>OX419588.1:5277873-5412077 GCA_948473455.1 Teleiodes luculella | reverse complement strand
TGGTTATTTCTGTAACTCATCATCATCATCATTATTTCAGCCTGTAGACGTATGTCCTTATAGGTATAATCCTCCCCTATCAAACCTTAACGAAATTCCATTCTGACAATGCTAAAGCTTACTACTAGTTTGGTACTAGTTGGTATCGTTGTAAAAAAATTGCTATTATTATAATTCCGGAGATATTGCTATAGTTTAGGGAGGATTATAGCTTGATGTTCAAGCTATAATCCTCCCCTCTCGTTTAGCCAAACGGTGGGGTCTTTCGACTTACTTTAAATCCAAAAAGTTAGTATCAGATTGCTATTCATTGCTCAGTTAAGAAAGAACACTGGTCGCGTTGTAATTCCGAAGATATAGCTGCAGGTTGGGGAGGATTATGGCTTGAGCATTTTAATTTTGCTCTTTTCTGCACAACGCTTTGTTCTTTCGTTGCAAAATTGGTATCAACCTTTAGTATTCATTGGTACTGTAAAACTACATTCGATTTATTACGCTAAACATCGTAAAAGTACTTTAAAAATGCATGTAAACTTCCACATACAAAATTTGTTTTGAGTCCCTATAATGCACGGTCCGAAAATACACATTGCACAGCCAGCATGATGATGATCACAAACAAACGATCGTCGTTAATGCACCACTCTTTGAGATCTGAAATATTTTTAGTTTATGTTATAATATGAAATATGATAATAATATTATACTTAATGTTTACAAAAATACCAAACTCACTATTTTACTCATTGTTGATTGATTTGATTTCTGATTTTCAACTAAGACGTTTATTTATTTTATACCTACTAACATCTGTTCTCTTATTTTTATAGTTACAAACATAATTCGATAACTAGGTATTAACGAAAACAGTAGATTGTATTACTGCGTCATTGCAAAACTAACTAAAATCGGGAAGTTAACGGTATAGTAAGTATAATTTCAAAATTATAATAAAATAACTTACCTACATGCTATGATGACCTTCATATAACATAGAAAACTTTAACTGACAGAAAACTTTCAAATTTTTAACGGTTTAATTTAATTAACACAACGCAATGCCGCGTCGGCCGCCATGACATGATGCCATGCGCTACCAGTGTTGCAAAGGTGTAAATTAAAAATCGGGTAAATTTCCAGGGAAAAATGGGGAGTTTTTTTTTTATTAAAACAGTACGCATTTTTTCTAATAATTCATGTAACTTTATTACAAATAATTATAATAGGTACAGAGGTTATACAGTTCACAGATCTTTTTGCTTGTATCGAGAAGGAAAAGATTTCGGTCGAGAACAATTCCCAAATATTTATATGTGTCGAATCGATTGAAATATTATGTCTTTTGTCCTAAAAGTAGCAACACTGTAGTATCGTTTCTTTCGAACTACTTGTGAAAATGAGATGACACTTTAGTATTGCTATTTTATAATTTATAATAATAATAATTTCTTCTCATTTTTGTCAGACTGCATAATATAAAGCCTGACCAAAGAAATAAGAAACCTGCTCTGGGGGCGCCACGTGTATAATTTTACGAAAATGGCAATAATTTCCCTTATAAAATTAGTTCCATTGAAATTCCACAATATGGCGAGGTTTCTTATTTCTTTGGTCGGGCTTTACTGTAGAATATCGGACCATGTATCAAACCGTCCAATAATGCACGGCAAACTCTACGACTTCATGATGGGAAGTTTCAAGTAGCAAATAATGAAAAAAAAACGGCTCAACAGATGGCACTAGTAAATAGTGAGGTAATAAATACCAAAGTATTGGATTATAAAAATTATTCAAATTAATCAACAAATTATCCTAAAATTAATCTCAGAACAGAACCACGTACAAACCGACCAAAAAAAGTCTACAATAAATCTCACTGTTCTAATTATATTACTAGCGTCATCTATGGAAGTCTTAAAGAACGATTTTTTAATTTCAAGCAATCAGAAATTCTCCACGGCCGTGCTTTGCTGGTTATGCAATGTGTATTATCGGACCGTGCATTATAGGGACTCAAAACAAATTTGTATGTAGAAGTTTACATGCATTTTTAAAGTACTTTTACGATGTTTAGCGTAATAAATCGAATGTAGTTTTACAGTACCAATGAATACTAAAGGTTGATACCAATTTTGCAACGAAAGAACAAAGCGTTGTGCAGAAAAGAGCAAAATTAAAATGCTCAAGCCATAATCCTCCCCAACCTGCAGCTATATCTTCGGAATTACAACGCGACCAGTGTTCTTTCTTAACTGAGCAATGAATAGCAATCTGATACTAACTTTTTGGATTTAAAGTAAGTCGAAAGACCCCACCGTTTGGCTAAACGAGAGGGGAGGATTATAGCTTGAACATCAAGCTATAATCCTCCCTAAACTATAGCAATATCTCCGGAATTATAATGATAGCAATTTTTTTACAACGATACCAACTAGTACCAAACTAGTAGTAAGCTTTAGCATTGTCAGAATGGAATTTCGTTAAGGTTTGATAGGGGAGGATTATACCTATAAGGACATGAATTAAGGAACTGCTCGAAGGGATATCTATGCAAACGAAATTAAGATGACTATGCCGAAAATATTCTACTGCACAAACAATACAGTACTTAAAAAATATAAAAATAAAAATGTACAAACAAGCAGTCTTATTGCAAGGGTGCGATTTCTACTAGTTAACCGACACATTTATATTTTGTAAGTGAACGTATACTATACGTCTTATAGGTACGTACACCATTCCTCGTATGTGGATTTTTTTTGTGACGATTGTTAATAGTATTTTGCTGCAATAATTAAATTATTTGTTTCAAGTAGCTCACTTTGTTTGGTCGAATTATATTGGTTTTGTTGCGCATTTATCAAACCGCATCATTTGGTGTACAATTCAGCCTCACCACAACACAAATTAAAATAATTTCGGCGTGTCAACACTGAAAAGTGAACAGAATGTGCGTGTATTTGCAGTCTTCATTAATTTATTTTTTATTCATAATTTAAGTATACACATAGGCAGGCGCTGATTCTAGCTAAAAGTATATTCGAATAACGCAGATTGTCAATTTAATTTCCGAGATGTCAAACGTCTATTTAACGCGCTGATCGTACCTATTAGGTACAGAGCATAAAGGTAGAATTTTTATTTGCTTCACTTACATTCTCTATTATCTAAGGTAGAGTTGAGAGTAGGTATACGCAAACCAATTCATCAAACATCCGACTTAAAATAACGCTTAATTTGACAGTTACGCTTTTATTTTAAACATTATCCGTTAAAATTTTCATATTTCATTCAAAATTCATTGATCGGTCTCCAGTCCTTCTTCCATATGAACGAACTAGACCGCGACTTAAATTCTAGTTTAAAGTGTGAGTTGGGAGAACAACAACCATAAATAACTGAATTATTTTGGTCACTGAGTAAGTAAGTAATATTATATAAGTATATACACCGTGCTTTTTTAACCGTCTTACAAACGAAGCCCAATGTATATGCCCGTGATATAGAATATCTTGGCAATGTTTTTTTTTTTTTTTAAGAAAAAAAATCTAGGATTTTTTCAATAAAATAATCGATCGAGAGATCGAAAAATGTGTTTATCTCATATTTTTCTTTTGTTTTCCCATTATTTACGATTCTCACGCATGCGCAAATTGTTACTAAATTGTAAATATTATGTACAGGTTGATTCAAAAATATTTTGCATTATTTTATTTTACTTCACGGTTTTATTATTTTATTGATAAAAAAAAATAACATTGCCAATATATTCTATATCACGGGCATATACATTGGGCTTCGTTTGTAAGACGGTTAAAAAAGCACGGTGTATATGTTACAGGAAATGTGTGAAATCCAGGAATTGTATACATTTCCTAGGAATTGTATACAATTCCGGAGCTCGTTAGGAAATGTATGAAATAATGTTTTAAAGATGATTCAATTCACACATATCCTAGGAAATGTATGAACTTCCTAGGAATTGTAAAAAATTCCCAACTTGTACTAGGAAATGTATAAAACTAATGCTTTCTGTGTGAACAAAGCTCCCTGCTAAACTGAATATCACAGTTATCTGTGAAAATTATGAATGGAACACTTTGTTAAACTGACAATTAGAATTTTTACTCAAGGCTCTCCTTGAAATAGTGCAACAATCATACGGTAAAATATAATATCTTTATGAGACTTTTTGTTAATTAAGCTTTGAAAATCAGCTATTTATTATTTTTACAGCGTATCTAGCACAAAAACTATATATAATGCTTGTAAAGCTCAAACTTTTATTTGATAAGTAAACAGTAGACTGTTTTACAGTGATAGATCATTTAATTAAGTAAATAATACGCCACAATGTAAAAGTAAAAGCCTTTTTTACTTTGTAAAGAAAGCCACCCTGGTAACATAAATGTAAAATATTTATAGGGCTTATTAGTAACTACACTCTATAATTTAACCATTTATTCTTACTTCTGGCTGGTATATAAGCACTGAATGTTTAAGCAGCACTTGCGCAAGCGTTCGCCTGATCGCGTGACGCAATACTACAGGTTTGACACTCCTAAGAACCAACGTGGTTCTAATTTTTATAACAGACAACCACATGTAAATAAATGGTAAATGAAAATCTAAGAAAAATAGTTTTTATGCTTTATCAAATACCACGCAACACCATCCAGCGGTGTCTACGGGATGCAATAAGTGGAGAGGGGAACTTGTTTTGGTGCGGGGAGGTAAATTTCCCTGCTCTAAATAACCACTCCTCGCCCAACTTTCCCCTCTTACACAGTGACATCTTGAATGTATTACATTTCCGATTGTTATTTAGGAAATGTATACATTTCCTAGGAAATGTGTATAATATCATTTATTTCATACATTTCCGGGCGACTTTAGGCATTGTATACATTTCCTAGGAATTGTATACAATGACGGATTTCATACATTTCCGTTAACATATATAATATATTATAAGTATATCTATTCTATCTATTTTCATATTTTAACATTTATAATTTGACTAGCGACCCGCCCCGGCTCCGCACGGGAAAATGGTTATTGTGGGTTATTATTAAGTATATTATGCATGTATTATATATATAAACCTTCCTCTTGAATCCCTCTATCTATTAAAAAAAACCGCATTAAAATCCGTTGCGTAGTTTTAAAGATTTAAGCGTACAAAGGGACATAGGGACATAGGGACATAGGGACAGAGAAAGCGACTTTGTTTTATACTATGTAGTGATAGTGATATATCAGGCATCAGTTACATTCTAATCAGGTAGTTCGTTACCAGGCTAGCAGTAGTTGCAAGCAAGTTGCAATTGGATTGAAGCAGCTGAACTCAAACATCGTGCGAGGCTGAGAGGTGGCTAATTACGTATTAATTCTAGCCAGGAACCCCCGCACAGGACCGCACTCTGCGTAAAAGCTATTAAAATAATCAAAATATACTTCTGTGAGAAAAAAGAGAAAAATGGTGAAACACACACATAAATAAGAAGGCAAGGAACATAAAAAGGAGAAAAATAATTCACACTATTTATACATCCGCTTTAGAAAAGACATAGGTACTAGACATAGGGTTTACAATTTTATTTTTATTTAACAAAGTGTTTATGTTTGAATTACTCTATTAAAAGTAATAAATTGATGGTTGAGTGATTTAGATGAAGTGGGAAAGTATCAAAAAATTTTATTTCATATATTTTTATTTATTACATGATATAACACATTCTAATCAATTATATTCACAATAATTTACTTTGTATTATAGGTACCGCCAATATATCAAGAGATTTTCTATATTATAAAATAAGTATATCACAAAATTTTATGCATTTAAGCCAGGAGAAGAATCAGTTTTATTTTTCAGCAACAACAACAACAACAACATCGAAAGGTATAGATGGGTGAAACTGAAAGCGGGTCTTGCGGTAGAGCATACTAGATGTAGAGTTTTGTACGTTCTTTCACTGCATTCTGCCGCAGCATTTTTAATTTTTCTCTACCGCAAAAAATAATTTACGCTTTCTCCTGAGTACGTACCTATTAATACTCAGCAGGAGGGTACTCGGTTAGAGAACTCAAAGCGATCTCGACGTGCGGTATTCACTCAGTCGTAATACAACCCTGTCTAGGAATTTCCAACCATTGAAAAAAAATTCTACCTAACAATTTGTTAGCAAGCTGATAGGTGTTTGTTCTTTTTGATTGTAAACAGTAATTTTTTGTTATTATTTACTTACGAGTATTTATTGTAGTTTGCGTAGAATAGTGTTAACCATTCGGGAGACTTCAGCCCGGTTTGATCCCCGTTAATCGACACAAACTGTGTTTTTATTGACTCTTTGTACTATGTTCAACTACATTCAATTTAATAGATCTAATCACATTAGATATAATCTTGACATGAATATCAAGTACAATGACAAAATAATTAACGAATGTAAACATTTAAAATTTCTTGGATTAATATTAGACCAAGAATTAAAATGGAAACTTCACGTTGAAAGTTTGTGTAGTAGAATAAATAGATTTGTATATGCTCTCAAACAAATTAAAAATGTCACAAACGTACAAACTGCTATTACAGTTTACTACGCTCACGTCGAATCAGTTCTACGTTACGGTTTAATATTTTGGGGAAACAGTTCTGAGGCAGGAAGAGCCTTTATTGTCCAAAAAAAAGTGTATTCGAGCAATTTGTGGAGTTGCACCTGATGTGTCTTGTAAGCCGCTTTATACTAAACTGGGCATTCTTCCATTGCCAGCCTTGTATATTTACGAAACGGGTTTATTCGTCAAAAAGCACAATGAGTTTTTTAAGACGGCTTTCCAAGCAAGCTCACGTGTTCAGAGAGATCCTCATAGGCTTGTATTTGATGACATACCTAAAATTCTAAAATATAACAAAAGTTGTATTGCAATGTGTGTTAGACTATATAACAAAATACCATGTGACATAAAGAATTTAACTTTAAATAGGTTTAAGACAAAATTGTATAAATGGCTCTTACAGCGAAATTATTATGATTATAGAGATTTTTTACTTTAAATCTGTGACTAAGTAATCTGCTTGACATTGTTATAATCTTGAAATTTGTCTGATTGAAATTAGACTTGATTATGCCTGTAATTTAACATTTGCATGCTGACCCTAAGTTGGCAAAACATGTGAGCACTATATTTTAGTAATCTTTCTACCATCTGTCCTTCACCATGTTTTAAGCAAATAAATGAATTATGATTATGAATTATGATTATGTAAAGGAAACGTCAAGAGACATACACGTCAAAATTACATCTAAATTTTGAGGTACCTAGTATGTAAAGTCGATCACACTGACCTAACGCGGTCGAATAACGCATGTATATTTAATTCAGAGTAGATTTGAGTCTCTCAGTTGGGACGTATGCTGAGCTGATAAAAAAGAGTGCCAAATTAATATTATAGTTGAAAATCGGTCAGAAGGTCATAATACATACCTAACAATAAATTAAAAATTTAAAAACCCCCGCCACAAAATAGTAACTTGATCTTTTCAACAACTAGGAAAGAGCTGATAACCTTCAAATGGCTGAAGATATTTTCTTGGATCATAGCTAAGAAGAACACCTTCGATTGTAACATCTTGCAAACAAAAAAAAAACTAGATCAAAATCGGCGCATCCGTTTAGGAGCTACAATGCCACAGACTGACAGACAGATACACACGTCAAACTTATAAAACCCCTCTTTTTAATCGGGGGTTAAAAAGCGATAAAAACAATTTTACTATTCTGTTTATTATATTTCAGTGAAATTACAGAATAAGTAATGGCCGTGCCGTGTGATGTACTGGTGTGTATTTTTTGTGGGTCGGTTCAGAGAGCAAACGCAAAATGCAGTACTATTTACAGAATGAAAACAATTGTTTTATTTTTGTTGGGGCATTCCGAGTTGGCGGCTCGTGGTGCATTCCACCCCGCAGCGGTTAGGAGTCATTATTATAATGTGCACTGAGTGTATTCCTTTGTTATACTTTTTAATCATCTTTTCTAGACCAGCCCTTAGTTAAGTTCATGTCGGTTGCGTTACCCACATGAACTGGGCCCCGATCGCGTTAACTCGAACGACTTAACCAAAACTAAACTTTAAGCAAAACCGCTTTGAAATGCCGCGCGCGTAGTACGGAACAATGTATTTATTTGACAGAGGTTTTGGTTGAACTTTAATTTTGGTTATGTCATTTGAGTTAGCGCGATCGGGGCCCTGGTCTGAGACTACCATGGAGACTACGCTTTAATTACCTGACGTAGATACATGTCTCCATTGTGATTTGAAGGTTTAAAAAAAGATAATTTAAAAAATATATAAAACCGCCTTCAAGGTCCTAACCTACACTAAAAAGTTAAAAATAAAATATAAATCGAGCTGAAAGCATAGAAATTTAATATGGCTATTAATAAGAAAAAAATTTACGCGCCCATTTTTTTATGGGCGTGGATTTTTTTTTCCTTTATGCCTCAGATTATTTTTAAGTCAACAACTAATGAACACACGCATCATTACATCGAAAAGGCTTACTTTGGTTTTTTAATATTATTAAAATGATAATTTTTATATCTATGTAATAAAACTGTAGCGGTTGAAAATCTGCACATTGAAAAAAAAAAGCTAAAATCCGAGTAAGGGGGATGTAAAAAGTGATATAGAACAAATATTTTTTTATCAAATTTAATGTTTCTCTGTTTATGTGTTTTTCTGTTTGTACGGGCTAATCTAAATGAAATTTTGTACCTTATATCCCCGTTCAACATCTTAGATAGTTTTTACCGCGGGAAAATATCTCATAACTACAGGAAATTGCACGGAAATGTTAAAAAACAATAACCGCGGGCGGACAGCTAGTATTTAAATAAAAGTCGAGAAAATCTATCATAGAAACAGTAAATAAATACGGTCGAATTGAGAAATCTCGTTCTTTTTTTTAAAGTCGGTTTAAAAAATATAAATTTACTCGAATACGAGAACAAATTAAGCGACGAAGGGATAGAGGAGGTACACCTATTAGCTAGCTTGTAGACTGTAGTAGGAGCATTGTGCACTTAACTTGCCCGGCGGCCGGCGCGGTCTTGTCTGGCTTGATTACACTTAGCCGTATTATAATCGTTACATGTTATTAAGATTTTACCAGGAATTATAGTTATTAAAACTGCTGGAAGATTTTTCTTTAGAAATAAGAAGTTGTTCTGTTCTTATAATGGGAAATAAATGCTGCTGCTGCTTACCAAATGCTTAAATAAATACATTAAATAAAACCCCGCAGAAGAATCGTATCTTGATTATTTCAACAACTAGAAAAGAGCTAATAATCTTCAAATGGAAGGAAGGAAATGAAGATATTTTCTTGGATCATAGTTTAGAACACTTTCCATTTTGAAACCTTGCAAACAAAAAAAATATATTAAAATCGTCGATCGAAGCTACGATGCCACAGACAGACAGACAGACACGTCAAACTTATAACACCCCTCTTTTTCGTGGGGGGTTATAAATATACCGGTACCTACCTATATACTTCAAAAATTAATTTTATCATGTTTAATAGATAGGTATACTACTGCTAATACTATGCATTTGATTTAATGTAGCTAGGTATCATTTGTAGTTTTTGTTTATTTTTTCTTAAACACTTTTTCAGTATTTATTTAACAATTTATTACTCTAACTAGCGTATAGGTTGGCTGGAAGAGATCTCTGCGTAGAGATAAGCTCGCATTCTGACTAATGTTGTTTTTTTATGTGTGCAATAAAGTATATTATATATACTTCCCAGAACTAAGTCACTTGTATGGTATTATCCATCCACCAAAAATCCTAGGAAATGCTGGTTATTAATGAAATACTGAAGACATACAGCATGAATCGTTTATAAACTTTATACTATAAAATAGTAATATGTAATTTGCAATATGTCATATTCTACCTAACAAATTAAATTTCCTATCCTAGGACATTACAGAACTGCTTTTAGCTGGTATTCGGTTACCATTCCGGAATACCAAACGGAAGAGCAGGGTGCCGAGTGCGAGTTTTGCAACCAAAGTAAACGCGCTCGATAGCGAGAGCGTAAACGCGATTTTGTATGGAATTGAAACTACGCCATCTGCGGACAGTTCGCTGAACTAAAATTTCTCCATACTAAATGCTCGTTTACGTTGTAGTTATCGAGCGCGTTTCGTGAGTAAAAAACTCGCACTCGGCACTCTGGTGCCTTGAAGAAGCGCTGTAAATAACATTACTCGGCTTGCAGTGCCGCGTAACAACCTCTAACGCATATTTCATTTTTTAAAATAAATAATATTTATTGTGTAAATTGTATTACATTATTCTAAAGCAAAATGTTTGTTATATGTCAGTTCGCTTCCTCGATGATTCAGTTTTGGAATAATTACAATTTACCAATAGCAACTGACTTTTGGATATAGGTATTTTATAGAATATAATCTTCATCAGACTCGTATTGACGCATAAAACTCGTATCTCTCAAAAACATTTTCAGCAAGGTTGCTTATTTTTATTTGCAAAGCAGTAGGTATTTAAGGTAACATTCAATTGAATATTATAAATTTATTTGATACATATTATCTAAAGTCCAATATCATAGTTCAACGCGGAACAAAATGGCGGAAAATGGGCGCGATCCCTTCCGGGAACGGTTACGCGGTGACGTATCTAATTGGGGGTGCGCAGGTATTCGCCATAATTCCACGTGGCGAAATGCGACCGACATCAGCCGAGGATGCAGCTGCGGATCCCCCAATGTGCCCCCCGCCTCGTTTGCCCCTCGCCCCCAGGGGATACAGACGGGCTGCGTCACGCGACCAATTTACAAAAGCTTTCAAAGCGTCTGAAAGGCTTTTTTACTGACTTATGTTATGTCGCAAAATCAACTTATCACATTTTATTAATGACACCAATGTGTAGGTATTAATGGAATAAAAAATTTGGTAACTACATTTTGCTGCTCGCAACTTAAAATTAAATAAAACGGTACAAAAGTATTATTTTGTGTGCTGTAAACGGAAATGAAATTAGAAAATAATTAATAAACGTTTGCTATGTTAATGTATTAATATTTTAGTTTAAAAAAGATTGGTGACGTGCGTGGAGTACTAGTTTAATAAATTAGAAAAACTATGAAGTTGTGTTGCAGCTCGTTTACTGACCCACTCACACCGCTCGCTTACCTGCTTTACATTTTATTACCAGTCCAACCTAGATAAGTACACACACTACGACTATGAAAAATACAAAGAATTTTCTAATTTAAAAACTTTTATAACGAGTCGTGGAAGTTTTGCGAAAGAAAAACAATTTTTAGTTAAAAAGAACTTGTAAAGGTCGAATCGGATTTATTATTTTACTTACTTGTTGAGTTCTTCCTCTTTGCTTTCTTGTAGTAACAGATAAGATAGTATAGTTACCTAATGCAAATTATTTTACTGTTATTTGACGAAAACTTTTCTTATCTACGTGAAAAGGACACAGGTTCGGCCGTGACTTGTCGTAAAATCAAGTTGTTCCCCTGTTCAGCCGAGATTAGAAATAATATCACGTATTTATTTAGTGCCTTTGTCCTTTTTATTTCTTCTTTATAAATTGCGAGTTTTTATAGGTTGTTAGTAGATTTCTATAGTTTTAGCGAACGATGTTTAGTTAAATTTTAGTTTAAATATCAGATTGCGAAAGCTTAAATGCTGAGTAGTCGGTAAGGAAGTCGTTTGAAACTCATTTCCATGTTATAGTGGCTGCAGTTGACAATCAGTCTGGTAAACCGACGACGGCGCTAAGTGGGAAGTAATCAGGAGCAGGCAGCGTAGGTAATGCCGCCTACGTGTAGCGTCTTTTTTTTTATTTATTTTTTTATTTATTTTTTATTTATTTATTTATTTTTTATTTTTTTTTTTATTTTTTTATTATTATTTTTTTATTATTATTTTTTATTATTATTTTTTTAATTTTTTTTTAATTTTTTTTTTTTTTTTTATTATTTTTTTTTATTATTTTTTTTATTATTATTTTTTTTATTATTTTTTTTTATTTTTTTTTTTAATTTATTTTTTTTATTATTTTTTTTATTATTATTTTTTTATTTTTTTTTATTTTTTTTTATTTATTTAATTTTTTTTTTTTTATTTTTTTTTTTATTTTTTTTTTTTTTTTTTTATTTTTTTTTTTATTTGCACAATATGTTTATAGAATACTTTTGGAGCCGGGTCAATGACAGCTAATGACAAGCAAAAGATGATAACCTTTCTAATGAGTTTGTGTGCATAAACCGCATATAATCTCTTTCCTGACACTTGATACAGAAATAAAGGAACTTGGTAGTCTCAGTAGTTCCTTTAGTTCCTTTGAAGGAACTACAAGGACAAAAAATGCTCAGTAGTTCCTTCAGAGGAACTGCTAAAGGAACTACTGAGAAAAAACGCGTCTCGGAGTTTCAATAAAATGAATGCAAAATTTTCAATATTCAATACTTGTTCAATAAGAGGTGTGCGGCGGGGCGGAATGGAGCAATACGAGGTTATATGAGAGTGGAAGATGGAGACAGTTGCAGAGCGGCGTGATTACAGAGCGGACGGAGGTACCTAGTTGTTTCGTCCCCCCGCCCCTCTCACCTCGCATGCGAATATCAACGAGCACACTTTTTGTTGCAAATCGTAATTGTGCCTGCCTAAAAAACATTTTTTTATGTGAACGTTGTGTTGTATTTATGCCAGGCTAGTTATTATTCATTAAAATGTTCTTTCGAAGTTACATTTGGGCCAAAACGAACCGGAAGGAAATATTTTATATTCCGCAAGATTCAGAAATCTAAGAAAAAATACATTTATAATCCGATTCGAATTGTCCATGCGATTTTTTATCGTTTGTTATTTAATAAACAAACGGGTTTTCACATTGTATTTTGTATGTACGGTAAAAGCCAGGTCAGGTTGAATATAAGAACGGTACAAAGTCCACAGAGTTCAGCTTAGTGTGCTCTTGACTGTACGCTTATGATAGTTTGCATGGCTCCATGTCACTATTTTGGCTAGGGAGGTGCATCCCGGTAACAGAACAGAACAGATTTATTTCCGCTCATACTCATGAGTCATGAGAGAGGGAAATTACTGGAGCGTTGTCATGCAATGAGTTAGGAGACTTATTCATAATTATTTACAGTATTGATTTCCATCCAAGCTTTTGAAGTACCTATCGGTGACCAAAATTTATCCAGATTATAATAAAAGCATCAAAATTATCTTAATCAAATTTTTTTTTGACAGCTGAAGACGAATAGAGAGCTAGAGAACGAGCGGTGATATAGTTCATTTACAGAGATATAATTGGAGTAGTTCATAATAACATTTATGTGACTTAAATGTTACTATTTCAACTAAAGATAATATTGTACGCACTTATCAAATTTATCAGTTGTCGGAAATGGGTAGGGTATTGCTACGAAACTCGTAGCGCGCGCGTAGCAAAGTGCTACGATATTTAAAACTTTATTCATGAGAGCTTAGTTGCGAAGTTACTTCTATTTTTATGAAGTTTAATGCTATAATTTCGTATTTTTGCTGTTTCTACTGAAATAAGTAATAGAATTTTGATAAAAGTATTGAACTTATGTATAGAACGTTTTTCCTGTTAAGGTAACTATGAAATAAAAATATTTTAAAAGTCTGACTATTATGTTTGCCATGCACACAGGCCTACAGGTGTACCTACAAAAATGCACTTCTTGCGGTGCGGATATGTCGTCGCGTCGGTAATAAGCCGCGCTTCTCTTTGTGTCATGTTTTGTGCACGGCCAAGCGTGCAACCCGTAATATGTGTCTCATATCTTCAGACCTAGATATTACGTGCAAGTCCTACAGTTTTTCTCGTTTTATGTAGGTATTTCTTTAAATTGTATTATATTCTTAAACATACCTTTTGAATTGTACAATATTGTAGCAAGGGTATTAAACTATTAAGATTTAAAACGGGATTTTTACCGTGGTATATGTTTTGTGTGGGTGCCCGATATTTCGATGCAGTTGCATGTATCATGATCAAGGGACGACTGAACAGAACTTGTGGGTGGCTGCTATGGGCAAACACATCTGTCTGAATTCTTTCTGTTGCGTTTTGCGTTTTAAAAAGTAATAAGGGTATTAAAAATTACCACCTGATAATGAATGTTATAGACAGAAAATATACAGTAAAATTTAATTTAAGCGAAAACAAGAAGTCCACAAACTTTTTGAATTACACTTGTTCTCGTTTCGTAAACAGTTGATTTTTTTCTTATTCGTATAGGTTGTAAGGCCGTGTTATGAGTTGGCTGTCTTACGCGTATGAGTAGGTTAGTAAGGACTGAGGAGCAGTCCAATTACCATCCCCAAACAGACGTTTAAGGAATTGTCACAGACCTCTTGACTGAAAGAAGGAAGAAAAAAGACATTTGACTCCTCAATTCAGAGTGACAAAAAAAATGATTAAAAGATAATTGTTTCTGATCGATGATATTTTTCATTCAAAGAGAATACCCACCAATATGTGCAGTTCAAAAGCCCGTATGTCCCTTTACAACTCTCGGCTTCCAGCAGGTATAATAAGTGGCTCGTCGGTTCGCGCCATTACTACGCGCAGGCGCCATTAGCCGGGATGGCTCGGCAGCAAAAAGCACACGCCAATGTGCAGCCAAAGCCAGGTGTGAAACTATGCCTTTCAGTCCTTTGTTACCCTCAGCCACCCGCTTTTAGGCTGTACCGACAAAAGCAGATCAAGCTATACACGTTGCATTTTATACCGTTTTTTTTTTCGTCGTATTATTTTTTTTTTTCGTTTTATTTATTTAATTATCACTACATAGTATGAAATAAAGTCGCTTCTCGTCTGTCTGTCAATGAAAAAATAAGGATTTTAAGACAATAATTTTTTGACGTCAAGGCTAAAAATTACCAAGGACCGGTCTGTCCCCCCTATGTATGCTTAGATTTTTAAAACTACGCAACAGATTTTAATGCACAATTTTTATAGATAGAGTGATTCAAGAGCAAGATTTATATTATGTATAATACATGATGAATACATGCATTAATGCTTAAGGATAACCCACAATAACAATTTTCCCGCGCAAGCCCGGGGCGCGTGGTGGGTCGCTAGTAGCTTTATAAAAAACACTTCATGATTTAAAAGCTTTGCTCAAATCAAGGCTGGCTTTCGTCTCACATTACAACAATGGTTTGTGGTGGTACGGGTAAGGAACAGAATCGAGGCGCGTATGTACATTGATCTGCTTTTGACTGTACTTACACTGCAGAGCTGCTAATCTTTTTGTTTATTTTGGATTTTCGAACAGAGATGTGAAATCTTTGAATATACTTACTGTTTTATTTCGAATTTTAAAATACACGTTAAGCCGAAAAAATATACTTACACATAATTCATCACGAGTCTCAATGCTTGTTTCATGTGTGAGTCAGAAAAACTAAGTTTCGTTGAAATCTTTACACCTAGCGCGCTTTTCCTTCTTCCTTCCTTTCACAGTTTTTTTTATTTTTACCACATGAAGAAGAAGCGTCGGATATACTAAATAGTTCCAAATGAAGGTCACACTGACTGCGGCAGCGGCGGTGTAGGCAAATGATGTGAGAATTTACAGCCTCTCCCGCCGCCCGACCCGACACAATTTGCGCTTTGTTATTTGCGAGCGCTCCCTAATGGCTTTCTGATTGGAATTTTTATAATTTACACACCATTGAAACATAATTTTTGTGTGAGTTATTTAACGCGTTATCACGTTTGAAATGGATTCGGTAATAAACCGATTTGAATTCGGTCAAAACGCAAAAGCCGTTACGATAACATTTATTCAACCATTTTGTTTTTGCATCCTCTGGTTTACAAATCTTTTATTACCAGTGATTTGGCAACCAAATAAGGTTGATATGATTTTTGATAAGTATCTATTTTTGATACATATATCAAAAAATAACTAAACGGACGAGAACTGTAGCAAAATTGTCTCTAAGTTACTTCTACACTATAATAATAATAATATAATAATATTATTATTATTATTATTATTTTCAAATTTCTTTTTTTTTTTCCTCGGTTTTCACCGGTTTACCAATACGCACGGGCCTAAGCCAAGTGCGTATCGGGACAAGAGTTCGGGAGGCTCTGTGGGTTGGTATAATTCGTGTTTGGACAAGGGAAAGTTTGTGAGGTTAGTTGTGGGATAGGTTCTGTAGTACTAAGTTGTGAGTTATGGTTATTATTATTATTATTATTATTTTTTTATTTTTTTTTGTTGATAAGCTGTTGGATATCCTAATAAATAAATAAATAAATAAATTATTATAAAGAGGAAAGATTTGTATTTTTGTGTGTGTGTATGTTTGTAATGGATAAACTTAAAAACTACTGAACTGATCTTATTGGAATTTGGTACAAATATAGAATAGATCTTGGGGAGTAACATAGGCTACCTTTTACCGCGGGACAAATCCTGATTCCCACGGGAAAAGATGTTGACGCGGGCGGAGCCGCGGCCGAATGCTAGTGTTCAAATGAGTTTGTGAAGTTATTATGGAATATTTTCTGTCTCACATTCCCACAACTTCAGAAAACGTATGTCTATAACACGGTTACTTCGGCAATCATTGCGTATTTCCCAAAGAAAAATGTATTTTAAACAGCTCACATCTTTGTATCGTACGTAAGCCTAATATATGGGAGGATTGCGACCTGGTCTCGTTTCGACTGTTCCACCACAGTAAACAAATATTTGAAAATAAATAAGGCTCAGCCCACAATATGCTCGGGAAGACGCGAGGCGACGCCATCAAGAGGCTGATTTATTCACCAACATTACTTTTGTCAAAGCAAACGCACACTTTCAAACTGTCATACGAAGAGCTTATTATTATTGGTATTTGTTTTCTGGTAAGAAGGCAACATTTCAATTCGCAATCTTGAACCCTCGCTTTCAAAGGTTGCAAACGTTGATGAGAACATTTACCTATTTAATGTGTTTGATATGTTTTAATATTGGTCCAACGGGTCTATTTGCGATGTACTCTCATGAAGTATATTTAAGTATTGCTTTGAAGTGATTTGTTTGCCATTAATAAGCAACGATTCGTTATGTAACGGAAACCTTAGTATAATATTTATTATATGAATAAAATATTATCTCCTCCTGAGACCTGGAGATATCGAAAATGTCAAATCGTAAAGTTTTGTTTAAAATTGCTCAAGCAATCAAGTCTGATTAGGAAAAAAAGTGAAAAAAAAATTGGAGCTTTCCACTTAGTTTTCCTTTATGTCCTCAGTTCATGAGGGAGGGAGGACTATGTTCTCACTCGAGGATATTATTAAACTAAACTAAATCATAGAAAATGTTAACCGTATTTGCTTTAATTTGATTCAGTGTTTACAGCTCCGATAAATTTTACTGAATCGTAGAAAGGATTTCCCCCAGAATGAGGAAAAATATTTTTTTTATTAAATACTGTATAACTCATAAAAATTAAATACAGAACACTGGTTCGCTATAAAATACAAACTATTTATTTATTTTTACGTTGGCTAATTTGTATTGAAAGCAAAAATTTATCTTAAATTGCTTCGACAAGGTTCTAGATTTTTTTTTTACTTTTATGTACACAAGTGAGTACCGGGGGTCTCAGGTGGATAAATCAAATATTATGTAGTTTGAATTATACAGCGTCTCCTTATTTTAAATTTTAATGACCTGCTTCATCAAAACATTTAGCAATGGATAATGGTTGTTGTCTGCTGTATATTGTATGTTTACAGTGAATAAACGAGCTTTCTATTCTATTTTATAAATGGAAATCAGTCTATAAATTGTTCAAAATTAATTTGCTTAAAATGCTTTATTTATTTATTTAGGTGGGTAACATGATAGGTAAAATTAAGTAAGTATGACTACAGCAAAATATCTAACAAAGAACATTCTGTATTGAAAGGAAAACTACTTTCCCCTTCTTATTTTCCAACAAAAATGTTTGCGGAGGAATTTGGCTCTTTCACGAATTCTTCACGTCGCCGGAATGCCAGTGTCGCTTAGCAAGAAGACGGCTCAGTTTAATTGCATATTTCACGAATAATAGCTACTTAGAATAACAGTGCTCCACACAGAGCGAACAATAGGCGGCGGGAGAAAGAGACCTGCCCCTTCAATACCGAGCTGACTGCGCGAGACGGCTAAAAACTTTCATCAACTTTGTGGGCTTTACGTCGTGGAATTAGGATAGCAAGTTGGATGCTAGCTGTTTCGCGGGCTGCAAACTAGGTTGGCGAGTTGTCTCCTCCATTCACACGCACGGGTCACATTGTGCACGCGGCGCGGAGTGATTTTTCTGCCCGGGGCAGTTTTCCACAATAATGAGTCACTTGACGTATTGTCCCGAGCGCCATCGCCTCCAAATTACGGCCATTGTTGCGGAGATATTGTTCGCGCGAGAGTATGTGCCAGAGGAAATGGAACTGCTCTCTGTTTGCCGGGATGCACCTCACTCGGCTCATATACTGGCATGAGGGGATAATGGTCTCAAGGTAACTTAAACCATTCATTTTCCGGTTTCCCTTTTTTAAATAGTATTTTTGAACCTCTTTTTTACCTTGGATCAGACTTTTTTGGATCAATGTTATTATTGGACAATACTGTACTAGCCTTACTAGTGTAATAAAAATAAAATGCAATGAAAATTATATACAACTAGCTGTCCGCTCGCGGCTACGCCCGCTTTGGTTTTTGACTTTTCCGTGCAGTTCTCCGTAGGAATAAGATATTTTCCGGCGGTAATAACTAACTAAGATATTGACCGGAGATATAAGGTACCACCATACAAAATTTTATTCAAATCAGTTTCGGAGGTTGGCCCGTACAATCAGACAAACAGATAAACATAGAAACAAAAATTTGAAAACAATCTGGATATTCGTCGCCTGTAATATCAATTGGCTTAAGGGACAAAACCCTATTTTAGAGTATGACCAAAAACCTTTTTTTTAGGATCTGTTCCTAACTTTTTTGTTCTTGGTGATAAAAAATGCCTGAAAGAAGACTATAGGTATCTATATTTTTTCATTCTCTTTCTACCCGCAAAGTTTAAAATGGTCCATTAAGTATATAAATCTGTATATCAATCTGTAATCTGTCTATGTAACACGCTGTCCGTAAAATATTATAGGTACCTACAACGTAACGTACTACCAACAACAAAACCTCATCTTGCTACCAAGAGAAATTACACTTCATAAGAGCTAAATCTTATCAATACAAGTTACCAACTATCTTAACAGAGGGGGCGCCACTTACACAACTCTGTAATTGGATTGTCTTTTGAATCGCCGACCGATAGCGCAACGTAACAAAAGAGAATAGAGAATAGCATCTTCCATCTCCCTCCATCTTGACCGTATATCACACACAAGAGCAGGAGAGTATTATTGAATTTGATTCAATTGTTCAGCTGATATTTAATAGCCTGCAGCCAATAGTGGTCCGATGTACGAAACCAATTTAGTTCTTTAATAGTTTTGCTTTAAAGTTTTCGATACCCTTATTATCTACTGCACATGAAAAGGCTTACAAAGATCTGATGAAATTCAGGAACAGTTGACAATATGGGGTAAGGTATCCTTTATACCCACTATTGTGTTAGTGATGTGTTACATATTTTTTTAAAGTAATGCATATGAAGTTGAATGTGGGGTCAGCAGGTAACCTGTAACAGTAATCCTGTGTAAAATTACGTTGCTCTACAACTGTCTCTATCTACCACTCTCATATAGGTAACCTCGTATTGTTCCAATCCGCCCCGCCGCGCTCCTCTTATTGAACAAGTATTGAATATTGAAAATTGTGCATTCATTTTATTGAAACTCCGAGACGCTACTCGTAAGGCAGCATTACCTACGCTGCCTGCTCCTGATTACTTCCCACTTAGCGTCGTCGGTTTACCAGACTGTTTGTCAACTGCAGTCACAATAAAATTTAAATGAGTTTCAAACGACTTCCTTACCCCATACTATACTACCCTGAAATTCAGCTCCTAGAATTTGAGATTAAAATATAAACTAAAAAGTATTTACGTTCAGTCACGTCGTCACTAGTTACTGTGCAACAATGAACACTTTACAAACACGTCACATACACAGTAAAATCTACGAACAAAGAAACTCGGGTGGTTTCTCACATTTCTCAATAAATAAAACTTGACGACAGGGCGTCAAGGTAACAAAATAAATACGTGATAATAATTCGAAATGTTCTCAACAATAACTAAAAGGTGTAGAATGAAAAAACGTATTGTTAAAGAATAAACTTTATACAACTCCGGTTTTTATTTACCTACTTCTCTGGCATAAATATTAGGACTCTCAATATGAAGATTGGATTATAATCACATCATAATTTATTTGAACCCCCGACGTAAAAGAAAAGTGTTATTATAAGTTTGACGTGTGTGTGTCTGTGGCATCGTAGCTCCTAAACGGATGAGCCGATTTTGATCTAGTTTTTTTTTGTTTGCAAAGTGTCACAATCGAGAGTGTTGTAAGCTATGAATGATGCAAGTAAATATCTTCAGCCATTTAAAGATTATCAGCTCTTTTCTAGTTGTCGAATGGATCAAGTAACGGTTTTATGGCGCAGGCTTTTAAGTTTTTAAATTTAATGTGATCAATTAATTATTTAGGATTAGGATAAGTTAATTAAGGAATCCAGGGATAATCAATCTTCAACGAAGATGCTAGGGTGGCTCAAGGTATTATGAATATTCGAGTTTATTATTCAATTCAATGAACAAACTTTTTATTTAAAAAGTTAATATAGTAGATAAGATACGTACGAACACCTACGTACGTATAATATAATAGGTACAGTGTATGAAGGGAAATATCGAAACCGGGTCGCGGGAAGTCGCTGGATGCAGGCAGCGTAGGACCGATCGTCGTCGTCGTAGGGATCTTTTAGGAGGACTTTGTCCAGCAGTGGACGTCTTTCGGCTTATAAAGCCTTTAAAAGAATTCAAAGGTTATCTGTTTTGCTAGCCTGCTTGGATAACAAAGTCGTAATCACCTAAATTAATTATCCCAATAGTCTTGAGACTTAATAGTTTTGATATTTTCAAATAGATTCATAAAGAACGTTACGTACAAACGATCGATACGATCTTTGCGAACGTTATCAATAGATTCGCTGGCTCTCGTAACTTCTCAAAGAAAAAACTTTACCAACTTTTAGTAAAAAGAAAATAGAAGGAAAATGTGTTTCAATTAGATGTTTTTTACATTGGCACTGACTCATTGATTCAGCATTGAGTCAACTAAAATCAAATTGAATGGCGTTTGCATCAACAGGATTCTATTTTCACGTTTTATTACATGTTTCGAAACACGCATTTAAATATTTTAAGATAGAGAAAAACGAAAGCTTATAAAAAAACATGAATAATTGAATTGAATCCTTGAATCTTTTGGAAAATAATAAATAAATACCTGCAACCAGTGAAATGTTGGCTGTGTAGACGAGCGTGGGATGCGCGCACATTATTTACGGTCGTGAGCCATCTCCAAGTCGCCTGCACCCGCCTCGCATTCGATATACCGGAATTTTAACCGAATTCACAACCCCGCTTTGTCTACTGTACGAATTTACATTTTAGGTGTAATAGGAAAGGACCATTTCTATTAAAATAGAGCTCGCACATGTGGCATTGAAAACTATCTGCACATTTTATCCTCAACCAGGTTTAATACGTGACTGCATTCTTTGGCTGAAATTCAAATCTAAACAGTGTTAATTTTTTCATTCAGAATATTCCCCTTAATGGATATATGAGTCACAACACCCTGACAAGAAGAAACCTGAAAAATTATATAGAAAGAAAGTGAGAAAATCTGAGAAGAAGCGACACTCAGTACCTAGGTAAATATATATTTAGTAACCTAACTTATGCATGCAGATTACTAATCTAAAAGTTGCAGATAACTAAATACCTGGCAATAGTGATATACCTACTAGTTTGTTAATTATCACTTTTTATCTTCTAATTTAATTAGTTACTAGATTTCCACCCCGCGGCTCCACCCGCCCGTGCTTACAGTATTTCCCGTGGGAATGAGGTATTTTCCCGCGGTAAAAAGTAGCCTATGACACTCTCCGTCCCTTCAACTAACTCTATTCCGAAAATCAAGTCGATTGGTTGCTTAGTTAGGGCGGGAAGGAAGGACAAACAAACAAACACACTTTCGCATTTATAACATTAGTATGGATTTCGTTACATACGATACTCATCCATCACCTCCATCATACAATTACTACATTAATCCAAGTTAGAGTAAGCGCGAATATGTAATCGTACATGTTGTATTTAGGCAGGCAATTCGTGTAGGTAGGTAGGTACATGCCCAGTTAATAGGTGGTCGAAGCAACTTGCCCGGCTCAAGTTGCCTCCAAATTGCAAAGACAAGGAAGTTGGTTAGTAAAGTGGCCGGCATATGCGCACTAGCCAGAATCTTAACTTAATTTCACGCTGCTAAAAGCTCTCTGTATCGAGGCTTCAGTGGGATTTGGTTTCAAACTGAAGTTCATAAGGAGTTTCGATATTACTATTCTAAGTCTCCTTATTGCGTAGTAAGAGGTATAGAAAATGTAATATAATAATATTAGTCATTAACCAAACAAGAATTACCCTCATTCCTCCATCCCAGCGAGTGGTGTGGCCTATAGATATTATGTGGTGTTTCGCAGGCTTGTCAGATTTTGGCGTTACAATGCAATACAAATTCTTCATTTCACGCCGTCAAATACATACAATACATAAATACCCAAATAAGCAAACGGCGGCCTAGAAGAATAGAATGAAATCATGATCTTACTGAATATAAACTTTTAAATCGAAGCGAAAAATGAAATACATTTGCTCGGGCTTGGAATACGCTAGCAGGGAAGCCTAACTAGAAACATAAAAAAACCAGCTCTGGGGCGCCACGTGTATATTTTTATGTTTATGGCAACAATTTCCATTATTAAATTAGTTCTATTGAAATTCAGCAATATGGAGGTGTCTGTTGGAAAAGTAATAAAACTATAAAGTCTTCTGGTTATATTAATATTAATGATCTCGCTAGATTATGCTAGATTCACTTCACACCTCTGAAAAATGTGATTCTGTAATAAATAGGTAATTCATTTGGAGGCGGAGGTTGCGCCGCCAGCCGCAGCCTGCATTTCTGCATTCACGGCACAAATAAAAGAATCAGTTTAATTCTGTAAATAGCACTGCACTAAATTTCGTGTTTACTCGGAAATGGTGAATTTTATGCAACGAGGACAAATAAATAGTTTTAGGAACAATTTTCTACATCAATTTAAAAGACAGGCAGTGTATTTTTTGACAACAGCGAAAATCTAGGAATTTTTAATTTCCTGCAGATCTTTTATCTATTCTCGTGATTTTTTATGACCTGGGTAAATTAATTAATATATAAACAAAGCATACCTACTTAGTTATGGGTGTTGCGAGGTTTGCTGCCGACGCTGTTTTCCTCTACAGCTACATAGAGCCATTAGTGTAATAAAACTAGTACATGTTTTTTTAAAATAAATCTTTCTGTTCTTTAATAAATAAGTAGTACTTTTACTTTTACTTTTACTAGAACGAACCAAAATTTTATATGCACGTTTCACATAAAAGATGTTACTTGATTGAACACTACCTACATACTGTATTTTTTTCTGATTATTAGTAGCACATGTTTCGACAGATTATTTAGAATAAAGGGTGACTTTTCTCTTTACACGAATGCCTTAAGAAAGGCGTGTAATTATTTTCAAATAATCTCTTTGTTTGTGTAATAATAAGATTTAATAAACATATTTTTCGTTATTTACTCGTCTTACCGGTGATACAGAAACCGCAGAAACGTGTTTAGTTAGAGTTAACAGGTTAAATCTAATTGCAAGTTGCAACTGCAGTAACGAACCACCTGATTAGGATGTAGCAACTTTGACTACGTGCGTATGTAGTCCAAGCAGGTTGGGCGGGTCAGGTTAAGTTAGGACTACGTATTTGGATGATTAAGTATTTACATTCGTATTAAATGATAAGCAAATATATTACAATACATATGAATAAAACAATAAATGATAAATATGTGGGACAACACACGTCACACGGCTACCTCACACCAAACTAGGCAAAGCCTGTACTATGGGTACCTACTATCAATATATCGAAGCGAAATGTGAAAACCATTGAGCTTGGGAAGAAACCCGCATCTCTTTGGCTATCCGGGCCATACAGGCGCACTAGGTGTTACTGAAAAGTAGGTAATTTTGAAAGATAATATAATATACCAATGCGTTGTAACTACATAATTTTTTCAAACAAACATAATTTACAAATTAAAAATATTTCCAATACCATTCAAAATTTAAAACAATACCGACAGAGTTCGGGTCAGATTATTCTAGTCTAGGTACTATAATATGCAGTCTATATTCATATTTTCATAATACCAAGTTTTCTTTTGATGTAGTTTTATCTGATCATTTATTTAAGTAAATTCGATTGAGGTAATTACCCTTTTGTATATCCTTTGAATCTTTGAGCGTAATCATCTTGTGGCTTGCATGTTTTTCTAAACCCTTTATGTGCTTATTTACCTTGAGGCTAGTAGAGGCGTTCTTTTAATTTACGAGGCAAGTTCTCCCATAAAGGGCGGATTGCGCCGCGTACGCAAATTGTGGCCGCGCCAACTTCCTTGCTTATTTTCAACCGTATTTCCAGGGATATAAGAGCTGCTTTTACAAAGCTTAAACGTACCTGTAACATTAATTTATAAAGTAAGAAGTTGTTATTTATCTTCTTGAAAGTAGGTCCCGAATTCCTAACAGTTACAAAATATGTTGTGAATTGTGGTGTCACATTAGATTAGAAATGTTTTCTGAATGGGAAAATCTGGACCTATTTGTAGAAATTTTGAGAGTTTTTATATTGGTGATAACATATTATAAGGGTCTGGAGTAATTGGGTCTACTGGAAGAAGGAAGGAAACAAATATTACCTGATGTATCTTCGTTCTTTATGTTTGTAGCTAACAGTAACTTTATTCGGGTACAATAAATGTAAATAAAATAAATAAATAAGTAATATCGTTTATGTGCATAAGTAAACTAACTATACAGCGACTAAGTAATTTCCAATGTAAATTAATCACGACCATGAGTGTATGTAACAAAACCTCTAATTGCTAATAAAATTTTAGTATCTTCGCAAAGATAATGGTCAATAGAATTGATATGATATAAATCTGGCATCTACTAAGATTTCGTCTGTTAGGACAATAAAGAAAACTCGATCTAATGATCGGAAGTACCTACATATAGACAATTAAAGAGATTTAACTAATCCAAATTGCAATCACGTAGTTACCTAACCGGAGCCCCGGGTTCTAAGGCTAACTACAACACGGAGGGTTTATGATACAAACTCGTAACCAATCCCACGCCTCGCTCGGAACTGTGGCTAGTAGAGGCTTAGATTCGATACCGCCTTGTACCTATATCTAATGTGTTATACGTACAAACACTCGAACACTATATACATATGAGATAATATATAGATCTTATCTGCTTAAAGACCTTTCTTATGTATCAACAGGTTCTGCTAACTAAAAAAAAAGCTATCACTTTATCTATGTTTCAAAACAACTGCGATCCCTAACCCATCTGTCAGGCGTGGAGACTTGACAATACCTCTCTATTGAACGAGAAACCCCCTAGCAGTAATAGTACAATACAATGTTATATACAAGAATACAATACAACAACAATACAATATTGTTTTACTATTAGTATTTTTTGTCCTTATTATGCTAGATGACGATATGTAACAAAATAGAAAGTAATATCTGCTGTTTACGTAAAGTAGGATAAAAACACAAGCTCTGAAACTGAAAACAAGCTTCTACCTGCATAATGCTTCAAAAAATGGTTGCGTTTACGTCAAAGGGAAATTTGGATGCAGTGGATAGCCTAGATTACTCCCAAAATGAGCCGTTTGCTAAGTACGGAGGATGAACGATGGCTTAGTATAGTAGTATAGCGAAACACAAATGCATATTTTGCCTGCGTAAATTATACTAGCTGCCCGCCCGCGGCTACGCCCGCGTTGGTTTTCCACTTTTTCCGTGGTAAAAAGTAGCCTATGTCCTTCTCTAAGGTCTATTCTATCTCTGTATGTACCACATTTTATCAAAATAGGTTTAGTGGTTTTGGCATGAAAGCCTAACAAACAGACAGACACAGTTATTTTCGCATTTATAATATTACTAAGGATTGGTTACTTACACAAACCAAATAGATCATACTACAAAAATTATTTGTCTTATACTTATAATATTTGGCACATGATTTGACCCCCTATTATAGGTACCCAACTCAAACTATGTAAGGAAAACACTAACAGACAGATAATAGTTCAATCAATCACAATATCGAACTAATGCAATCCTCTAACGGGTCCCCAAAACATTCATATAACATTCATATCATTATCATTCATAATATTTACGTCGTTCCGAAATAATTACACGTATATTAATAAAATTCTTATAAAAAATTGTTTGCGAATGATATTGTCATTGGAAAAATCCTTTGCCTCAGGAAACTCTTCCTATTACAAATTAAAAAATAATAATTAAAGCTCTTCAAATGATTTCAATGAAATACCTAAATCCAATTATGGTAGCGTGGTCGAAAGCTATTCGGCGCTACATAGAGCTTTCCAATTTGAAAATTAAAAATTAATTTGTATTTCCATTACACCACCAGAAGGTATGGCAATAGAATTGAGAAACGAGAACTCAATAGCACGAGACCATTGAACGTAATTCTATAATTTAATATTTCATGGATATTCTTATAACCGGCTCTATTTGAAATATGAAATTTAATTTGTTATGATCTCTTAAGTATTATTGCATGTTATAGAGTTTTTAAAATTAATTTTTTTTAATAATAAACACTATAGTAGTGCTCTTAGTTTAAAGGTGGAGTTTTTTGTACTGCTTTTGCCTTCCACGTAAAATGACGAATATAAACTCAAATAAGAACAATTACCATTCTGCATGCGACAACTTATAATTGTTTTTAACTTTTCCTAGTGTTGATTAGAACATCCGAATTCGTTCACACCATTGTAACGGTAAAGCCGAATAAACAAACTTTTTTTCGTATGTATATTTATCACTAGATTAGTCTATTCATGAAACCTCTGTCTAATGGCAAAACACAAACAAAATACTGGGACTAAAAAGATTTGAACGGTACAAGGAAGAAAGGAAATACATTAGTAATTTGCGCGAGTGTAAAAGAGAGAGAGAGTATTAGGCTCACCTAATCTGCTGCGGCTGATTGCGCCTTCACGAGGTATTTGTTCCACCGAGCATACCGCTTTGTACCACTTTGCCAAAAAATATGTGTTGAATATAGTCGTAATACGATCAGCAATATCTGAAATGCCAAGCCACTGCGAGAGAGAGCAAGGGACGGCGCTAGGCTACGCACGCAGGCCTCTATTTTTGAGAGAACTCTGAGATCTGTGAAGATTGAATCGAGCGCGATCGTTCTTTGAATTACTCTCAACTATTTTGACTAGTGTGCCTTATTGGGCATAAGAAAATTTACAAACTATGCTATCTTTGAAGTTTCTTGACGTGCATAATAATAGATCAGTAAGTTAAAAACGCAAACATAAAATAATTTAGAATGCTTAGCAAAATGATTGATACAGCACAGCTATCGTTCACTAAAGTATCGTGTCACGGATACATATTATCATAATATATTACCTACATATGTTTCAAATTTTGAAATACAAATTAGATTTTGTTAAAAGATTAGATTATTTTTTGTACACAAAATACAAAATTATACAGTATATAAGCGGAAGTATACAAGGGCGAGCTTATCTCAAAATTGAGATCTCTTCCAGCCAACCCAAGATTAGCCTGCTCTTGGGCACAAAAGTATATCCTTGCCCAAACCTGCAGTTCAACTTATGCTGATTTGAAACTCGTAAGTCGTTGGGCTTGCCATAAAACAGAATGCTTGCTTACACAAATATGTATGGTATAAGCACGTATAAGCAAGAAAACATTATTTTAACTCTTTGTTTATGATGCAGTGGAAAAACGGTATACATGTATAATCGAAAATATGTAGAGTCCGTCTCTGGCTGACGTGATATGAAAGTCCGGGACGGGAATGTGTTAGGAAATAGGTTTTCCGCAGATTGATGGAGGGTTTTTCTGTCACGACAACGCGCGGTACAGATGAGACTTGAACGTTTTTGATTTTTTCGATAACTTGCTGCGGCCCTGGTGACGGGTGTATTTGCTTTTGATATCGTGATGGGTTACGTCAAGGGTATATTGAGGCAAAACGTTTTGCATTTCAGAGCGAAATGGTTGTAGATGATTTTTTTGTGAATCAATGGAGTATTGAACGATCAACACGGTATGAATTTGATTAAGGTTTTTTATCGCGTTCATATTTCAGGTTCATATTTACGAATTAAATATGAGATGTGAAACAATAGTTCGTTATAATAACATCTTTCGTCGACGATATAATTTGTAGTGTGTACGCAAGAATTTGGTCCTCTTCCTTTTAAAATAAAGGACACTCGAAACTTCATGCACAATACACATGAAAAATATTTCTCGAAATTTAAAAAAATATTGCACTTGCATTATTACCTACACATACTAGTGTAACTAGTATTATATTATCTGTGCCTACACTAAAATTTTTAATTCGACAATAAATATAAAATAAGTATAGCTAGCTATCAGTTATAATAAGGCGCTGACATAAAATATTTAGCAAATAAATATGTGGGTACATCTCACACACGGCCATCCGACTCCAAGCTAGGCATAGCCTGTACTGTGGGTATCAGACACTTGATATACATGTTACGGCTAAAGATAGATGTGAACATAAACTTAAGATTAGCCGGCTAAACTAAGGTTTATCTTTGAGGAGCGGCTAATGTTAGTTTCTTCTATTTTTAGCCGGCTAAATTTTTAGACGCTTCGGGTCGGATAATTGCAGTTTATACGGCTAAAGATGAAATAACTCGACGCAATTTTATATTTTATCGACCATTAGCCGCTCCTCAAAGATAAACCTAAGTTTAGCCGGCTAATCTTAAGTTTATGTTCACACCTGTCTTTAGCCGTAACATACATAATATATAGATTTATTATACTTATATAAATATACAGCATCTAAGGCAAACACAAGTGCTCATCACACGAATGTTTGCCCTGGGCGGGATTCCAACCTGCGACCCTATGCTTCGAAGGCAGGCGTACTACCAACTAGGCTACGGGGCCGCTTATAGCTGATAAATAACTATAAAAATCAAAACTTTATCAAACAGGTATGCAAAGTTAATAAATGGAAAGTAAGATGCATATAAATGAAACGAGAAAAGTTTTCTCTGAAAATAAAAATAAATATTATGTTTGCAATCGAATATCAGAGGGAATATATCACGTAGATCTGCATGATATCTCTATTGAACGTTGGTATTCTTCAATTTGCACGCGAATGGGTCTAGACGATGATATATGAATAGTTGAAAACCTACCCACGTACGTACATCACTGCAGGCTCATTCAGGCTTGAATTAATAAAATCGTCCCCAATAACTAGTATTGAGCACGTATCAATCAATAGATATCGCTGAAAAAATTTATACTGGACTCAAAACTACCTGGTTAAAAAGATCGAATATTAAGGAAGTATTATACCCGTAGATAATATGTTCATATCGATCGTGAACACTTCGATAACTTGGTAATAATATTATAATCTTAGGAACGTAGTAAAAATATGTCTATTAATAATTAAAGAGAAACATTTATAATTGGAGTTAATTTTATTATTTAGCGGAAACTGTAAACAATAGTGCTTGCTTTTAATTAAAAAGTTCGTATTTCATTAATTTACTGGCAATACAGTACTAACGCGATGATACATAATTTTTATAACATTCATAATTTAATTCATTTATACTTCTAGTGTTTATTATTAGTATAGAATTATTTTGCGAGTTTAACTCTAAGAATTATTCGGTCAATAAATTTCACATCATAAGCAACAAAAAAAATGCACACTGCGCGTCGTAAAGCCATTGTTTACGCAGAGCAATGAAAATTTCGCAGCCATTCGTCAAAGTGTACATCGTTATCAGCGCATGCACACACCGCAGTTCATTGCTCCAATCCCTGCTCTCACCATAATGGCCGAATTTAAGTAGAATTTTTGCACTATAAATTAAACAGGCAATAAATCAATCAGAATGTAAATAAAGCTGAGCGAAGTGTTTAGTGCCTACCTACGTGGAAATAAAACACAATCTTATATCAAAATGGAAATTCTCGCAAGGGTGAAAAATTGACGAAATTGAAAATTTTGCTTACAACCATTGCAGGACGGCCTATCAAGAGCAAGCCGAGTTAGTTCCTATTTACTAACTTATGTTTTTAATATTATACTACTAAGAGGCTTTTGTCTGATTAAAATTATTACAACAGCAAATAATAAGCAAAAGTAAATAATTTTATTTAGCAAGTTTAAACCTAGTACATAGAATAGGTACAGAACATACATTCTAGTATATAATATATCTCACGAAGACGACGACATGTCATGTAACACGGAGAGAAGTTCCAAGTTTGACGGAAGGAACAACCCGGCTGTAGCGCAACTATGATACAACTTTACTTACCTTTCCGCGGGAAAACCAGCACCACAAAGGCATATCCGACACATTTGTCACGCATTTCCTTCCACTGTTTGCGATTGTGACGCATTCAACTACAACATAAACTATTACATTGAGCTACTTATTAAAAGATGCCTATATTCTGTCAAGGCGGCGCGGCGGCGCGCCCCAATATTCTGTGCCTCCTTGATTGAACAAAAAGAAGTTTAGTTTTTGAGATTCTTAGTATAACAGAAGTACCTCTACACAAATAAATCACTATATCCTGTATTTGCTTTGTTAGACTCGATACAAATTTTAAACAAAGGGTTTTAGATTTAGCTCCTTTAGCTTTAATAGTTATTCCCGTGGAAATAAGGAATTTCCCCGCGGTAAAAGGTAGCCTATGTCATTCCCCAAAGTCTATTCTATCTTTATATAAATATTCATTGAAATTTTCGGAGCCTGTTCAATGCAAACAATCAATCAAATTTATTCTCTTTATAATATTAAACATGGAAAACATGTAACATTATTGTAAATAAAAAAAAATCCTGACTTTGAGAATAAATATGAAAGGGGTTAAATTACTGTAGACTTGCAAAAATAACTGTCATTTTGAATTTTTTAATTGATCTGATCATGTTGCGGTCGACGTTGGTAGTACTTAAAACTTTACCAGAGAAGGAGCTCACTAAGGGACTTACAACTTCACCCACTCTTTCATCTATGAACATAACACAAATTTAATTAAAAACACTCCCCTAAGACCCGACCCAGAGCGAGGCATCTCCAACTTTTTATGTTCATCCGAATAAAGTACAATCGGAGATTTGGAATGAAATGTTTGTTGGAAAGTTAAATGTTTTGTTTCTCTGAATTTTCTTTTATTCGCTTGTCTTTGAGCCGTATTGATAGAGTCGATGGAACGACGTTGTTACAGGTGCCCTTTTGAGGATTAAGCAGTCAAGCATCCTTTGTTTATAGACGGAGCATGTTTGCCTCCATTTTTGTTCGAGAATACAGGGAATAATTCAGTCCAATTCACAAAGTAGAGGGTTTATGAGCGCACCGTGTTTATCCTGTGCAGAGGGTTAGTGGGGTCGCAATATTTTCGCAATGAGCATGAAACAGTGCGAGATTGTGTCCGAATGGCGCTTGGAGGGGCGCCAAGCTAGCGCCCTCGGCCTCAGGGCGCTGCCAGGAGTTCGCTGATCGATGGCCTCACCAATATGCAGCTGGGATTCCTGTGGATTTCCAGCTGCAGACTGGTGGTTTGCCTTTAATGATCTTGGATTGAAGCCCAATACACACGTAGCTATAATCTATATTAATATGCCCAGCTCTAACTTATATTACATCTCGCCACCACACACGGTAGCTGTATTGAAATATATATTTTCACCCTTACTGCGTCCACTTACGGAATACCTATAATATGTCGAGATTTATATTAATATGCCGTGCTATATCGGTCGCTTCCTGTGACGTCACCAAAATATGTCGACCGATATAAAAAGGCATTATATTAATATAAATCTCGGTATATTAATATAAATCTCGACATATAATAGGTATTCCGTAAGTGGACGCAGTAAGGGATTTATATTAATATTATCCGCTCACGTGACCCAGTTAACCAGGGATTAACAAATGAAATCATCCGTTAATCGACAATGTAAACTAACGATTAACAATATAAAACACTCGTTGATTGACCTTGCAAACTCCTGGTTAACAAGGCCATTTTTGCTCACAGCTGTTGAAAAATGATCCTTTTCTTCTAAATAACTAAGTCTAATATTGTTATCGTACTTGCTTCGTATTCTCTATTAAATTTGACGTCTAAAAACCGGCAACACAAGCCCACCACTAGCAAAATTAAAAAAAAAAACAAAGTCAAAGTGCAGTCTGTCAGTTGACCGCACGGAGTACGTCACGTCGCGTGTTATTGAAAAGTTTTGTGGGTTTTTTAATGATAATCTAAAGGGAATACACTTGTTTTTCGGTAAGTACACACTTTAATCTATTTTTTTACAAGTTGTCACAGGTTTTTACTAAATTCACCTCGATTTCAGTACTTTACCAAACCCCTTTCTACCGGCTGTTCATTTTTCTTTAAACAAGGGTGTATAATTATTGATTCTCATATTTCTCAATAATGATAAAAGATTATGCTACAATTGTTATCAGTTTGGTTGAATATGAAATAAACTTTGTATTGAAGCAATACTTTGGGAATAGTTGACCAATTATTTCTTTAAAAAAGTCTTAAGAGTTTCACAACGCGCGCCGCCGATATTTTCCGAAAATTCAAACCTTTATTAACGCAAGTTATTGTACTAACATTGGTATTGTTTTTTTGCTTTCTTATTAATTATTAATGTTTTAAGATATTTCTAATGAAAAAACGATATGTCATCGCTTTAATTTTTGAGTTTTGAACAATTTTGCAAAAGTCGCGCTAAAAATTCATAATCTCCATTTTCACGACTCTATATATCAAAAACTGGATCGCTTTTCAAATAAAATAAGCCATAGTAGCATGACTCATTCATTCAGCAACCCATAAATCAACACTTGATAGTGTTTTTGTAAGAAACCAAGGCACAATGAGCGTTTTTGTGCCACTTGACGCGGCGCGCGCTCTGGTTAAAATAAACAAATGGATCGCGGGCGAGTTACGGTAGGTTGAGGAGGCGGGCGCGGCCGTTCAACTGGGTATTGGGATGGCGGCCTTGGGCACGTGAGCGGTTATGCCTTTCTATATCGGTCGACATATTTTGGTGACGTCACAGCAAGCGACCGATATAGCACGGCATATTAATATAAATCTCGACATATTATAGGTATTCCGTAAGTGGACGCAGTAAGGGTGAAAATATATATTTCAATACAGCTACCGTGTGTGGTGGCGAGATGTAATATGTTAGAGCTGGGCATGTTAATATAGATTATAGCTACGTGTGTATTGGGCTTTACACATTGCCAATATTAACGCAATTTAATGACTCGACACTATTATCAATTTAATTATAATTTATTCAAAGAAATGAGCTGTTATCAACAAAAAGCAGTGGTCTGCATTTAAAAAACTATAATATCAGATTTTATATACAAACAACATTGAAAAAATTTATTTACGCTTATAATTACATTTTTAAAGTATTTAGTGAAAACATGAATAAACGCATAACCCAAGCTTTCCTAAACAAAGGACTCGAAAACGTGTTTTTAAACCAATGTGATATTATAAATTTTTCATACTGAAAGGATGTGCATGTTAGCTATGTTCGCTGTGAACATCGGCGGTAACGAAGCAAACGTGAGATCATTAAAATATTCATAAGGTGGGACTCCAATCTATGCTGAGATCAGATTAATATTAAAAAATACAGCTTGTTTTAATACTTAATATCGTCTCTATAAAGTTATCTGGCAATTCTCATAAAATACCACATGATTTATTTAGGGTTATAATTTATTCATACGATAAGTCTGTGGTATTTTTTTTTAATTGACCTATGCTTAAGTGGAAAAAGTACGACCAATCAAGCTTCACCGGACGGTGGTAATCAATTGTTTGGCGATATTATACTTCCTTGACATTATTTGATTCAATATTGCTCATTAATATACTTAGATAGAGGTAATACATACGTACTTTCACATTTATAGCATTAATAATTCGTCTATATTTTCGACTCGTTATAGCGATATGGTTATATTTTCGTTTTATTTTCTATTTTCGTGTAATTTGATAACTGATAGTCTTTGTTCAGCTCTAAATTAAAAGCTTTTGCACGTTTGCGTGGACACTTAACTTTCCACCATCGAGATACATACACATTTAACGTAATTTCCATAGGGAGAGGTTTGGGCATATTCCACCCACTGGTTGCACATTCAAAAACGCTGAAATGAAACTCCAATTTTGGATTGGATGTAGTTTTGACGGAGCTCGTTTTCTGCTCTATAAAGGCAGCGCCCGCTCGCCACTTCACAATAACCATTGTAACTGTAACTCATATTATTAAACATTTGAAAACTTTCTGATAACCATTTCCAACTGGTGCTCTGCGGATTAATTTTGAAGTTTCATATTTTGCAGCTTAATAATTTTATCAAAATGAAGCCCGAAAGTCCTTTAACTGTTTAACGAATAATATACCAAAACGTGTGGTATGAAATTGAAGGAACATTTAATTATTTCGTACTCTGTAAGCTGTTGAGCTACGTAATAAATTAAAAGGAATATTTAGGATATTAAATTTCGTCTTTATTGAACGCGCGAGGGAGTTTTATCGAGGGCTGGGCACGTAAATCGAGGCCGCCAGAAAATTTGAGCTTATCCTGGATTACCCACAACATTGAACAGTGAACACCCTGTACTGGCAACGCTCTTCTTTATGCGTGGACGCCATTCATATAATTTAATAAGAAGGAAATTCATTATTCCTAATAATAAAATACGAGTATGTAACGTCATATCACATTGACTCACAGATCATAAGCCTTAGAGTATAAATAGAAAAAATTCATAATCATTCTACCTCTATGCCATAAGAAAATCTGTAAGTAATGGGTGGTAATGGATGGCTTTTGAAACGCTAGACGGACACACCCAATTTATTTCTGCTACTGTAGTTATTGAATTCATATAATTGATTTATAATTTACAATTGCTCCTGTTTATTCAAAATAATACTTTATAACACAAAACCAGAGAAATGTGGTACAAAACAAAAAGGAAAAGTGCAAATGTCTACCTTGTCGTATTAAACGATTTCTTTCAGGCGACAATGACAATTTTATTATTTTACCACTTCTGAAACCCTAGCGCGTATACTAAAAGACATCCTACATATATAACCAAGTCGCACGGAACAATATTGACAAATAGGGCACCAATAAAAAGGCAACAGTTACATAAAAGGCACCTTCCATTAAAAAGTGATTCACTGAACTAAATTGAACTTAGTTAACAAATGCAATTGATTAACTTTATTATATCCTTAAAAGAAAGTAGCATTAAAGCATCTTCATTGATGCCAGTCTCATCGTCGTGATTGGATTACGTAGTCGAGTGCATGCATTACAAAAGTCAATTATTATGGCGGATGAGAGCGGAGGCCTTGAAGGTGAATCAGCTGGTAATGCAATAAGCTGGGGCTCGGGGCACTTCGGGGGTGCCGCGCGGGGGGCGGGAGCGTGCTGCCCAACTAAAGCTAAACCATAGACTAGGGTTACACGCTCAGTCTGGCGTCAGTTCAGTCCATCAGTCTGGACTGATGCCAGAATGATGGATGAAAAACACGGTACTAATATAACCATCAGTCCATCAGTCAACCGATTAGACGATAATTCCTCGTCATTCTGTCGTCATTCTAAGCAGACTGATGGACTGAACTGACGCTAGACCAAGCGTGTAACCCTAGTCTTACGATATAAGAAAGTCACGTACCTGGTTAGTAACTTTATTGAAAGCCAGCCATGGTTTGAGCATAACTTAGTAACTTCATTAAAATTTGACGTCGAAAAGTGATTTGTAAAATCGTACTTCGAATAAAAACCTTTTGATTATGATTAGATTAGATTACGATCAACGGATCTGGATCTAGACTGCTGACCGTGTAATGGCCGCCTTATGGGGTAAACAGTCACCTAATTCAAGTAAGGCAGAGAAAAAGTATTAAATTAAACACGAACAATAAAATAGTAGGGCTTTTACGCAACCAAAGAATAGGAAAACGTAATTTCTTTCAGGTCATCTAATTTATTAAGTTGTAATTTCATGGATTAGCTTAAAAAAATAATGATTGTAAAAACAGTAGGTAATAAAAAATATACAATATCACAGGTATTATAATAATATATAATATCGCAAACGCTTGGCTCTCTCTGGAAGACAGCTTTAAGTAAAGTAATTAGGGAGGCTCTTTGGCCTGCTGATTGCTCCTGACACGTTCATATTATACTGCCTTATACTTATTAATATGCTCACTTTTATTACATTACCTAATTAATTCTTTCTTCGCTAATTTTAGGATATAAATTGTGTTGCTACGTTCTTCGGTATAATAATATTTCTAACGGTTTCGCTCGCGTTAATATATTTTCCAATGGGGATTTGATATTTTCCTGCAGTAAAAAGTATTCTTTGTCTTACTCCAAATGGGCTTAGTACTAACTCACACTTAGCCCATTTGTAAATTCCACTCCTCAATTTCATCCAAATCAGTTCAGTGGTTTTGTCGGGAATGCGGAACAAAACATCTGAACATCAAAATATGTACTAACACACATTTTCACGGGTTTTCTCCACGATTTATTTTTAAATTGAGCTTACCGATATTTCTAAAAACTGTACAAAACCTACGGACACTGTGAGTGCTTCGAGGTGACTTTTGAGTGAGTTCTAGTGGTAGTGAAAAATGACTTAGAAAGAGGGTAGATGGACAGATATGTTTGCCCTTAGAAGAAATACGTTTCTGCAGTCCTACCCGCCGCTTCACCAGTTCTGTTCCGTGACCATGATCGGTGTAACCCGGTCGAAATATTGGTAAGCTCAATTTAAAACTAAATTGTGGAGAAAACCCGTGAAAATGTGTTTTAGTGCAATTAACAACCGCGAAAATCTAACAATGTTCATCAAAATATGCTTTGAAAATAATATAAGTGTTATGCAAATAAACAACTATTTTGGGTGGCTAGGAATTTCATTCATTTGAGAATCGTAAGTTTGATTCCTGTCATGTTTTGTTGATTTTCAATTTCATATTTATTTCTATTTACAAACACGCACACATGAAAAAGAAATCTTACTGACTCAAAGGCCGTAAAAGGAAATAATTATTATCGATAGGCTCATTACTGTGTTTTGTTTACTGGGCCAGCTCGAAAAACAATATTTATCTCTCAAATAATATTCAGATCAGAAAACATGAAATATTTAGAATATCAAGTAGATATTTTGATTTAAGATTATTATTTCTCGGAATTCCAAACTATATTTCAACATTCACAACCTTACTTAGAATTTCCATTCGGTCTGACCCTTCACTGCGAATAATCTCCGCAGAAATAATGGCCTTTATATTTACGCCGCAAAACCTGCCACAATGAAAAGTTACTGCAGATTGAAACGAAAAAGAATGAGCACTGAAGACGGCAAAGCACTTTTTTATTTTTACACGGGAAATAACAACCATTTAACCCGGTACTCAACATTATCTAATCTTAGTAGCTTCATCTTACGGTGCCGTAGCCTAGTTGGTAGTTCGAAGCTCAGGGTATTCAAATCCCGCCAGAGCAAACATTCGTATTTCGTTTGATGAGCACATTTTATATCTGGGTGTTGTATATTTAATATTGATATAAGTTTTTGTTGTATGCGTATTTGTGTGCATGTATATCAGCTGTCTGTCTGACATGATACAGTACAGGCTCTGCCTAGGTTAGGGTCAGATGGCCGTGTGTGATATGTCTTCACATAATATGTACTTATTTGAGTAATAAAACCTATGGTAACACAACACACATTTATACCAGACTACCTGGATTAAACTCTCTCTTGAAAGTATAATCTCCACACTTAGCAGGCGGGTAAGGAATCGCAGTTGTTGCTGGTTATACTTATATATCTTTTATCACACCGCTCAGCTCAACAGTTGAGAAACGAGTAATATCGACGGCTCAACTACAAGTGAACACTGCAGTTTATTCCCTATGTTATGATATGAATTATAGGTAAATCTCAGTAATTTTTTTTTTGCATGTGAATAGGAACTACGGGTAATAACTACAAAGAATGCGGGCCCGATTTAAAACGTTACTTTTTATAAATGATCAGGCGCAAACCGCGCGAAAGTGATGAGCCTGTGTACTAACACAGGCTCTTTATATATAAGTCGAGTCACGTCGAGTAAATATTATCAGGTCTATGTATGTTATGTAATCTGCTTACTATGTCACATGTGGGATCAGTGAGGCATCCCCTCGGAGCACAAAGCCTTTAAACAACCGCGGGCCCCAAAGGTACCTTTGGGGGTACATTGTCAATTCGCACCCAACACCCATGAGCCACCTTCATAGTTTAGACCCAGAGAGTATTGAAAACCCAAAAAAACTTCTTTCTTCGTCTATGTTTAAACCAATTCTATTTTTTTTTATTTCGGACGAGTTCCTATTAGACCACTTACGTTTGCGACTGTTCGGTACTAAATTCACAGTATTTCTACGAGTATTATCATCACTTAGATAGAGTGATTCAAGAGGAAGGTTTATATGTATATAATACATGCATAATATACTTAGGAATAACTCATAATAACTATTTTCCTGTGCGAAGCCGGGGCGGGTCGCTAGTACTATAAATAATTAGCATTATACGAGTGTCTTACCGCACAAATATCTGCCACGTCCTCTCGTATACTTAACAATAGAACTCACAATAAAGAAATAACCTTTTTTGTAACTTTATTACAATACAACTAGGCTCCTAAGCCTTTTATTTAAAGGCAATATTGTATGAAATTATCTTCAAAAACAGAGCTTATTTATCATGTTCTCTTTAAATAGTTTGAGAGGTCTACTTTATTAAAATTAATTGTTGACATTTTGAAATAATGAGCTCTCCTAAAACTATTTTTACAAAGGTTCAAAAACAACTTATTTATTAAAATTTGCAGTTAATAGAGTTTGAGAGTATTTTGAAATGCTTTGCTGATTTTAATTAAGAATAAATACCTAAATTGATACAGTTATTTATTTAGATACAGAAAAGTGTACACCAACAAAGCTAATTTCGCTACTCATTCATTAATTTCTGAGTATAGGTAAAAGGAAAACCTTTCTCGAAAGTTAACTTACCAAAGTTTTCTTCTTCAGTCTAATAATATTTTATTTACTCGTATAATTGGAAAGGTTCTTAACAGGGTTTTATAAGAACAGTCGATACCTATTCAATGCGCTAGGCTAGTCATACTAGTATTATACTAATATTATAAAGAGAAAAGATTTGTATTTGTGTGTGTGTCTGTGTGTGTGTGTGTGTGTGTATGTTTGTAATAAATAAACACAAAAACTACTGAACCGATTTCAAAATTCTTTCACCATTAGAAAGTTACATTCAACCTGAGTAACATAGATTACCTTTTACTGCAGGAAAATGTTTCATTCCCTCGGGGAAAACTGTTAACGCGGGCGGAGACGCGGCGGAAAGCTAGTCATTTATAAAAACACTTAAAATCCGAGTTAACGAACACTTCAAAGCCGGATTAAGAGGTTAGTCTGAAACAGTGCCAACTTTTCGTTATTTAGCTCTTTGTTTATTGTCATAAAAGGCTTACAGCGAGCTGCAGTTTATTCGGGAATGTCCGGCGCACTCACAGCGCCCTCTGCCGGGGGATTACCGCTCTGAAACATGGCGGCTCGAGCACGCAAGAGGACCTCGGCCATAGTAGAGGGAATCGGCAGTAGGAAAACTCACACCGCGTGGCACACAACACAATACAATTTTTCCTTATTGACACCAAAAGAAAACACATAAATATTATAGTAGGTACATAAATAAAGTTGAATTAACAGGCGGCTTCATTGCTAAGGTAGCAATCTCTACCAATACAACCAACTCCTTACGCACGCGTTGAACCGAGCAGAAATTCCACTTTTTTCTACTGTTGCAAATGCCACAATAGGTTCGCAAGGATTCTGTATGCACAGTAAATATTTACATAATATACTTAGTTGACCCAGCGTTCAGTGCGCCTAGGGACGACAAAAACCTTAAACAAGCTCTTCTTTAATTAAATCCCGACCAGATAATCCAAAACTTCGCCATATTGGGAAACTTCAACGGAACTATATTGAAAAAAAAAAGACATGTGGCGCCTTAAAAGCAGGATTTTTATTATTGACCAGTTTACTTTAAATGCTTTTTTTTATTAATAAATCTTTTGTTATAAAATTAAAAAAAGGTCTGGCGTTGCTTTTTTAAGAAGTTCACTTACTTCTGCTGTTTCTCTACTATGCCTCGCTCGACTCTGGCCGCCCCATGTGCCACATTAACCAAATATTAAGCGAGGAACATTCATAGTTATTGAACAATTCGCTGCACCAGTTGTTTCGTAATCACGCTTCAAATTTACAACTCGAATACCAATTTCCAATAACAGAAAGGTTTTCCTGTGTCAAACATAACCGTTCTTTTAAAAATGCCTATTACGACATTCTGAATTGGGATATTTTTTTATTTTCATGTTATTAATGGACCTTTCGTTGGGATCCAATGTGTTTTTATAAATGTAGTATACTTCTGAGCATTGTGGACTGAAAGATATTGCTACTTTAAACATAAGGCCGCCTTTTGACTTCTTGTGAACAATTGTAACTGCCATATCATATTTTAATTGGTGTCAATATATTATTATGTAATGTAATCAAAGAGATTGGGGCTGCGCTTCGCTAAGCAATTGATAAAATCTGATTATTGTAATATACAACATTTCACTGAAGATATGTAATAGAATATGTTAATTTAAAGAATGCATCTGAAAATTGTAAAGGATTTTTTTTATCATTGCCTCTTTTTGCATTTCCGTAAATCTAATACATGTACTTAATAAAAATATAACAAGTCGATGTCTGTAATGATATATAAAAAAAAAATATTTTGAGGAATTAAGAGTAATAATAATAATAATAATAATAATACTCCCTTGACCGATTTCGGCCACGGCGACTGCTTCAGCTCTGATTCTGGCGATCATGTGCCCGTATGTGACTTATGAAGCCTATTTTGTGTGTGAAAGACCTTGCACAATACGGGCATTCTACTACTACTTACATTAATTAAGAGTAAGTAGTAGTAGAAGCTAAGAATAATATTTTTAGAATTTTCATGAATAAAAATTTACTTTGTTATTGCCATATTTTGCATTACTTATTTTATCTCATCTAGCCCAGACTGTCCCACTTTTCTGCTCATTACTAACTTTGCGATTAACACAGAAATATTTAATAAGTAGTTCTTACTAGCGGTTTAGGAAATAATCGTAAAAATAATTTGGGAGCAGAGTCACTCAATGTAAAAACTGCTTCTCTACGTGGGATTGGCTTGGCTCCCCTAATATCAACGTCTGCGCCAACTTTATTTCCTAATATGATTTACTATAAGTTTACAAAGTGTAAAGTTTCCATGAGATTCGTTTATGATACCTAATAGTCAGTCCAAAGTTAGGGGTTTGCAAACAGCCTAACTTGGCGGCACTAATTCTCCAAATGACCTCGACAAATTACAGTCGCCCACCGAGTCTGTGATATAAATTGAACCTAAAAATGATTTAAGCAAGCATTGAAAGGGTTATACTTACACTTAAAATAGGAATTTTGCCAACTACGCGCTATAGCCTAACGATCTTACCACAAAAAGATTAAACAAGTGTTGAGCGCGTCTTCACGGCGTTAATAGTTTTCCCGTTGGAATGAGAAATATTCCCGCGGTAAAAGGTATGGTACTCCCCAAGGACTATTCTATCTTTACACCAAGTTGGATTAAAATCGGTTAAGTAGTTTTGGAGTCTATTCAATGTAAACAAAAATCCACTTTATACTATTAGAGTAGATGAGGTTTTCCATAAAAGATTTATTTAGACAAGCGTTTAGCACTTCTTTTACTCTTTTGTAATAACATAACAGTTTAAATCTTGTACATAACAAAAAAAATTGGATAAAAGATTGATTACATACCTACAAGCGGGCTTTGATTCATATTATATATCCCAGGTAATTAGGTATGTTTTTATATCTATGAAAAGCCTTTTAATTCCGTTACACAAAATATGTAAAAAAATGAATCTCCTTATATAGTATTTCAATAAAATCTTGTCTTCGTGTTTATTATCTTCGGGAAACTCGTAATGTCCCATACAATAACAAGAACAAAATTGTGTAATTTACTTGAGTTGTTTTACCTCCGAAGTTTATTTGCTACAAATATTTCTACAAACAACTTTTGCCACTTAGGGCGCGTTCAGACGACGCGCGGCGGCCGCGCGCGTCTTCTGAACGCGCTCTTATTCTTCCATCTAATAGATAAACTTGGATCCAAGTGTCGTTATGGTATCCGGTTATACGTACAGCCTGTAATAAAAATTGTGTCATTTTTCGGGACGGAATCATCGATAATTCTAAGATATTTTTGCTTATGTACGGTACTGTTCACCTACGTAAGGTAGGTACTGTTTGAGTTTATTTTCAGAGACGATTGGAATATAATATTTTATTGCAAACTAGGTACATTTTCAATGAATCAAATAAAAAAGTTACACCTATACCTTTTTAGAAAAGTTAGTTTTATAAACCATGTTATATAGGTGTACTTAATTTCACAACAAAAATATAAAAAAAACGTGATATATTTAGTTAAAAATAATCGTATTTAACATTGAAATCACCTAGAAACAACAAGTAAAAATAGTTAGGTTGGTATAGTAAAAAGGTTGGATCGGTAGATAAAATTTTAAAAGTTATTGTTAAACCTCTGTAAGTGTAAAAATAATAATAAGGTATAAGTATTGATCGGCAAAAAATAACTAAATGGCTTTATTGTAAAGAAGTCAGCACATGCGGTTCGACATTCGCACTACAAAATTCACCCCTACCGCTACGGAATACGGGCGCTCTTAAGATCAATATGTACAGCCACACGTTCTGGCTACTGTACTTAATTTTTGTAGTCAATATCCGAAGTTTGGCTAAGCTAAACAACCCCAGCTGGCTAGAAACACGGAAAAGGTCAGAAAAATAAAAAAAATAAGCCATGGACTTATTAAGAATTAAAGAATAAAAGGTACAGCTGAAGTTCAAATTACATTAAAACGTTTAGTAGAGAAAATAATTTTATTTCGTTCTATTATTTGTTGAAACAATGACTTGTTTGCAAAGAGTTTAATAACTTCCGTGTTCCATTATCATGTTGTATTGTATGTGTCGTGTTGTCTGACAGAGGACGGGGCCTGCGTCCCACTTTCCTTCTCACGTTTCGTGTAAATACACTTCTATTAGAAATATTCACCTTTACATTTTAGAACAACTAAAATGTAGGTTTAGATTTTCCTACCCTTGAGAATTATAAACTATATACTCGTATGAGCTGAATTTGTTATTGTGTTGGATATATTGCTATCTAATATTAGACCGGCCATATTTTAAACTAATGTTGCTGCATTCAGAGTTTGTCTATTTCCTTTTACGAGTAGCTACCATGTTCTATGTTATGAAGCCCCGCCAATGTCATCATAAGCTTAACAAAAGATAAACCCAAGTTTTTATCTTATCTTAATTCAGGTAAAGCTTAAAGTCCGATGAAGCTTAATTCGCAGTTTTTGTTACATGAGCGTACAATTAATAAAAAACAGTTTTAAAAAGTTTTATAGAAAAGTCTAAAATCTACATGTCTTGTGTCCATCGTTTATTTACACAGTATTTTCACCCAATTCCTCTCATGAATGTAACAGGAGGCGCTCATGAATTTTATTGCGCGTCTCATGGAGGCAGGCGGCAAAAGACACATACCTGTAAGTAACAATATATAAGCTCTAGATTTTCAACCCAAAAGTGCAAATCACTTTTGAATGATTAGCGGAGAATACATGTTAGTAGGCTTCCACAGATATTACACTTATTTGATGTGTTGCTCAGCGGTGTGTTATCGTGTCTCGAGAAGTTCTTTATAATGCTACACTTGCCACAGATAAACTAGTGGCGGAGTTGTAAAGATTTATTCATCTAATCGGCATGTTAATGGTAAATACTCGTAGTAGTATTCAGAGTCCAAATACAAAACCAAGAGTACAGTAAGGAAGTTGGCGTAGCAGCCTCCGGATTATAAGACCTTATTATTTATTTTTATCACACAACACTTATCACAAATTCATAGGGGAAAGGGAGCTTTTCCCTGACTCTTCACTATATCACAGAAGAAATAATAGTAGGTACTAACCCGTACTATATGACGAGCTATCTCTCGTGTGACTTGGAGTCGCAAGACGTCAAAATCCAACTGACTCTATCCATATAAATAAATAAAATATGTCTCGAAATAGATTAAAATTTAGAATGTACTTGCAGCCAGGCCGACAATCAAAAGAGATGGCATAACCGATGCCACAGTACCTAGACTAGAATAGAATATTATACTTTCTAAAGTTTAGGCAGAGGTAAAATAACCCCGTACAGCCACAACTCTGATTATTGCACGTTCCGCCCGCGCCGATCGCCGCCACAAATTGTGAACGTGTCTGTCCCTTCGACAACAAGGTCTCGTCTAGAGATGACCCGGAAAGGGACTACACATACACACAGTCTCAATAATGGACAGACGTTTTGTACAACCACCATAGCTTGGCACTTGGGTAGTTTCCGAGTATTGAGATTATTCTATTAGAATCAAGAAAATTTAAGATAATAAAGACAACGGGCTGTACATCACGTACATATTAGCAGACTTTTTCACCAAAATTGTCCATACAAATTTAGATCAAAATACAGTGCAAATTATAGATAGTATCGGTCAAATTTTTGTTTGAAATTGCACTGGGCCAGCGTGGTCGACTGGGGCCTATGCACCCTGGTATCAGGGTAGGCTCGAGCCCCTCGGTGGGGACATATATGAGCTGTAAACGATAACGAACTGCGATTTAGAGCGTTTGATTTATTATATTTTTTACTATTTCGGGACACAAGCATGGTTGCTTGTGTCCCGAAATAGAACTAATAATAGGTTTTACCGGAGTTGAATGGTGCATTCGACAGATTTAACAGTTAGCGTCAGTTAAAAAACAGCCTGAAATATAACATTTACAACCCACACACATACATAAAAATAAATTATTTCAACTATATTTATTATATTAAATAGCTTAAGAATTTGCAATAGGTACTTGTTAGCAAATCTATTCCGAGAATGATCCTGACGACTACAGCTCGCTCATAAATTTATCACGGCTCTGGTAACCTCTAAAATTAATCCAACCTTGTACTATGTAAATATACCTACGGTAAATTGTTTGATCCCTCGAGTATTCCACTAGCTTTATTAATATCAACTAGTTTTGCGCTATCCACAAATTGCTGATTCGTTGATTGATCCAATAAATACGTACATAGGTGAACGGCGTATGCAAGGCACGCAGCAATGGTTAGCCAAACATAGTTAATTAGGCAGGCAATTAATTAAGCCGCGGCTCGAACGTCCTCGCTGAATTACCTTGTTGAATCTGACGTACATGGGGCACATTGTGCACGTCACGCGCGTCATTCAGTTTACTCGCAAAATAATAGGCGTTGAATATACAGCCTAATAAGGCACGGGTTATTGCGTTCAAACAACACAGCATTTGTTTATAAATAAATAAACGTGTAGGTCAACTTAGCGAGTTTATTGGCACAATGGTGTCTTGTCTTCTGTGGCAGCGTGGTGTCAGTTGCCTTGATTTAAAAATAATTTTCTTCTTCTTTCTATGGAATAGAACCACGCGAAGAAAATTTGTAGGTGTGACACTTCAGGCGCGCAAAATAATTCAAAAATGTGTATTATAATTATCTAATAAACATTTAAATTAAACACTATCTCCCACACATTAATTGGGATGCTATCAATTTCTATCGCATATATTGGCATCTAGTTACCACAAAGAAATAGTTACCTCAGCAATAAAGCCACCCACTATCGTCGTGGTTCGTATTTGTTTCACTGTAATCCTTATCTGCAATAAAGTCTCTTATATTATTTTCTGTGTTGTGATTTTCAAAGACTGCCTTCTTACGCGCGGTTCAGCTAGTAAAGGTCTTGCTCTTGTTACGAAGCATTTTGTACTATCCTCACTTGTATTGGCAAAATTTATGAACACTAAACTTTTCATACGCTTTTATGTTTTGCGGGAGATTACGGCTCCAGCAGTTTACCCGTACGATGTTTATAAGAGGCCTCGTCCTTCGAGGGACGCGCGATATTGCATTTTCTTAAGAGGGTTTGACTTGTAAAATTAAAATAAATTTGTGAATAAAATACGGTTTTTTTACTGAGAGAACTATTGTTGTTTTTTTGACTGACAGAACTATTGTTGGAGCAAGTTTCTCTGTGAATAAGATTTGAAAGATCGATGCTAGGTTAGGTTACCCCGTGAATTCCGCTAAGTCCTGTGAAGCTTGGTTGGTCGTACTTTTTCGACACATTGTATATACCTACTCGTATATATAATGTACTCTGTGGTTACCCCTCTTGATTGACATGGAAGGTAACATCAATAACTGTCTAGTAAAACTTGTCTAGTAAATGCAGTTGAAACTACATACAACTTAGTCTAAAACTATTAATTAATATCTCTGTGACACTATGGGCAATGCGAAAGACAGTCTTGTTGTCAGTAAAACTTTTCGACGTCTTAAATAACATAGGTTTATTATACATAGAACCAATAAATGAATTTGAATTTTGCCACAGTACATTGTTTTTAACGTACCTAACGTACGAGTATCAGTACGAAATAGTGCCATCCAATAACACAAATGAAGTTTTTGTTTCGTACGAATCGCACAACAACTAATCGGTTTACTGTTTGTCGTCAAAAAGTTGTTCTGTGGGGAAGTTGGGCAGAGCTAGTGTCGCCGGCGGTGGTACCTCGGAAACTCGCTCGCTTTCCGCCCAATAAATGTTGCCAAAGTTTGTGCCTACAATAACAACTTTTTGGCCGAGGCTCGCCCCGTGAACATTGTGTTCGAAACTCACGGGGAAACGTGAGGTTGTGACTAATTGTTAAATCGATCGTAAGGAACGAAGGTTCATGCATTTTGTATTCAAAGAATTAATTTTAAGGTTATGTAAAACTTTTTAATAATGTGCATGTGTACAGTCAATGTATCTGGCTGGTCAACTTTTTAATCGAAATAACTTCCGGAAATGAAAAAAAAATTGAACTCTACATATAAACTGTTCGACACTATGAACTCTACATAAACTGTTCGAGTAAACGGGTATTTATTTTATATGGTGGTGAAGTTTTCTTTTCGTTTCTTTTGGAAAGAGTCCATTTAGTATTTGTTAAGCCGTGACTAACACCCTGTATGTATCTTTATAGGTGTTGGGGAAAGGGTATTAAGATCGATATAATATTGTACTACTCACATTTCACGTACATCTCTGCAAGTAGGTGCCATCTCGTGTGTATTCAAAAAGATGTGGAGACGCCACTGATTTATGTGCAGCCATTATTCTTGCTTAGTGTGACGTAAACACATGCCGTTCACTCCGCTACTGAGAAAATAAGATGCACGCGTTATTACCACCCTCCTTTGCGTATAGATAATGATGCCTATAAAGTCTACAATAGGGACACAAAGTATGGCTGAATGAATAAACTTTACTATTTACCATTTTATTAAAAATATTACACACTTTTGTATCATATCGCATAGAAAGATAAGTGTGAGTCAGTAATCAAACATTTTGCCTACGTTACTGCCTACGAGGTGCTACGCAATAGTGCTACGTCGTAGCACTGTAGCACCAGTAATATTATTTATTCTGTGGCAGCACTCAAACTTAGTTAACGTAGTAATACCGCTGTGCTAATATAGGTAGGTAGTGCACCTTCCTTTGAAGCACAGGATCTCGGGTTCGAATCTTGCCCAGGGCAAATATTTTTTGATGAGCTCGTGTATTTGTTTATTTATAGGTATAGAAGTCATTCAATTAATTCTCATTTACATATTTCCAAAACACCACCGGTTCTAACAGGCGAAAAGAGTTTGTATAACACCTTTCTGACTGATACCCATCTATAGTACCTACTGGGTCTGCCTAAGATCGCACGTGAGATTTCCTCACATATTATTTTATAACCCCTATTTCTCTTGGTGACAATAAAGTCGAAAAACTAGGCAGGCGGACAGCTAACGGTGACATGTATTACCGGTCTATAAAGCTTAGATAATATTTCCGATCACTTTGGTGTTTCTACGTGCTAACCGGGAAGAACATTATAGTCGAATTAAGAATAGACATAATTCAGTCTACCCTTGTCTCTATCATCTGAACATCGATAACTCAATAAAAAAAAACATCGTGGCGCTTCTCAGTTAATATTTTGTTCTGTTTCCAAAATAATACTCGAACCATCTTAAAGATCTCTCATAGATCTCTAAATTAGAGAATTCACAGAACCCTTGATACTCTTGCTCATCTGTGCGAAATATGGATCAGATGAAATCCCCTTGTTCGCCTCTTATCTTAACCGTTTTATATAAAGTCAGAGCGACTGTTAAATAAATGAGCTGTAAAAGTCGGAACATTTCAGTGTTTTCGTTCTCCAGTTTGTAACGCTCACAGAATAAGAAAAACATTTTTTTTGTAGTTTAGAGACGTAATTTCCTGTCAACACCTCAGTGATTTGTCACTGAGAATACTGAGATATTGTTTTCCATCAGTTTCGACCAATAGAAAGTTACCAATAAAAAGCTTCATGCCCTGCAATCACTACCCCGAGACAACCCTCTTGCCTGCCCCACAACTAGTTGACCAAAAATATTTCTTTATGAATTGCATGTAGTACCTACGTCTCTATAATGCATCTGGTGGTAGAATAAAGTCAGAATAAAGCTTAGTTATGTGCTGTGAAAAGTTAAAAGTCACGGCAGACGCCACGTCATCAGAATTGGGTACTTATAGGGAGCTCGTCAAAATCGCGTTTGATCTGTTCAGACTACCACTCAAACAGAATTTGAAGTTGAGATTTCTGTAGTTATAACATTCTGATTTGGGGATACACTTAAATATAAAACAATTGTTGCGCTGAATAAATACAAGGGAGACTTTAATCAAATTATGAGCAGTGATAGAAATATGGGTTGGTCGTTTGAAAGAAGTTGAAAATGAGAAAAAATATTTTAGAGAAAAAACGGGTCTATCGTCAGACTGGTTCTACCAAGAGAGCTATCTCAATATGCCATAAAGACCGAGGTAAGTAGCAGTACTATCATAGAGCTGCCTTGCACCTGAAAGCACCTAAAAGTAAGAATGTAACGCCAGCTCCGTAATATAATTGGCGGATAGCAAATGCGCTCCTCCTCTACCTAGACGTTTTATTACAAAGGGAAAGAGTTACCTAATATCGCACCGAGTAAAAGCTCTCGCATCCGGGTAGATTTAATTTAATATCAAGTTTTACGAACTACGTCTATTCATAAATTTTGGCAGATTTATTGGTACAGAAACTTTTCTTACCTTGGCCATAATTGCCTAGGAGTGCGGCACGATGTAAAAAAGGAGGGAAATAAATTCACGCACCTGCTTGTATTGTACAGGCAAGGGCCGCTAAACTAAACTGAACACCTTGGACTTTGCACAGTTCTTATGTTTGTTGAATAGCCTAGTGTCGCGGTGATCATGTTTAGATTAACTTGCACTTGACTGTACCAAATCATTTCAGTGAATTAATAATTATTAATTAGCAACTAACTATCACTAGGCTTCCGTCACTCGCTCGCGTACTTTAAAGTACAACGTACAGAACGGCGCCGAACGCCCGCCTTAGCGCTTGAACTGCACGATTCTCGCCAAAACTATGAAATTACTAAGACTTAGTTCTGAACAGATAGTATTATTATTAATATTTTGTAGGCTATTAAACAGTAGGTATTTTCGCTTTTGTATGAAGTTATGTATCTGTTACGTTAGTAACTATTTATTAATCTGTGCTATCACTACACTACTACTTTACTATATTCGTACCAATTGTCTTTGTATTCTCGATTGTTCAGTTATTAATCAGGTTAATTTGGCTGTCTGTTTTCTTGTGGCGGATGTTTTATAAAATAATCGCACTTGTTGCATTATTCGATTCAGGAAATAGTGTGCTAAGCCGCAACTTTAACCAATTTCGAGAGGCAATCTTTCAGGCTCTCTTCGTATTTATGTGAAGAATCGGCTCCGGAATTGTTTGCGTTTCTCTCGAGCTGGCCGAGGTCAGACAGCGTTTAATCGAAGTCGCCTGCGACTTTAACAACTATTCTACCGAAATTCTAGAGCTTAAAATAAATCTTCTAAAATGCAATCGTATCTTTATTAATTTGTAAATAATATAGAGGTGCTTCCACGCTGCGGTTATAAGTATAACGACGAAAAACATTATTCTTAGAGAATGTGATACTACGTTATACATATAAGTATTAAAATTTTAATTAGATCTTTATGAAAGTCAAAATTTACCTTACTTGGTTAACGTGGCGAAATCTTTTTAATTTATACAACAGATATTGCGCAGCAATTCTACTAATATTAATAGACTACTTTTTACCGCGGGAAAATACCTCATTCTAACTCCGAGAAAAACTGTTAACGCGGGCTGCGGGGCAGAAAGCTAGTGTTAATATGTAATGCAGTGCGGAAGTACCTTTACTACTCTAATCCGCCTTTATTGTAACGTATTATGGTTAATTCAAGAGCTGCAGCACTTTCTATCATATATAGAAGTTTCTAACCTGAGTCTGTGATACCTACTCATATTGAAGATAAATGAATTACCTACGCTTCTCAAGGCAACCAAGCATCATCCATCAATGTCTGCAATTTTGAGATAAAGTCCATAATGCGAGCTCGTTGCTCTCTTCGACATTATGATCATCTAGCCAGCCGGTCAGTTTCTATAGGTTTTATATTTTTATTATACAAGTATTTACCGCCGAAGTAGTTCTTTTACAAAATGCTCTATTCTATTTGATACATACAAAATATTTAATAAAAAATATATACCTTCAAATCCTCACTAATCTGATTGATTACCTAGCTTTATCTGTGGCGAAGTAGGGATCGTACTCCTATCTAGGCGCCCGATTAAACTATTTTGGTCTTTAAATACCTTAGTTACCACGGTGATCAAATAGATATAGTGATTATACCATCCACTATAATATTATTATCTGTTATTTAACTATACTGAAACTAAATATTGTAATGAGAGAACGGACCAGAAACAGAACAAACAAGTCTATTTTTATTGTTCAATTTATCATTGTTAAGAAAAAGAACCATAATTTCTACATTATGACCTTCCGGCGAAACAAGACTCTGGCAAACAAAAGTCCTGCGAAACATACGAAAAAGAAATCCGACGTTTTGGGAACTAATGAAACAAACTCATTTGAGTGAATTTTTACCTATGCAGTTCAAATTCCGAACCCAGCAGCAAGATTGCAGCCGGAGGTCCAAGAGTGTGCAGATCAGAGAGTTTGGAAGAGCGGCTCTTCCAAACTCTTTGGTGCAGATAAAACCAGCAGTTCGGACCCCTTTCCGCCAGACGTTATCGACGCTGCCAATTCAATTATATTCATTCTATGGAAATTCAAGTGAAAATTGACTTCCTCAGATTTTTAATTCAGCGGTCTCGTGAATCGCAAAACGTTCTATTGATCCCTTTTTGAATTTTCATTGCGGATGAATGTTTGATATTCGTTTTCCACTTGAGGTAGCGAATACCAAGAAGGATAAACTCACGTGCGGTACTTAGGTACCTGAAGATCTTTGGGTCACATTTTATTTACAAAAAATGCGAGATATATGTAAAATTAATCTAATTTATAAAAGTACTTTAGCGTCATAATGATTTTATACTTAAGTCCTACTAGAGTATTCCCAAGTTAGTAGCTTAGTAGGTAGTTTTTAGTAGGTACGCAAGAGAATTATCTAAGTGCGTGTAAACTACCCATAGTGCAGGGTTCCAATTTTCATAGTCTGCCGGCTATGGAACTTGAGGAGGCAGTGTAATCGTCAAATCAGAAGCGTAATTTTTATAAGCGGCCCTGTCAAAAATAATGTTTATTTTCATAAGTTTTGTAATAAATTCAGTTAGCATTTAGGACATGCTATCCAGAAAGATATATCATTGTCACCTGACGTCGATCGGTGCACCCAAATACGTTGGAATTGGAACTAAGGGTAATACTTATTGGTTGAAAAACGAACATTTTGACAAAGCCGTGTGTCGCTCGCTACGTTCAGAACGTCGATGGTATAAAACTCAGCTCGATACAATACATTTTTCAAGACGTTCGGTACTTTGATTGCTCTCGTATTACAGCAAACATGCTCCGATAGCTAAAGTGCATGCGGGACTTGATGCATTCAACTTTATACCCATGTACTTTGTTTTATGTTTGATGAAGTAACAAAGATGGAACGTTGCAACGAAATCCTGTTAATAGTTAGCTTTCTCAGCGCTCATGAATATGTATGATACTTGGCACTTGCATTTTATAGAGGTCTCTCACCTTGTTTCGACAGTATTCGTTAAATGCGTCACTGAATTGGAAATATGAAGTCAATGTAAATTATAAATGAATACAACATGAGACATCGTTTCAAATCATTTATTAAAATAAGTGATGTATTAAATTTCTTATAAAGAACACATTTCAAGAGCAGTCGTTTTGCTGGTATTCTTAATTAAAATAATATTTTATAGTTTAATCATAATCATAATTAAAAAATATGCTTCGAAATAAAAACAATTTATCTAGTGAATACTACTCGTACTGGGCTGAATTTGATGTGTAATGCAAAATGAACAGACATTATTGCCAAAGGAAACACAACCATGATACATCTGATTTAAGGATGTCATTTCTTTACAACAATATGCGCTTCGCACAGACACACACAAACACAATATTAATAGACTATATTCACGTATGTGTCTGAAGTACTTCCCTGCAAGATAATGTAATAGAGTTAGATTACAGTTACAAAAAAAAAGAAAAATATGTCATTATTTTAAACATATTTAAAAGAATTAAATGATACATTCATAGGAAGAAAAACTGGTATATCGCTGACAAGAAGTTAGTTTAAGTGTTTCTTAAGTCTTTTTTTCTGTAACTAACTCTATACTTCATCTTGAGAACAATATTTAGCAATGCGAGCACTATAAACACACGTCCACTAACTTGCAACACCGTAATATCACATCAAAACAAGTTGCATACAACATCTTAAGGCCTTCGTCTACGTAACACACATTTCCACAGAAAAAGAAGTGTACAATATAATATATTCAAGATTCAGAAAGCCATCTCAAAACATAATAAAACACGAAAAAATATTATAGTAAATATTCACTATGAAAACATTAATATTTTACTCTATTTTATTCAAATATCAATTTCGTAATATAATTTTCTGTACTTCCTTAACTATTTCTTCCAATAGAAAAGAAAACTTATTTAAGTACTGACATCTATGACAGACAACGGAGAGAAAAAACTGCTACGGATCATTTACAAATCGATTCGTCCGCTCTAAAAGTCACCTCTGCAATAAATCGTTACATATCAAAATATATGCCCCATACATTTAATTTATCCAATCATTTTACTTCTTCCGCCATTGATATCATTTTTATTACTGAAAAAATAGTCATTACTTTTCTATGAAAATGAATAATGATAGAACGGTAACTAACTGTGAATAAAATAATGAACAAAAAATAGCTGCGTTGACATAAAAACACGTGAACTTAACTTAAGACGACTAGTTTTAACTATTGTCAAATGTGCTAATATAATATTTAAAATACGTCGAAATTGTTAGTGCCGTTCGTCGTGTTGAAGTTCATATGGCACAGAAAGACAAGAATTGTAAAAACAACAGTTTGTTCTAGTAATCAATATCGTAAATACAAAATAACTATAAAATGTAAACAAAAATTGCGTCAGGTACTTACATCGCGATTTAAATATAAACTTAATCATGGAATGAGCGTAAAATTTTGGGTAAAAACAATCGATTTAATTTAAAAATAGTGTACATCGCAATAGGTATGATATTTCGTTACAATTATGGTACAAAATCAAATTGACATTATAAATATTTTAAACTATAAATTGGCAATGTTATTTATGATGCTAACAATGCATAAATCTAACAAATAGCACCTATGTATCCCGCGGCCGAATATCCTCGCCGCCGGACCTCTGCGCAGTTTTGATAAACTTAAAGTATAACAGGACTTCACAGGACTGGGCAAGCGCGAACTAACCGCCCCGGCGGGACCACCCACAAATGGAAACCAAACACAGTCCCCGCCTTAAAGAACACAAGTAATCGATTATATCTTTTTAAACTTTATATTACAGGAAATCGATAGACAAAGACATTTTCAACAAAGATAACTCTCACATCGAAACACTCATGAAAACAACATCGCGACTTGGTCAGTTTATAACTGTAGGTTCACGAATCACGATATGTCATGTCAGTCACGGCACCGTGATGACGCACACTTTGATGATGCGCGGGCGGGCGGGCCGCGGGGCGCGCGGGGGATGCTATCCGTTCGAAGACAAGTCTTCCTTCAGCCAGTGCGGCACGGGCCGGCCCAAGCGTACTAACAGCTTCGACAAAGCCGTGTTATGCACCGTATAGTATTTCTTAAGGAACTTAGCTGAACGCTCTTCCATAGGCGGATACACTCTCCCCTTCGATTTCCCCAAACACTTGGTTCGTTCGCTGCTCACTGCTTGGCAGAAAAAGCCTTTTTTCGCGTCGTATCTGTAACAAGAGTCATTGCTTTTATCTCTTGCGGTTGCGATATATCATATCAATTTCCACGTAAGGGAAGGATGTTTCCAAAAACTCTATGGTTAATCGTGAAAAATGTACGCTTCTTAGAAATAAATGGGTACCATTGAGACAGATAATGCGTAATATACACGGGTTCTGTAAAACATCTATATCTTCAAGCTTCGTCACGCTTCGTTATACTACGCCATTTGCGAAAATTTCTTATAATGTAGATAATATTATGAATGAGAATTGAGAACAAAATGCGAGTTATTTATAATTTGATGAGGACTTAAATTCAACAGCTAGCATGGGTACCAAATTTTGTATCTATCGACTCATAGAAATCACTCATCGGAGTTTTCAACATCTAGAAAAGAGATGTTTTTTTTCTAACAACACTCCCAATGAAGTCACCTTTAAAACAAAAGTAAGATGTAAATCAATTAATCCGTTCAGGAGCTACGATGCGACAGCCACACAGTTTTTGTGTCGGTGCGTGGGTTAAAAATCCACTTCGGAACCACCACTCCACTCCAATTTACTTCAGTGTGGCTGAGATATCATGTGTACCAGTGACTCACTTCAAATATCACTTTGTGAGACTTGGCCCGGTTTGGTTTGGTTGCAGACTGAATCACCTGATTATCCGAAAGGAAAGATAATTCTATGTTTCGAAAGGCACGTAAAGCCGTTAGTCCCGGTTACTATAATATAGTTAATATATTATGCGGATGTAGTAGTTATAAGGTACGGGCGCCAAAGAAAGCCCACTTAAATTTTTAAATATTTTGTTTCCCAAATAAATATACAAGGACAAATCCTTGTAAAATCTTGCAGTTAAGTAAAGTAAAGAAAAAACATAATGGAAATTATAATATATTTATTTGGGAAACAAAATATCTAAAAATTTAAGTGGGCCTTCTTTGGCGCCCGTACCTTACAAGCCATTCTGGTTAACCTCAAAAACCATACGATAACCATGCAAGCGACTCTCTTCTGTCATAACGATGGCTAGTTGTCCAATACCCTGCCACACAAACCGCCCATTCTGGGGCCTCCATAAGCTCCTCCGGCGTACAAGACTCAGGGCATGAAGGACACGACAATAGGTGGGCCAAGGTTTGCGGCAATAGACCGCACTCGCACTGGAGATCCATCACGTGAGAAAAACCCCATCTAAACCGATTACGACGAGCGACTTACTTGAGCAGCTTGTTGTAGTCTTGGTGCGGCAGTTTGAGGAACTTCTGCAGCGAGGCCATGACGGCGGCCGGCTCGGCGCGCAGCTGCGACCCGTCTATCACGTGCAGCTGATGGCTGCTGTACTCCGCTAACCACCGCTCCAGGTAGTGGCTGTACTTGCCCGGGTTCAGGCAGCGGTTCCTACCAAACAATACATGACAGGTATAATTATTTGACAATCTTGTAACACAGATTGGGTCCGCTTTCTACGGGATAGGCTGCGTGTAAATCGCGCATCTCCCGCCTCTGTGAGTACTTGTACTCGTAGGTTCAGATATTTACATGCAGCTTTAGTTTTAGTTAAGGTGGAGGTGTGTTTGTAACGAATAACCCTAGTAAGCTGGTCAATTCCGGGGTGGTGGGAGGTTAGAGCCTCAGAAAAGAGAGTGAAGGAAAAAGTTGGAAGATGCCTTTGCCCATCAGTAGAATTAAATAGGCTAATAAAAAAAATCTTACAACCCGCTCGATGGGGAAGTTGGGGACACAAAAATATACATAAACAAACATCTATCCTCATCCATTTATTTATCTGTCTGTCCGTCTATCGGTGCACCCGTCCGTCCGTCCTTTGAGCTTTCCACTAAGCTCTATCGGCGTACTAGAGTCAAAGTATACAACACATGATATATAATGAGCTATAGGTAGCGGAGCCATTTAGTTGGTCAAATAAGTCATCAATACTTCAGCTTAACATACATACATACTCGTGTGAAGGAAGAATAGACTAGAGAAGGGCAGACATTACCTTCCACTTGTTACGATCCAGACATACATACCTACTTTTTTTGTTTCACTCACATTTTATAATCACATCATGCAAGTCCGTCGGTTTAGAATACTCCTGGACTTTTTAATTTCTTTCCACTACACCAAAGAGAACCACCTTCGTTATTTTCCATGAGTTTTAGATATTTCTAGCGGAAATCAGTAACTCATTTGTAAATTTACTTAATTACATACATTTCCGTTGTAGACATGACCAAACCATTTATTCATAGCAGAATTATTTTGGCTAAAACAAGTTTAGATCGAAAAAATATTATATTAATCTGAATTAAGCAACCGGCATTTCAATAAGTATTGACTGCATCCAAAAGGCCGCGATAACCTGCACGAAATAATCTCCATACATAAACTCCAATATGATTGATGACTCGTTACAATGTGCTCCATCATACCCTGCCCCGCTTATTTATTTACAACGTGCAATAAATATCATATTGCGAAATCGACATACCGAATAAAATTACTAGTTTATATTCAAATATTCTATAAGCGAAGAGGTTAAAAGGTGAGAATAATTGAGCCAACTGCATAAGAGCAAATCTGAGCATCAAGCGGCGAACTCAAAGATAATTTGGCTCTATTCAAATCGCCGGCGGGTCATGAAAACGAAATTACCGTGCCGAGAATAAGTATAAAAATACTGACGACGGAACTCTTTTACGTTACTTGGAAAGCAATTACATAGAGTAGGTAGATTTAACTGTAGATTATGCCTTAACATTAAGACATCGTACTGTAAAAAGTTATTTTTATAATACGGGCTTTATTTGTGGTGTAACTAAGTAGCAAGGAAAAGTCAGAACTATATAGTCACCTAATTAGCTTTGTCTTAAAATTTTCATTAGTTTTCTGACGCTTTTACACGTTTTTGTTTTTAAATAAAAAAATTAAGTAAAAGTAAAATCGAAGGAAAAATAACGAATGTTTTAACAGGCGACATCTGTACAACATACTATTACTTATTCTGTGACAACAGTAATAAAGTAATAGAAAAGTGAAAAACTAAATATCTCTAATGAATTAAACAATTACTCAGGTTCTAATTGTACCTACTTTAAATTGACACTTTTAGTTGTAGTAATAAAAATAAGTTTTGAGCATATAAAGTGTTGCGTGTTTGATTATTCATGAAGCCCGTCAAATACAGAATCTATTGAAGCTCGGGCGGCCGCTGCATCAAGTTATATGCTGGCAGTTTCATTTACAACACAGCTCCGCAATAATTTAAGAGAAATATGATAGAAATTCTACTTTATTCTATTAGACGACCTGCGACCGCTTATTTAAATTTATGCAGATTGTAAACGAAATTATTCCACTTGCTTACAAAGTAAATAAATTAGATTTTCACGAGAAACGAGATATTTTTATCACGGCCATGAAAGATCTATTTCATTTTAGGAGGCTTTCAAAGGTTAACAACTGCGACTAAAATTTCTTAAATTCAGCCAGATAAAATCTGCGTTGATTTTTATTACAGGATATAACACTGAATACAGATTACGAATATTAGAAGAACGATAGCCTAAAATAGCTCGGTTTATTGCTACTTCGCGTTTAATATTAAGTTTTTATATCCTTATACAGGGTAATTTATTGTTAATGCGAAAAATGGGAGAATTGATAGGGTTTTTGGATGAAAGGTCATCGAACTCTGCCCCTTGGGGAAAGGTTGTTTCGTTGTTGATGTTGTTGGTTGGTTCAATTTAGAGGCACTATTGATGTTTGAAACAGGTAGTATATTTAAAAAGAAATACCATAAAAGGATTTTTTGAATACATAACTAATACTAATACAGAATACATAATTTAACGAATAAAGTATAAAGATTAGTGATTTATTGTTCGTTGTTTATTTATTAACAATGTAAGGCCAGATACGGTAAAATAAAGCACACTTTAGCAACGATGATGCCATATTAGGTAAAAAACGAAGGCTCCTGTAGGATGCATTACTATGCATATAAGGTACTCCTAAGTAGCAGTTCAAACTCATAGTACATACTAGGTTTAATTTATTGGTAGAATAGGTACGTGTTTTAAAAGATGATTAACTTCTTACCTGAGATCTCTCAGCGGTTTGGGAACGGAGTCGTTCGCCGTGATGACTGTGTGGAAAGTGTAGTTGTTAGCTACCGGGTCCCCGTGCGATCTGATATGTTGATACCACGAATATGCCCTGCGTACAAAAAAAATTGCTTAAATATTCTTAGTCTTTACTAAGTACATAGGTTAGTTTTTATCGACATCAAAATATGAATAAATCGCTTAATTACGATATGTTTTTAGAAAAATAAATTTTCGTCAATATTTAAGTTGAGTACTGCGTGAGGGTTACCTATTGTATTTCCGATATTTTTTGTTCCGAATATTGTTATTCCGCTAACTTTTTGACATTTATCAGTTGGAAATTGTATTTATTATCCGAAATAACATTTTCCATTGTATTATATTTCCGCGTTTTAATTGACCTTTTTACTTGTTTACCGATGTTTCAAATTTCCGCTAAACTATTTACCAGTATAGCGAAAATCCATGACAACATTAACCATTTTTTTACATATGCGATAGCTCAATTGAACCATTATATTGCAAGATCAAATTTCATTTCTCCATTTTATGTTCTGTACTCCATCAAGCATGCAAGCAAGCAAGCAAGCATGCATGCAAGCAAGCAAACAAGCATGCATGCAAGCAAGCAAGCATGCATGCAAGCAAGCAAACAAGCATGCATGCAAGCAAGCAAGCATGCATGCAAGCAAGCAAACAAGCATGCATGCAAGCAAGCAAACAAGCATGCATGCAAGCAAGCATGCAACCAAGCACAAGCAGGCATGCATACATGTCAAACCTAACAGAAGGGTATGGCGGGCGAGGTGGGCTCGCTTTGCTCGCCCACCACGCCCGCCATACCCTTCTAACCTAACCGACAGATGTCGGGGTGCCCTGAACTCCAAAAACATTATGTATCGTAATTATAAAAAATGATAATAATTGTTACTTCGGAATAATAAAAATAATAACAAAAAAAATCTAGCGTATAAAAAAGACCAAGTGAGATTACGGTATTTAGTAAAAAAGATTAATCGTAAAACGGAATAACGTTGTGCGGAAAAAGAATACTTCTGTAAAGTGTTATTGTGGTGATTTAAAAATATGTCAAGTCATACAATGGAAATTGAAAAATGTATGAATCGTTTACGGATTATTGAAATTCGGATATCAGTTTTTCGAAAATGTGATAGGTTACCCTGCGTGAGGTTGCAAACCTGAAATTTGAGTTTAAACTACTCTTGTTTTGATAGCATAATATTATGAAAAATATGTAGTTTCATGCTTGTTATACCTACTTACTATATTTTATGTTTTTAGATACCGCGCTGCTGAGATGTCTATGCCAGCTGACTTATGAAATGTTGCTAATTGTTTTTTTTTTTTTTTACAAATAAACTGTATATCATTAAAATGAGCTTCATACTCACTCACAGGTTTAATCAACCGAGTGCCGAGTGTAAAGGTTTTTAGACAACATAACGCTTTATTCGTATTTGGAAAAGTTTTTCAGTTTCACTATTTGAAACATTCATGACTAGATAATTAAATTTATATCTAGATAATTTAATTTTACATATTACGTAAGATTGGTTGCGTGGGGGTTCTATAAAAATTATGAACACCTACGTACTACGTACGCCCACGCGAACTGAGAATTAAGAGCACTCCGACAGCTTCACTAGTACTTGAATAGGTCTATGTTTAGAATACGAGTACATTAGCAAGACTAAAATAGTTTAGCCTAATAATAAAATTTGGCTCGGGTAAATTCAAATAAACACCTGCCTGATTTGAAGGGAGGAGGCCTGAAGGATACTACGTAGATAGAATGAATAACTATGAGTTATACTGATTTTCTGATTTAGGTAGGCTCGAACGCTTCCGAGATTTTAGTTAGTATATTGTACGTATTCTTTTCAAATGTGTACGAAAAATGCGATCACTAGACATCGGATTATATACATTTGCATGTCTCATTGTTGTCATCATTCCATTTTTATAGCGTTATTGCTCATCATATTTTGGTAATTCAATAATAACATATAATTCACAAATAACAAAATTCTAACATAAATGAATAGTTCATATACGAGTAAGTAATTTAAAACCCATGATACTTTGTATCTAAGTGCTAGATGGCCCTACAAGGCGACCAAGGTATTTGTCCTCATTAAAATTGTACGGGTCACCACACGGGACGGATGCGAGTTCATGTGAGCCATACCGTACCAGGATTCCCTTTTTACTCCTAAACCACACACTTCACAGCCGATACGCCGCCATCGAGGGGCTCGAGCCTACCCTGAAATCGGGGTGAATAGGCATTTCTTACTATATTTATTACTGACTTGGTAACAGCAGATTCACAAAATGTTTTTTTACAGATATAATTCCATTATTTTTACAATAATTCAACAATGAAATTAATAAATCGAGCTGTGAGAGCGCATTGGGTTTTTTATTCATTATTATTATTTTAATCCCTGGGTCCAATCTGCTTACAAAATGTGCTTAGTAGTTTTAATCAGTTTACAATTTACATCGTAGTAAAACGAAACAGTAGGATTTATCTCTTTCGAGACAAGATATTATATAAATAGGTTCTTCATCGTAAAAACCACGTAAAAACTCATATGAACCGCGAGGAAAATTTATCACGCATGAAATTTCTGTACGTACTCAATCAGGCGAAATGCACATGATAGCGTAGAACAAGCGTAGACATTTGCTACGGCGGCGTAGCACTTTTTCACGTTCTACGAGCTACTTAAGAGCGTAGCCGGCCCGCATTTTTTCCATAGAAGTGTATTCTCCTATATATTAACTTCCTAAATACTGCGTCTAGATCCATAGTTATTTTTTAATGAAATCTAGTGTTATCATAGTCAAAATTGCATAAGTATTTTGGAAAAAAAGATGACTTTCCAAAGTTCTGAAAAAAATACCTGTTTTTACTGTTTATGGTCAAATTCTCTGTAAAATCTTGATATGGGGATGATAATGATGACCTATCACGAACTATAAAAATACATTTCAAGGGACTATTACAAATACCAACCTAGTACTTACGAGCCATGATTATTTTCATTCCGTCTCGATAAAGACGATTAATATAAATATATTCTATAAATATGTGTATGATACGGAGAGGACGGACTCCGCTCTTCTCAGCAGGTTCACTGAACTTCATGTACTGAAGCGTCGGTGAGCCTGCTAAGAGCCTGTTTTATTAAGGGGCTCCCCTATGCTAAGTGGCGCCGCCGTCTGTTAAAAAATAATAACTCGCGAAGTATACATTTTTTTTAAAATCCGGTAGGTCATTTTCAAGTTGGCGTGCTATAGTATATATAGCGGCCATAAACTGTATTTATTATAGTCCGCTGTAGTTACAGATAGAAAATTTGCTAAAAACGGCCACTTTTGGTAAATTTTCTATCTGTAACTTCATCGAACTCAAACTAACAGAGTTGATGGCTTCTATATATCCTAAAACACCAAATCTTTAAAATGACCTACCGGATTTTTGAAAGTCTGTTTACTCATAGAGTAATTATTTTTTAACGGATGGCGGCGCCACTTAGCATAGGGGAGTCCCTTAAGGTTTATATCTTTATCTTTATGTTAGCGTAGTGTTGTCGATACTTAATTTTAAGAATTATATTTTTAATTTTTACAACAAGAAATATAAATAAGTTACTTTTTGACCCGTGTAGTAACGGGTAGTCAGTCAGGATTGGCGCAACCGATCAACCAATAAAAACTGTTCAAAGTAAGAGAGGGAAAAATGGTGGGAGAAATGTGTCGGTCGCGCCAATTCTGAGCGTCAGTCTGATTTTAAAACTCTAAGTGTCAAGTTGTGTTCTTAAAGGTATTTTGTACCAATTTATTATAATATACCGTGAAAGTGAAAAATGTAAAAAGTTGTTTTTCTGAAAAATACAGAATGTAAGTACTATCCAATAACTCTTTTACTTTATCATTCAATCATTAAATCAATAGTACAAATAAATATTTGAAAATCCGAACCATTTCGAAAGAAATATTATTATTACGCAACATTTCAGAAGTGGGATTACTCTAGACTCTAGCCCTTTAAAATTTGGCTATAAATTGTGTTTTTTATTTTTTGTCCTCTCTGTGTGTTATAAAGAACTGATTTCTTCTAAAATCAAAGAAAGCACACAATATTTTTTTTTCTCTTATAGTGTTTATTTGTTTACCATAAAGGTATTTTTTTTATGAAACTATTATATTTCAAATCTGAATTCGTGCCAAAGTTTAAGTACTCAGAACCAAATATTTCCATCCTGTGAATTAAAAAAAAAAGTGGTTCGGTTAGAAAACTGTAATTATAGAACTTGGAATACCGATGGTTATATTATTAGGCTTATCTATCTAGATAGTTGGTTTTCACATTAAATAGTCAAGTATCTTAAATATTATAGCAATCAACATGGCTAAATATAACATTTGTTTATTTTTATTTTCACTGCCATGGACACGTGAGCAAGAGACGTTCGCCCACCTCCGAAGCCCATCGTTAGGCGTGCGGTTGCAGTCTACTGAAGCAGCTGAAGTGTCGTCCAAGGAGCCCAGCGGGTTCCGGCCGAGTGGCCGGGTGAGCTGCGCAAGGCGCCTGAGGACATCAGCTGCGCAGCGGGTTCCGGCCGAGTAGCCTGGTGAGCTGCGCAAGGTGCCCGAAGACATCAGCTGCGCAGCGGGTTCCGGCCGAGTGGCCGGGTGAGCTGCGCAAGGCGCCTGAGGACATCAGCTGCGCAGCGGGTTCCGGTCGAGTGGCTGGGTGAGCTGCGCAAGGCGCCTGAGGACATCAGCTGCGCAGCGGGTTCCGGTCGAGTGGCTGGGTGAGCTGCGCAAGGTGCCTGAAGACATCAGCTGCGCAGCGGGTTCCGGTCGAGCGGCCGGGTGAGCTGCGCAAGGCGCCTGATGACATCAGTGGCGCAGCGGCTTCCGGTCGAGTGGTCGGGTGAGCTGCGCAAGGCGCCTGTGAATATCAGCGGCGCAACCACGTGCCTGATTCCGGGCAAATGCAACCGCTGCGTCAGAAAACTCGAGATGTGGTGAGACAAATTAGCAAACTACTTTTAACGATCTTGTTATTTTTTAGCTAAGGCTGTATCCGGTCCGGTACGGCTGTGGTCTCTGCCTATCCCTCCGTGAAAGAGGCGTGACTATATGTATGTATGTATGTATCCGGCAATAATCTCGATAAGTTGAGTACACTTATAAAATTACAAACTATTAGTACGAAAAATCGGTAATAATGTGTTAAATGTGAAATCCCAGTAAAATTTAGGGTTAAATGTATCTTAAACAGTTCTTATCAGTGATCATAACAGACTTAAAATTTGACATGGTTGGAAATGACTAAACTTTTAAGTATTTACTGAATTATTATTATGATCACAACCTGGAAAAAGACATTCTTGTATTTTGGCCCCTATAGTATTTGACGTATAGAATTCGAACCAAAAGGCTTTTCCATAGTTTATTATTTATTTATTCTATTTTATTATGGAATAAACAGTCACATATTTATGTTTAATTACACATTTGTATGCTTAGAATACAGACTTATAATTCCTTGTATTACCTAACTAATGTTTTGTATGATACTTATAATGAAAATACAAAATAACCCATAATAAGCTACAAAGGTACTACTTACAAGAAGTCACGATCTTGATGTGATTATTTTATGTGCTGTAAGATCATTTCTTCCACAATTCAAAACTTAACCGTTTCTTTATTATTATTTAGCTTTTGGCATATTGATCACTTTAACACGTTATTTACCTACTCTCAAACCTTATTCAGATTTAATCGCTGCAATAGTTATTTGGTTAACTCACATTCAGTCAGTCATCTGGTCAAAAAAAAAAATTACGACGTCAGAGGTTGGTAGGATTTACTTAAACCAAGACTAATACTAAACCAAGGTTATTTGGATGTAGATATTTTTAATTAAATAGATGAGTATTTGAAATAGCACTGTCCCGTAGTGCCGTCGCAAAATATATCTAGTAGTAGTTTTATTTTCCTGACCACTTAAGATAACTTCGAAAGTGTTCATTGTGTTAGTATTTTAAAACGATTATTGGTCAACTATTTATTATCGAAAAAAAAAAACACTACTTCTTCGGTGCGAACACACGAAAGCATATGCCTAACAAAATTAATAGTACCTACTGTCTTGCGCTGGTATACACCAACCAAGCTACATTAGTCATTGGTAATATTGAGGTAGCTTTTCATAATATAAACGTACCAGGCATGTTCTTTTTTGATAGGGTATATCAAAAGTACCTACATCCACTTGACAAACACAATATTATATAATTATGTAAAACGAGTAGTCGAATAGAAAGAAATAACTCAATTATATAAAGATATAGCGTAACAAACACAATCATACCCTTTTATTCAAAGTATATACATAAACATTACATTTTGTAGGGGATCTTCAAAATAATTCTAACAGAAAAGGGGTTTTATTTGTGCCAAATAGATGGCTAGCATTTCGAGTGATATGTCGCGAGCTAATCGTTATCGTTTTAATGTTATTAACAAGTATAAATAAAAAAAAAATATTATATTTTTGGCTTTACGTCTTTTGAGGACTTATTACGCCAATGATATGAGTTCACTGCAGCGCCATCTCTTATGGCCGTAGCTTGTTTTTGTTTTTAGAACCACCGTCAGGTCGAAAACCCCGTTGTGAGCGTAGATGAGTCTTTCTGACAGATGTGAGGTCTTTGTTGAAGGAAGCGTACGATTAAGATGGTGATAAATATTCGGTACTAACCAAATTAAATTTCGTATCGTTGATATGGAGGGAGATGTGTTGTTTCGTTATAATTAACAATACCTACCTCTATAATGTCGAAACTATCTATTTAAAGTTACGTTTATTGTCTGCGGTATGATAGCTCAAGGTCACAGAAGTACATATATTATAAATATGTAATAGGACTACACAAAGTGGCGTCGATTAACAAAAGTTTCTTTAGACAGCTGAAAACGTCAACCGATAGTAAAAAATAATAATTCTGAACCTCCTGGTCAATTTGTAAAACAAGTTAAGACCCGATTTTATGTTTAATATTTATCCGAACTAAAAAAAATAAATAAATAAATGGATAGCAAAATGAGCATTAGTCAATGCTTATTTGGATGTTAAACCCGTCATTTAACGATTCTATCTGCTATTGGTGGGGCTGGGTGCCATTTCTAGTATAAACAATTTTATTTTATTGTGCTAGACCTGGTATTTTGTTACTTCCAGTAATTATGAGAATCTGATGTGAGAAGTTGGGTTAACAAATTATGTGCTAGCCAACTTCCATGACTATTAAACGTAAAAAAAAATGGGTTTAGCCTGTAAAGTAATCTAAAGTTTCCGCTGAGGCACACTGTGTAGAAAAGTCATACAAAGGAAGTAAGGTGGCACATCGTGAAACATCACTCATTCGTACCCATTATTGAGCACTTGTCTCTTTTATTTTAATTTAAATACAAAATATATACTTCGAGGGTGCGTAGTTACGTAAAAATGGTTGCGTTGATTGTGTAACTACCCACTTATACTCCAAATCATCAGGTGGCTAAAAACTTGACGATTTTGTAATATAAAATACAAAAGAGTGTAGTTCACATCCAATGCTAAGGATACGTCATTTAGCATCCACACAGAGTGCAATGCAATGTTTACACCTTATGCTAGTGCCATTGCTTATGCATTTTTATTTTTAGGTCGGTTTAAAACAAGAAAACATTTATTATTATAAGAATGTTTCTTGTGACCATGAATATTACAGCACCTTTGAAAAGCTTAAAAAGCGTTGCCTAACCATCATAAGTAGCAAGAAATAAATTTAAATAAATTTATTTTTGTACAAACTCAAGTTTTAGTTTGTACTTACAGAGTCATCTAAAGCTCTGCTAACCCTATTGATGGAAGAGCATATTTTAAAACTCAGGATGCTCTTTCTCAACACTAAAATCGATTCGCTCGTGATCCACAAAAATTATAGCTGCATTCAGCTGGCAAGGAGTATTGTTTGGTAACAGTACATATTTGGTAACAGTACAATAAACAAAGAAATTATGTTTTTGTTGCTGAATGATGCTTCCTCATATTATAATTTCTGAACTTGGACCATGAAATAATGTCCATTATTGTTATGTATTTTCTGCTAACTTCTGATTTTACAGGAACCAACTTATAGGGCTATTAAATAATGCCCTGGGCCATGAAATAATGCCCGTTATTATATTTGTATCGGGCCATGAAATAATGCCCTGGGCCATGAAATAATGCCCGTTATTATATTTGTATCGGGCCATGAAATAATGCCCGTTATTATATTTGTATCGGACTATGAAATATTGCCCGTTAATATATTTGTATAGGGCCATGAAATAATGCCCATTCTGATGAAAATTGAATGTAGTAATTGATGTTGTTCAAAATATTAAATAATACCTGTTTCTGGAGTGATGTCGTTGTTGTGACTTTCTGAACCCTTATGTGACAATTTTACAATTGGATGTTATTCTGAGGAATAAGATTTTCATTTTTTTAATGTTTTGCTTAAGCCATCACCATCACTCAACTTTAATTTCGAATTAAAGTAAACAATCATATTACGCAAAGACGCCTTGAAGAAATTAAAATAGAATCGAATAAAAAAAAAAATAAAAAAAAAAGTTTATATTCCTCCTATCGCTACATAGGATAATTTTAATTTGTAACGACGATATTATTCAATATTCCATTTGCTTTTGTTATCTGTTGGTCTTTGAAGGGGGGAACGTATTTTGCTTGGTACACTGTTATTAGAGAATTGTTTTAATGCAGGGCTTGGCGTACTATGTATTGTTTTGCTTCGGGCACTAATTATAAAACAGACTTTTTCTAGTCATTCATTTTTGTCGATAAATTACAAATTAGTCTGCGGAGCTAACATCTATTGATAAAGACAGAACAACGATGTCAATTTCGGAGCATTATTTGCTTGATACCTACAAGATATTACAATGTAATATTAGTTATTGGTGGGCAGATTTCCGGCTCATACGTAAAGCCTAATGTCATGTGTTCACCCAATGTTAATTATTGTAATACAGTTTGGTTTAAAACCATACTGCTGTACTCAATAACCTTACTCTTTGCTTGCTTACCTGTGATGAGTGTAATTGGCAGGGTATTCGGTTATTTTACAAAAAAAAAACGTGTAGGTATTGCTGTTTTTGGTTCAAAATAAATTAAATTAAATATTTGGAGCCATAAAATAAGCCCATACAACTATAAGTTGGTCATAAAATATTGCATTCTTTCAATCGCGGGCTATGAAATAACGCCCCTTAGTCATGTTTACTGTGAATACCTTCTGTTAATCACGGGCCATAAAATAATGCTCCTTAATCTTAACATAGCTATGAATGATGCCTTTAAAGAAATTAGGTACGTTCATAATTATTATCTGATCTGGGTCAAGAAATAAAACTCTAAAACTTGTGTTGTCTATGGAATCCGATATTATACTTGTTAGACATTATGTATTGCCATCGTGGTGCGATGTATCACTAACTGCGATGAGCTTTCGGTTCAACCAGCAAGGAAAATAGACATAACACAATTTTTGAAATCAATTCCATGGTAAAACGGGACATTCACCTGAAAGATCTTTATGTGGAAACATGCAAACGAATTCTTTAACACAAAAACTGTATTAGCATGACTACAAAAAGGTATCAAGAATTTGGCTAAACTCAATCATAAATTTGTAGTGATACACTGGGAACAGCGGGTTTACATAACTATTTTAATCCGATTTTCTCGTGCGAACATTGCCCCCTTCATTGAAGAAACGTTTATATCGTATCAGCCCGAGTAGCGTTGCTTGTTTGAAATAGTCCACATTCAAAATAAGATTTTTCGGGTGCACTACTTACGTTTTATCATTTTAGATTAGACAGAAAACTAACAGATCTTGAAATATATCGAATCATATACACTTTTGTCGTCTTTTGTTACATTTAATGTTTTGATGGATATGTATTGTTTAAAGTTTAATAATATAATTTATCCAATTTATTGTAATATTATCTTGTACGAGGCCGTACAATGTAAAACGGATGGCCGAACTGTTGTCGATACTTAATTTTAAGAATTATATTTTTAATTTTTACAACAAGAAATATAAATAAGTTACTTTTTGACCCGTGTAGTAACGGGTAGTCAGTCAGGATTGGCGCAACCGATCAACCAATAAAAACTGTTCAAAGTAAGAGAGGGAAAAATGGTGGGAGAAATGTGTCGGTCGCGCCAATTCTGAGCGTCAGTCTGATTTTAAAACTCTAAGTGTCAAGTTGTGTTCTTAAAGGTATTTTGTACCAATTTATTATAATATACCGTGAAAGTGAAAAATGTAAAAAGTTGTTTTTCTGAAAAATACAGAATGTAAGTACTATCCAATAACTCTTTTACTTTATCATTCAATCATTAAATCAATAGTACAAATAAATATTTGAAAATCCGAACCATTTCGAAAGAAATATTATTATTACGCAACAGTAGGTTACTAATATAGATAGTAAGGTAATTGTATATATTTTTATTATTATTAACTAATTATATCTATTTGTAAGCAAGCGAGGGCATCATTCACATACATCCATCTCAACCCAAATTATTCAGGGTCTGCATGATATTATTGCTCCTACTACCCTATAAACTGCCATCGTCTTAACCCCAAAAAGATTTCCGTAGGCTTATATAAAATAATCCACCAAAACACTTGCCATGCAAATTGGAATCTGCTGATATTAGATGTAAATCGAGTTACAGGTAACCTTTAGTCTCCGGCAGAATATTTATCTTAAATTGTCTTTGGCCGGATTAGATTTGCTGAGTTTTATTTCACAATTTGAATTTCAGATATTGGAATTAGAGCTCATTGGACTGGCTTTCAATTCGCAGGTGCTCTAGTGGACTTCAATTGGATCGCATTCTCAATTTATTAAGTTTTTGGAATTGGAGTGAACGGTGAAGGGTTATTTGCCAACAATTTCTGCCGTTAAAGTTGTTCGAACGGCGCATTTTGGCCGTTGATGGGAAGTAGTAATTTTATAGATGGAGAATAAAATCATAATTTTACTCACTAATTATTAGACTACAACATGACGTAATTAAAAGTTATAATTTCATTCAGTGCTAATATTTTAACAAACATTAAAAATTTGAAATGAAACAAAACGACCGCTATGTATAGATTGAGAGATCTATGTGATCTAGGTGTGTGTAAGGTATACATGTATGTTTGATCTATGTGTTTTAAATGTGAACTTTTTGGCCACTTGCAACTTAAACGCTTAAAAAGCATGATAACACAAATGTTCTTTTTTTAAACACAGTTGAATTTATAGATGACTAGCTTTCCGCCGCGTTAACAGTTTTTCCCGCGGGAATGAGAAATTTCCGCGCGGTAAAAGGTACCCTATGTTTCTCAAGGTAAATGTAGCTTTCTAATGGTGAAAGAATTTATGAAATCGGTTCAGTAGTTTTTGAGTTTATTCATTACAAACATATACACAAAAATACAAATCTTTTCTCTTTATAATAATAGTATGAATAGTATGATAGTATGACAGGCGAACTCGGCGAACTTCGCAGGCACTTTTTTGTGTTAATTTAGTAGCACTGACCTCTTGGAGGGCGATATGAGTATGGCGATGATCTTTGCGTTGGGCAGCAGCGCGTGCGCTCGCCGCGGCACCAGGTCGCCGTCGAAGTACGTCGCAGACTTCTCGAACGTCAGCTGCGAGGAGTTGCCAAGGCTCGGAGGGAAGAAGTTCAGGTACCTGAATCAACAATAACAATACAATAGAGTATAGTTCTGATTGGTTTGCATTCTTTACTACCTACGTTTTTTTTTGTGGAACGACGATTTGGTGATAATGACTTTTATTTTTGGTGAGAGTCGCGGGAAGCCGTTGGATCCGGGCAGCGAAGGACCGAATATTGTGGAGATCTTTGGAGGAGGTCTTTGTCCAGCAGTGGACGTCTTCCAGCTGAGATGATGTTTTTTTTGTGCAATGCAACGTGCAAAAGAAATATTTGTATTGTATTGTATAGAACATACTTCATTGAATACGAGAAAAAACAGTACAGTATAATTCAGGGTTTCCCAACCTTTTTTTTGTTGAGGCTCCCCGGACTATTAAAAAATTGTTTCAAGCCCCCCCTCTTACTTTTTCAAAAAATACAAAAAACTTACACTTATAAGCCTTTTGTTTTGATTCTAATAAACAAACTTTAAATGTTTAAATTAAAATAATAATTGTTGTTTATGCAAAAAAATTCATTATTTTAAAAATGTTATTTATATAGGTATTTTTTCTTGTCTGTTTGCCATCTTAGTGATATGAAATGGAAAATGCGAACGCTTTCCGCCCCCCTTGACATCTCTCTATGCCCCCCTTGGGAGGCGTGCCCCCCTGGTTGGGAACTCCTGGTATAATTAATTTCACAAAGAAGATAGAAAGTGTGCATGTTTTATTGTTGAGTAGCAATTTCTAGAAGGTTTAAAGTTTAAAGTTAAACAATAACTACACCCTACTAAATACTATAGCTACCCGCATTACTTACAACAAAAAATAATTATTTAATTTAGTACAAGCGCTTACCAAAGTGAAAAGTTAAAATGTAGACGTTTTATTAAATACTTAAACTGATTGTCCGATTATTTATTGTAATTTGTTTGTTTCATGGCCGAATGTGCTCTCGTGGACCACAAAAAATCAACGCCTTGGAAATTAATAAGTAAATGGATTGGAATGAATTCTGCATCCTCGAAAATTCATAATGTTCTATTGATAAACACATTTAAAACTATAATGTTTATAAATCAAAAATTGTCTGTTTTGTAGCGTACGACATAAAACTAATGTTGTAGAGCCACCTCTACAATTTTGACGCCACGTTAAAAGTGCAGTTGGCAGTAAAGATTGAAGTCGGTGGTTTATGACCGACTACTTTACGTCAGTGCTGTTAGTAGCCCGTCAAGGGGCACAGTTGTATGCCACCCCGGAGACGTACACTCGGCTTAATATAAAGAACAATTAACTAGAAGTACGACGCTATGGAATTAAATTACTCTTATTATAAACTAGAATTCCGCCGCGGCTCCGCCCGCGTTAACAGTCTTTCCCGTAGGAATGAGGCATTTTCCCGCAGTAAAAGGTGCCTATATTACTCAGGGTGAATGTAGCTTTCTAATGGTGAAAGATTTTTTGAAATCAGTTCAGTAGTTTTTGAGTTTATTCATTACAAACATACACACACACACACATACACACAAAAATACAAATCTTTCCTCTTTATAATATTAGTAAGATAAGATAAAATAAATAAATAAATATGTAAGACATCTTACTAGGCAGAGCCTGTACTATGGATGTGAGACAGCTGATATACCTACATAAATATACAACACCCAGACACAAGACAAGCACAAGTGCTCATCACACGAATGAAACAGACAGCACAATTTTTTATCATACTTAATTATTTTTATTACAATATTCAATAAAAATATATTTTCTTGTTGTCTTGTATTTGTTAAATTATACTGTTTGTCTATTTCAAACACAAATTCCACCACATTTGAAAGGTACAGGTGCAAAACCAGGAATGTCACAAAAAAATCAAAAGTTGATTTATGATGGCAACATTCACATTTATCCGCGTATTTTTATTTGGCCCTACACAAAAAGCATAGTCATATGTGTAACTTGAATTTCAAAACTATGTATAGGAACAAAACAGGGAAGGTCCAACAACAACAATTCCGACAATTTTTAGTTTTTGTGACATTTCTTGTTGTTGTACCCTTCATTTAAAGTGACGAAAAGAATTTCAGGATGATTGAGTTCAAATGCAGAAAATAGCTATCTTTACAGCAATCCACCAATATACGGTACCTACACACTGTACACACATTTCTAGAAACAGTCTCGGTGTGGTTTTCAACCTCTCGTGAGTTTTTGAATGCTAATCTTAGCTGACAGCACGAAACTAGTAGTTAACTAACATTTTCCTCACACTGCGCGTAACCAGTGTTTACAACACCACCGGGTTCAAATGTCTCGGCGCGCAATAAAAAGAAAGTTGTGGCTTTACGACTGTACAACATAGTCGGGTTGCGGGCGCGAGCCACCTACCTGTCAAGTGATTTCATGCCACCCCAACTCCGCCTTAGCTTAACGACCCCAGCTGTGACACCACTAAATTTGATTGACGCCATTCTACAACTTAGCTCCGCTGACTTAATGGAGTAACAATAACTGTACCGAGAAATATTTCCGCTAACTTACAGCTCCTAATAAGGACGGAGGAAACGTAATAACGTTGATTCAATTTTGGGCTCTTTGAAATTCACAGAACATACATCTGCCGTTTTATAACACTGCTTACAAGGTATAGTAAAATTAATGAGCGTGATATAACTGTTGTATAATCACGGATGAGTCCTCCGTGTGTATAATGTTGCGTCTCTTATTCAAAATAGTGCGAAAGAACTGTATTTTTTACAATATGGTTTTTTCTTTTCAAGAGACTCTCCTAACTATCTTTATTTTGGCTACACATTAGTGAATCGATACCACGCAAATTGGTCTAGTTGCGTACTACCTACAATCACACGTCTGGTTGCGTTGAATTTAATAAAACTGAATCCAACTAAAACGTTGTAAACAAATCACGTAGGTGCAGCGCACACAGTTACTGATTGGATCGAGAATTGGAAATTGCACATTGGATGGAATGGAAGCCGCTCTTTACGGCACCCGTCCGACTCGATACAGGCAACCCTTGCGAACGATCGCAACTATGTGTATTTTTACTCCCAAAAGTTAAGCTTTGCAGGTCCGCTGTAAAATTCACTGTATGTTCCTAACCTTGTTAACTGCTTGAGGAAGTTTTGGAAGCAGTATAGAGTTCCGTAAATGGTTTCAAAAAGTTGTGTGAAAGCTGTATACGCGCGCCGTACTTATTTCAGATTTCTAAACGAGTTTTGAGGTTTATTTTTCGGTAAGCGGTTTTGCTACGTATATGGACGTGAATGTGTAAAGTTATTTGAATAGCCGAAAATCGTTTTCAGTTTTATGAGGTATTTATACAACATACACATTCTATGTGGCGAATAATAGGTACCTAAGTAATGTAATAACATCAAATTTAAAATTTAAAAAACCCCCGCCACAAATCCGTTACTTGGATCCTTTCAACAACTAGAAAAGAGCTGATAATCTTCAAACGGCTGAAGATATTTTCTTGGATCATAGCTAAGAACACTCTCGACTACGACACCTTGCAAACAAAAAAAAACTAGTACAAAATCAGTGCATCTGTTTAGGAGCTGCGATGCCACAGACATACAGACACACACGTCATACTTATAACACCCCTCTATTTCGTCGGGGGTTAAAACAGTTTGATCCGAAAAGTTTTTAAAATAAGATTAAGGATATTATTATGTTTCTACGATAGTCAAAGTGCCGGATACCGTAGAAATTGACAAGCAGAGTTAGCAAAGAACAGAGAATAAGAGCCGATTGTAATATTTATTCTTCTTGTATGTTATGCAAACGTTGTTTCTTTCCTGCTAAGCTTTGAAGGAAAAGTAACAAGAAGCGTAGTCAGATCTGCTCTACCCAACAAAAACATTTTGTGAAACTAAGTCAGAATACAAATTATTTGTTTTGTTCAAACTAAACCTACGATCTCACCTGGTTGTAGTCAAATAATCAAAAACTTTTAGTGATTGTCTTCGTAACGATTTAAATTGTTTTACGAGATGGTTTACTATATTTCAAGACAACTATTCTTGAGAGATTTTACAAGCGAAATAATCTTTTTTACATTTAAATTCCGTGTAACTTCAATTCAAAATGTGTTTCAAAATTCAAAATGTGTTTATTCGAAGTAAGATTATACAAATCACTTTTCGACGTCGATTTCTTTGTTAATTAATTTTAACTTAATTTTCTAATCAATTAACTAAATTTTCTTGTTCTTTAAAACAAAATGTATAACATACACGAAAATAATTGACATAATATCCCTAATCCGTTACGTTAGCTACTAATTACTAATACATATCGTAGATTTAATTTCGTGTGCGCGGCGCGTGTATTTAGAGCAAAGATTAATAAGGGCAGAGAACATTAATCATAACAGAGCCATTGACGCAGCACAAGGTCGCGATCTGATTTATAACTGTGACGCCACTATACATTTATGCCAGACTCTATTATAAACTAGATTTTGTTGTACAAAACATGAGTAAGCTAAGATAGGTACACAACACTAGCACGGTAAGAAACTCACAGTTTTATTGCACTAAGTTAATGTAAGCGGTCATATAATTTATTGTTAACTAAAGAAGAATAAAATAAAACTAATGATACGATAGTAGAAGTGACATCATATCATAACAACGCAACTCCGATTGTACCTATAAAATCTATGGTAACTAAACTATAGACTTCCATAGACTACAGTACACAAAAATTGTCGTTTTTGTCTATAAAAAATCCGATTTGGTGGCAATGAAAGAAAAAAGAAAACTATCGCATAAAATAATAAACCCGCTTACGTACATTTTAATTCGTGTAATAAACGGAAAAGTGTAGCAAAAAGCAGATGGCACGTAATAGATTGAAAAACATGAAATGAAAACGGCTCGTAACGTGGAATAGATGTCAGATCTGTTGATGGCGTGACAGTTGACGACACACAGTACACACACACACGCAAGCGAACTCTCTATTAGTTACTCATTCGATGCTTTGATGTTATTTAGGGTTATTTATCATCATTCTATCTAACTGGGGTAAATACATGTTGACAAATAGTCGTGCGCTGTTGGGACATATTGCGCTCTATTCTTGATTGACAGCCTTTGTTAGATCATCAATATTACAGTGATTTGTGTTTTACTTTGTGCATTTATGTAATTTTAATAAGTTGTATAGGGAATAAATAGTAGAACCTATTGTTGGTTACGACGATACCGACTTATATGGACCGATCATTATAGAGATTTTATTTTGTTCTAACAGTGGATGTATTTTAGTTGAAACGATGATGACCATGAATATATAATAATTTATATCAATGAATCAAATATACCTTATTGCATAAAACAAAAAGGAAACACGAAAAGAAAAACGAAAGGAAAAACGAGAGGGCAAAAATCGATCTGAGCAATTTCTTCCAGGCAACCATTTCTACTTGTGTCTTAATTTAAACTTATGTACACATAGTGCTATTAAATTAAATAGCTTGGTAGAAATCGCTACCTTAGCGATAAGGCCGGCTTTTGATTCGTCTGTTTCGTTATGCCTTTCTGTATTAAGTGTTTTATGGTGTCAATAAACAATATTGTATTATATTGTACCCAGACGACGATGACGAGACGAGCTAGACGTCTTCGACGACATGGCAGGAAGAGAGAGTCATGGAGAGAACGGAGAGAAGCCTTTGCCTAGCAGTGGGACACACCGGGCTAATTAAAACAAGATTGTACACAGACATAACTTACCAATCGAGTCCCTTCAAGTAGTTGTTGTTGTTGAAGAACTGTAATTCCTCGTAAGTGGTGGGGCTTGGTAAATTCGGTACCAGCGAAGGGTGCATGGAGAGGAACGTGTATAGAGCAGTGCTGCCAGTCTTCTGCGGACCAATCACCAGCACCTTCGGCAGTGTGCCACAGTATTTGTTCTTCGCCCAAATGCGCCGGTGGCGGATGTCATCGCATGGGTTCTAAGGAAGATATTTATGTGTAAATAGAATGGTTTATCATTTAGTACAATACAATGTATTTTCTAACTTAAAGTTATTTACTGTCTGTATAAAACTGTGTTCTCATTTTTTTTTGTTAAGTGCATTGTATTTATTCTTTCTTTAAATAAAACAAAATAAACCTATAAACATTTTAAATAGTAGTAGTATTCGAATCTATATCGCCTTTAGCATTTTAAACCGTCACATGAGGTTGGCGAAATCTTGTTTTCTTCTCTCGAAATTAGAAGCCTTTTTATGCTGTTTGTGAATTATACTTACATACGTACTGTACTGTTTTTTAGTGTGCAATAAAGTATATTCTATTCCTTTTTTAAATAGAAACAATAATAAAAAATAAACAATTATAAACTATACTATACATACATCATTTTGTCATTATATAACGCAATTTTTTAAATTGTGTAATATATTATATTACCTATTAGTATTTTCATTGTAAGTATTCCTTTCATTTTTTTATGGAAGGAATACCTACTTACAATGAAAATACAAAACCTAGAACGAGGATGTGTACAAGCATATTTATAGGAAATTGAAACCACTGCATACCTATAAATCGACTTTAGTTTAAACATCAAAGGATTTCGTTTGCCGTGATCAGTTTGGTTGGTTTGACTGACTGGCTGAATATAAATAAAACTCCACGCGAATTAAATTCCGCATCGAAATAAAATTTCTGCCATTTACAATACGGCCCGCATAAAAACCCGCAACAAAGACTTCAAAGCTTCAAAATCAGTTAATCCAGAATGTAATCCATATAACACTGGGATTCGATTTAACTGCCAGTGAATGTAATAAACGTGGAAGCCGGTATAAAATGCCGAATCTAAAACTATCGTTCTGACTACTCCCGAACTGTGATACGTTCGTTAGGCTCGAATATTTTAACACAAGGCAAACAGAAAAGAATTTATATACCTAACCACAACACTAGCGTATATATCACTCACTTCTATGTTTCAATCTAGTGTGTCTTATACATTATATTATATAGGTAAATGAAGAGCGTCGGTGGCCAAGTGGCTAGGCCCGTTGACTTCCGTTCCGAAGTTCGATGGTTCAAACCTCGGCACGTACCAATGTGTTTTCGATTTTCGAATTCATATGTACGTTTATTCGACGCTCTTACGGTGAAGGAAAATATCGTGAGGAAACCTGCACACACCTGCGAAGAAATTCAAAGGTTGTGTGTGAAGTTGACCAACCCGCACTGGGCCAGCGTGGTCAACTAAGGCCTATTCACCCTGGTATCATGGTAGGCTCGAGCCCCTCGGTGGGGACATATATGAGCTGTTAACGAATACATTATATTTACGATAAATTAAGCAAGCCTCACAATATAAAATACGTGACATTTCATCCCACTGACTCGCTTTTTTTTTCCATATACAAATTTTTTATCTCTACAGTTTTTTATATACTAGCTTTCCGCCGCGACTCCGCCTGCGTTAACAGTTTTTCCCGTGGGAATGAGGCATTTTCCCGCGGTAAAAGGTAGCTTATGTTACTCAGGGTGAATGTAGGTTACTAATTTTTGAAATCGGTTCAGTAGTTTTTGAGTTTATTCATTACAAACACACACAAACAAACAAACAAACAAAAATACAAATCTTTCCCCTTTATAATATTAGTATGATAGGTAGATATAAAAATATTGTAGAAGTTAAAATAATTACAATATTATAGATATATACAATAAAATATTATAGATAATCATTTTCTACATGTGAGTAAATAGAAGATTGCATTTTGTCTATCAAAAATGTTTTGTCATAAATTTCCTCTTCTCTTCGATGTTATAAATAGCAGGGCAAAGTCGTGTACCCCGTTTTGCTACAATATAATCGTAAAAAGTATATTGATTTCCGTTTATTTATATCTTTACGGAACACAAAACTCACAATGATGACTACGCTGAAAATATCCAAGATTATTAATAACTAGCGACCCGCCCCGGCTCCGCACGGGAAAATGGTTATTGTGGGTTATCCTTAAGCATATTATGCATGTATTATACATATAAACCTTCCTCTTGAATCACTCTATCTATTAAAAAAAACCGCATCAAAATCCGTTGCGTAGTTTTAAAGATTTAAGCGTACAAAGGGAGGGACATAGGGACAGAAAAAGCGACTTTGTTTTATACTATGTAGTGATCACAAGAATTCTTAGAAATATAAGAAATCATAATATAAAAATACCCTCCAACGTTTTCAGGTCTTTGTTCGTGGAGAGAAAGTCAATAAAAAATAATTTTGTAAAGTGATTCTGTTGGTGGTTGTACATGAAATTTTTTTATAAATAAAAATATGGTATCATAATAATATGAAAGAGGAAACCACGATTCAACTCCGGGAGATGCATATTTACAGTTGCATTTCATGTTCGGACGATATTTCACGTATTTTACAGGCCAATAAAATATTTAAAGTCGCATCGTACATGTTGATTCAGTGACGCGGGCTCGACCGGTCGGCGGACGAAATATGAGCAATTCGACAAAACGTGCATTGTATTAGTAACAAATTTTATTAGTTTCTTTTGTATTGTTTACAATGTAAACTTTAAATGAAAGTTTGAAAAAATTATGTTAGTTTGAAACACGGTAATATTTTATGATTACAATTATCTCGATTATCGATTTTATATTACAATTAATTACAAATGTTTTGTTAAATTTATTTTGTTGCGTTGATTAATCTTTGTTCGCTCTGTATCACTACATAGTATAAAATAAAGTCGCTTTCTCTGTCCCTATGTCCCCATGTCCCTCCCTTTGTACGCTTAAATCTTTAAAACTACGCAACGGATTTTGATGCGGTTTTTTTTAATAGATAGAGTGATTCAAGAGGAAGGTTTATATGTATAATACATGCATAATATACTGAAGGATAACCCACAATAACCATTTTCCCGTGCGGAGCCGGGGCGGGTCGCTAGTCATGTATAAAAATAAAAAAAAAAAGCTTATTACGAAGTATATTTTTTATGTGGCACAATTAGATTTCTTAGAATGATCATCAACTGTTAATATTTATATATAAGATAAGTTTACGCGCCTATTATATACCCCTACGAAATTAATAGTAGGCTTTATAACTTCGCTCGCAGCTATCGTTAAACTTTTATGGTTCATTCTACGGTATAATGTAATAAATTTAACGGTTATTACATTGTTTGTCTTAATTTCTTTAATAAAAATATATATTTGGGATCAGCCTAATTTAATAAAGCATGATCTGCAGTCTTGTAATGAAATGTTAAAGTAAAAAATGTTGGAAAGGAACGGTATAACAGTTAGCTTCTACAATGAAAACAAGGACAAAACTAGAAGAGGTTTTCTAGGGCGGTCTTATCAAAATATACTTAGGAAATTATAGATTAAGAAGACAATGGTTGCCTGGAAGAAATCACTTAGAGCGATAAGACCGCCACTTGACTTCTCATTTTTCTATTGTTTTGTACAATAAAATACAAAAAGATTGATTTGATTTGACTAAGCTCAATAGATAAGAAAGAAACGTTTTCTGCAATAAGGTTGCTTTGCATTTATTTTTATACTGGCACAATATTTTAATTTTCATGAACATTGTTATATCCAGAGAATATATTTTAAATACATAATGAAGTTGCTAGCTAACCTATCGGACTATATTGGAAACTTTTTTAACTGTAAAAGTAAGTATTTTTCTACAAAGAAGACCAACAAAAGAAATGTCACAAACACCGCTTTCTATATTATTATCATTTAGGAATCTAATTTGAAATTAGATTTGTTCAGTAATATCAACAAAGTTCCTAAGAGTCCAAACGGCAAGAGACAACAAAAATGAAAGCTAAAAACTTTTTGTTTATATCAAGTTCTTTGTTTACTTGATTCGTTTCTGAAAATAATTCGGTCGCGGTCCCGTTTTCATATTTGAATTTTAATAGGGTAACCGTATTTCAAGTATTCAACACTAACCTTATTTTGAAAGTAAGAATGTGATTGATTGGAATGTGGCCTTCCACTTTTTGGTTGATATGACACGTGTATTTATTTATTTATATGTAAAGGTACACCAACAGCACAAATATTACACATTGCCAATTACATTATTTATAGCTTATATTGACTAATACATACGTGTAATTAAGACATAATTTAATTACTCAAATTACGTAAATTTATTCAGAATTTACAATTTCATTAAATCAAGCGTTTATTTCGGTCGTAAAATAATTATAGGTTATGTAAGTAGATACGAAAAAGTTGGATGTACATTACTACCATTTAGTTAGACGAGTCTGTTCCGCTTTCGTGTTGAAAAGCAGAATGGGTTTGGATGAAATTTAGTCTACAAGCTAATAGTATAAAAGTGGGTGCAACTTCTTTGTTTTGATAACGATTATAATGTTAGGATAATAAAAATAAGGACCGGTGCTAAAACTAATTTGAATTGAGTTCAATAACCAGAATACTCTACACATACAGTAAGTGTATGTAACACAAAAAGTATAAGAAAGAACAAAAATGATATAAAATATGTTAGTGTAAATTGTGTAATGTGTATGTTTGTTTTTGTATACCTAATTCATAAAAATAATAGAAAGTGTACAAAAAAAAAAGTTTGACTTTAACCTGTGTCACGTCACATCACACTACTAGGCGAATAATTTCCGCAAAGTAATTATGCAGCTTACTTGCGCATTTCATCGAATTTTGGCAAGTGCACAGTTACACCAAGCTAGTTCTCTCGGAGTGGAAATTCGCAGAGATTATTCGCCTCGCGAGACTCCAGTCCGGCTTTGGCATCGAATTAACGTAACTGCAAAACGTGTATATCCAATCCACATGATGATAAGAGTAAATACTTATTATTTCAGTATAGATATTCAACCTGCGAAGTGGATTGAGCTGAATCGGTAAGATCTTGAAGTATTTTTACAACAATGCCATTAAAAGAGTGGGAGACCAAACTTCAAAACCAGTAGAACATTAAACACTTGTAGCTAGAAGTAGTTTTCATTCAACGACAGTGGAAAGGCCGATGCTAGCCGCATGCACCTTCGCCCGAAACTTAGGAACTTATACATTGACAACATTTTTGAATTGACTTAGGCAATGGTATGGCTACAAAGTACTTCTTATTGATGAGATTAATCCACAGGAGGTAAACATTCTCTGGGGGCATAATAGTTCAGACTCAAATATTTACCTTCAGTGGATTAAGCCCATCAATAAGAAGTAAGTACTTTGCAGCCAACGCCAGAATAGAAGCCGTATCTAGCCGCACTTTGCTCCAAAACCTCGGAAATTTACCAAACTCTAGACATATACCTTTAGAACTCCAAATACGTCTAAATGACCTACCCCCCCAAAGTGTCTTAAACTCGTTAGGTCGCAACTAAAAGTACTTCTCAGCCAGCGCCAAAATAGAAGAAGAAACTAGCCACAATTGTTCTAAAATTTAAAAAAACTTACAAAACAAGGTGTTGACGAAAAAATTAAAAACTCCAAATGAAAATTACTCACCCCCCAAAGTGGATTAAGCTCATCAGGTCGCAATTGGAAGTACTTCTCAGCCAATGCGAGCGGAGGGGCCGAAGCCAGTCGCACGTTGGTCCAGCATCGGAGGAACTTCACCACGGATTCGAAGGTGTAAAGGGCCAGCCGGTCGTTGCCATAGTTCGACATGTGTGTCATGAATACGTTGATCTGGTGACAATTCAGTGAGGTTAGGATTACGAGTGTTACACCCGCGGCTCGTCTAGCTCCTGAACGAGCCTGCGGATGAACTACGTTTAGGATGAAGATGTTGCACAATAAAAGAGGGGACTAGAGTCACGTAAATTATATTATTAGCCACTGTAACATCACACTTTAATTATACACACTCTCAGGAGTTCATACTAATTTAATTATACATTTTGAAGGGTGGCCACGTAGTTCGTGGCCAAGAGCAAGACTAGGAATGAATAATAAAAAATGAATGATTGACGGGTGATTTTGAATGAATTCCAAAATTAAATATATTTGAATTTAGATGAAAATGGTAAATGAGATGAGAAATGAAGTAGAAAACGTGGCAACGAGGTAGCACGCAGTGCACCTCGTTACACGAGTAAGAAATTCCAAATACTGCGTGCTAACTGCCAGTCATTGCTGTTGCAGAAATAAATTGACTATCACAAGTACGACTCAAACACAGCAATGTATTTCGAATAAGTGAATAAATTAAGGGAAATGTAATAGGTTTGTATTTCTTTAAAACTACATTTAAGTCAAAAATCACCTTTTTTTCACTGGTATTTTCAGAGAGGGATTAAATAGAATGAACGATAATAGATGAATGAATGAACGATACTTTGATATATTTTTTATATCAAGTCCTGTTTTATTAATTAAAATTGGTGCGCAACACTATTAACGTAGTCGAATTTTTACTGCACCGGTCTTTCTTTGAAGAGGACAAAACAATTATAATATTACTCGTGTAACTAATAACTAATTGTAATAAAAGACGTCTGATTGAATGGTAGAAGAAATATAAATGATATATGATTGAAGAAAATTATTAACTAGTTATGAATATTATCAGAATTAATTACTTTAATTTGGGCAATAATAAAGCGAGTGCCTGTAAATTGCAGTAAATTAGGAATATCGAAAATAGGTAACAGAATCCCAATTAAGCAATTGACAAATAAGTGACATGTTTTTACCCATCATCGAATACTGAAGAATCCCTCCAGCCGTATTAGTTATCATCGTAAGTCAAAACATTTTTAAACCCAATTTAGAATTCCTTATTTAAATTCTCTAAATATTAAAATACATAATTAAATTTGAAAGTTATGTTAACTAAAACTAAGTCTATTATACTCGTAATTAAGAACTTTCTCTATTCAATTTCGTAGAATATTTTATAACTTTAGAACATTGAGAGACTCTGAAATCAGAATCATAGAAACTTTTTTGACTCCCTGAGAATAAGACAAGTGATGTAAGCAAGAGTAAATTTGTTCTATGTTACGGGTAGTACTATTATTTTCTTCTGTGTCTATGGTACAAATAAACTGTGAATGAGAACTAGCATTCCAATTTATACCCGATTTGAACTAATACGGACTAAGGATCATTGGGACTATTTTTATTGCAGCATATAAAATGGCTTTGCAGAAATTTTGTTGGATTGCTTGACTTTTATTATATGTATTACATAGTAAGCTTCAACAAATTCAAGCTGCTGCCTTCGATAAATACCTGTTATTCGAACAAAAGTTATTTTATGTACATTTAAATGGAACTCTGCTGCTCGCTTGATGATTCAAAGTTTATACTCCCTTTTAATGTAAAATTAAGACCTCGTGTTAAGTACTGTAATATGGACATTTTCACATTATAGTACTTACCGTTCCTGCTCAATGGCCGTAAAGTTACAAGACTCGCACTATAAATGTAAACTTTTGCTTTTACCCAAACCTTTTTAGCAAAAAGGAGTTACAGTCGGCTAAGATAATAAATTATCTTAAAGGCGACCAATCAAAATCACTACGGTGCGCAGTGTCCAGAAGTTGACCATTGTCTTGATCGCTTTTTGTTTAAACAAGTTCAATGCTTGCTGTGGTAAGATCACTACGCCATCAAGACTTACGGGGTTATATTTGATAGCCTGAAAGAGCTTTTCGTCTTTTTAGAGAAGTCTTACCGCTGCGTTGGTGCTGCTTGCCGCTTGAATAGCATGTGTGTGAATAGACTAAACGAGGCAGCATCATCGCTACTGTGATTCAAAACTTACAGGGTTGTTAATGACTGTCTGGAAGAGCTCCCTGCCTTGATCCAGCAGCTTTCTTCACTAGTGAAATTTGAATGTAGCATCACATGTATCATCATCATCACTTACGGGGTTTTTGATGATTGTCTGGAAGAACTTTATGCTTTGATCCAGCCGGTGTTTTCACCAGTGAAGTTTTAATATAGCGTCACATGTGTCATCAACACTTACGGGGTTGTTGATGACTGTCTGGAAGAGCTCCCCGCCTTGTATGGAGTGGTCTAGACGCTGCCTGCCGCCTGGATATCGTTCCAGCAGAAGAGTGTGAGTGAACAAGCCACACGTCTGACGGGGCAGTACCATCACGCCTCTATGCCGGAAGCCGCGACGTAACCTGTGTTGAAAGAAGTTCAAAAGTTAAGTAATCTGGTTAGTGTGAACTTTATTCTTGAAGGAGTACTGGCTGTCTTACTGGATTAACACGAAGAATCAATAATGCACTCCAAACATAATTTGAGAATGGAACCTTTTTTTTAAATCGTAGCTGGTATATTTTTTTCTTCTTGAATCTTGTTGGTCGTAAGATTTATCAACCGATATACCACATTCACACAACAAACGCTACGCTATTCCTGTAAAATACCTCCTCTAAATCGATTGCTTGTATATTTCGATAAAAAATACAACAAAATATTTGTATACATTTTTAGTCTACACAATCTAACGTTCTATCAAGACACACAATCACGAAACTTTTGTTTTTCGTAGTTTAAATAATCTATAGTTAATCATTATTTAAAATGTAAGTATAATGCTCACATTAATCTTTTAACTACCCCAAAAGTGTAATATTATCATTATATCACCAGGGAAATAAAGAGTATTAAAATAATTTGAACGGAACCGTGTTTCAGCGAAACGGATTCCCATGTGACTGTCCTTGGTGATTCTCATAAATATTATACCGTACATATTTACAATGCTCTCCCATAATGAGAACCGAAATTATTTATAGACACGCTTTTCAGTTCAGTTTGGTGTTATGATCTCGTCACAAGAGAAAGAGAGAGGTAAAGTGTATTGATATTGATCTTCACACAATTACATAAAATAAATTGGAAACATGAAGGCATTGATATACAATAAACATAGATACACGATCTCATACAAAATCTAACGCCAAACACGGCACCGCGTCAACTATCGACATATACATGCCTATACAGATATTGTACCGTTGAAACTATGTGCAAAATAGCCTTTGAGTTGTTGACTTAATTTTTAATTTAGACTTTAATGCTTAGATCATATTGAACAAATCTATTTGTGCAAATTACTGACAAATTACCTTCTTCCGCTAAAGATATCAACATGTACGGTTTCCAGTAATGAAAGAACATAATTTGAATAATAAATTATATCAATATGGACTCTAGCACATTACAATAAAGTATGATTTTGCCACACAAGCGAGTGTTTTTTGCATGCCAGCCCTCTAGTAGCGAGTAGTTGAATTTTAAAGGCAACCTATTGAAGTTCACCTGATCTGTAATCGGAAAAAGTTTTGCAATTCTTCACTAGATGGCGAAATAAATAATTACAATCACGTCGTGTGGCCCTTAGTAATCAGCCTTCCTCAGGTCCTTAGGCCTTTAGTGACGCAAAAAACATTTCTTATTTTGATATCTAAACCATAAGTGGTTGAGAAATGGTCGCCCGCCCCCATCGCAGGCCTTCTTTTTTCTGGTCAAGGCTTTTATATTTAAGTAAAGATTTAAGTTTTACAATTAAAATAATAATAGAGCAGGTTATTATTTATTTTGGCAGCATTACTTTATCTGAAACCAAACAACAGACTTTTTGTATTTCTATATATTTAACGTTTTTGTGCCTGTCTATTACTAGTTTTTTTTTTATATTTTTTCTTTGATCAGTTGATCTAGCCAGAGAGGTGGGAGAAAGTCGCGCTTCAGTTGATCTTTGATCTATACAATACAATACAATACAAAATACTTTATTGACACCAAAAAAATACAAAATAACAAATTAAAAATACATACAGGAGTCAAAAGGCGGCCTTATTGCTAAGGTATCTATGGTATATTAGCTGAAATTATTATTTATTTTTCCATATTTTTCCATTTCCATTTTTACCATGTTCAAATGCCAATCATTCTTACAAAGTAGCGTCACTTATGGTTTAGATATCAAAATAAGAAAATAATGTTTTTTGCGTCACTAAAGGACTAAGGACCTGAGGAAGGCTAACTACTAAGGGCCACACGACGTGATTGTAATAATAAATCGGCCGTATTTGGGCTCATGCAAATTGAATGTGAAATCTTTAAAAAACTAACAGGCTGTATGATTAAAAAAACGTTTTTCATTTGAATTACCATTGGTTTACATACTAAAACGGTTTACATACCTACTATATTACTATTATTATCAGTTTCAAAAAGCTTTATCTATCACCCGCGTTAATTTTATTGTTGTCCTAATACGGTCCTGTATTTTCTTTGTAAGAAGTATTTCTATTTGACATTAGATGGCGTTTTAGCAGAAATTATGTACAGTAGCCAGCCCATGCGGCTGGACTTTATGACCTTGAGAACGTATTCCGTAGCGGTAGGTGTGAATTTCGTAGTGCGAGTGTCCAACCGCATGTGCTGGCCACTATAGTATCGAATATTCTAGATGAATAGTCAGACGTTTGCGCCGGTGCGCGGCCATTAAGCGACTGAGGCAGAAGCAAGGCCACCCAAGGCCACACGTTAGATTATGGCCTTCCTTTGCCGGTGCCGTTTTTTGAGCGGCGTTTGTGTATCTATGTTTATTGTATATCAATGCATGAAGGACATGTTTTTAAATCGGAAATTGTTGGATAAATTATACAAAAGATGCGACTCTGTAGAGTTTCTTCGGCGGGTTCTTCTCCACAGCAGCGAATACATTGTGAGGTTTGTGAGGTAGGTTAACCTCGAAATCCACTCGATAAGAAGAAGATTGCGCGAACCTGCCCGTTTCATTCAAACTGATACCGCACCGCCTCTTTTTTAGATTTTTTGTTGTTCAAACTTTGGTCTTGATTTAAGCAAAGCTTCTTTAACTTTTGATTTGATGTCCTTTCAAGTATTAAAAAAACTTATAATGAAAATTTGACTTTGACTTTGAATAAAATTCACCCGTTTTTTTGGGAACGCAAAGGGTAAACACCAGCAACTGCCCCGCTTATTCAATAAGGCGGTCATCAATTGTAAATTCTGTAATACCTAACACTATAATAGTAGTAAGCGTAGCAAATTATTGTCTATGGGGAATATCAACACAATACCAGGCTATCACGATATAATTGCATTATCGGAAATATCTCGACGTAAGAGACACTCGGTCGAGTCCAAGATTCGATGTTGCGCGGCAATTTGAGTGCTTGGGATCTTTGTGGCCGGTTGTTTATTACAGAATATGTGATGGAGCAAATAATGCAGCCGGGAATGGTCCGATACAATTCCACTATCGAGGAAATGGCGCTGAATCTAGGTATTACAATCTAACATAAAAATTAAGTTCTATGCGTTATTTTCACGCTTAGGATGTCAATTTAGTTTGAGATCTCTAAACATCGATTTACCGCATCTATCGCATTAGTTTAGGGTGCATTTGAAAACACCCGCCTTAAAATTACGCCTAATTTGACAGTTAATTTGTGCTGTTATTACAAATACCCCGGAAATTTAACTGGTTGTTTATCCGGAACATAGTAATAGTGCTCATGAAACTCAACAACTTTCCCTAAGGAACATAGGTTGAAATCTCTTTCTCTCTTGTTTAGTCAAACAAAATGTATTTGCAAACGAATTATGAATGTGCATATGAATTAGATTTGTTGATTGTTAAGATATACGCTGCACCTAAAAAGTAAGTCTAAAGCTATAGATGGATCATTGTTATTTCATCAATCAGTAGACAAAGCGAGTTCTCAAAAAAAAAAACTCAATTACTCAAGAGACAGAAATTCTATGCACAATTGTTTACAACGGTATGCAAGTGTAATTACATTATTAAAGACAAAGCTATTCGGGCAGTAGTAGCCGGCCATTTCTAGCGATGTTGCGGTAGCGCGGCAGGATGCAGTCGGAGCAACTTTGCCGCAAATATTCGCCAATAGGGGACAGATACTGCACAAATCGGTTGTGTTACGTGCCGTTAGACGCTCTGCATAATGATTTTAGTTTTCAAATTCAATTTCACACTTCTACAATATGTGACGGTTTTCATTGCTTGTAGCGGAAAATCGACGTTACATGTCTTACCAAAGTCTGTATTCATCCAACTCTTTGCGGCGAAGGACGTTTAAGAATAATCCTCGCTGATGTAGGTTCATATTTCCATATTGTCGAGAACGAAGTGTAATACTCAAAAGGGTTAAAAAGCTATGGGGTTCCCTATTTTGTATGCATCGATATGATAATGGACAAACCCAAACATGCTGACGTAAAATTATGTAAGATAACCAACTGTATAAACAAAGGTACTTGTAACAATAACAAAGATAAGATATAATATTTTATTGTCACAATGTAAACAGAATGAATTAACAGACGCATAGACAAAAACACAAATTATTATTAAAATAATGAGAAGCAGGTGATTATTTCCTGCGTACAAAAACTGCAAGTAATTCATTACCTTATTAAGAAAAGGTCATCTCCAAAGAACAATTTATCGGAAAGTAATAAAATATGCTGCACCTTTCGTTTGTTTCACACACCTGTCAATTTTATTTGAATTGCAATATAAAACGATGCAATAAATAAAATACAACACTTTGATATTTGCAAATGTCAGTATGGCATTCAAACATTTTGTGAATTAAGTCCCAATCTTGCTTGGTCATTTGAGTTTGATCTACCACAGACGAAGAAGACATTACTCGTTAGAGGAACAAGGGAATGGACGAAGGAAGGGTGCCGAATTGGATATTCGCAAACATCAATATGGTATTTGAAAATTGTGTGAATTGAGCTCCAATCGTGATTGGTCATGTGAGGTTGAACTACCACATGTTACATAAACAACGCAAGGTACGATCGGCATACTAAAGGAGAAGGGTTACATTTATTTAAAGAAGTACGTACCTGGCTGGCCTTAAATGTGGATATTCTTCTGTGCTAGTGACTTTCACATCCCAGACTTTCCTCCAGGCTTCATACAGCGGTTCGTGTACGGGATACACTCCGGAGTGATGCGGGGACACAGAGTAGCTCGAGTTGATCGGAATGCCGTTGTCTATGGCAAACTGTTTGTTCAACATCATCTCAGCTTCGAGCTGAGACACGTTGCTGTACAAATGCGGCTGCTGATGGTTCCACATGTGGCAAAACCTGGCGGGAAAACACGTTCAGAGGTTAATTAATTTTATTCATTCTCATTACGACTCTGTTTGTCACCTCATACATGAGAATATTTTGAACAGTAAAATTGCGTGTATGAAGAGCCTTAGGTTACCGTTAAAATACACTATTAAAAAAAGGGAGCACCTCAAAGTTGAACGCTAAGAATAGCCCGGACGAAAATATATTTTCATTTTAATGTTAAAACATTATCGGAATTCTAATAAAAAATCTGTTTAGTACCTACCTATTTCTTCCATAACCGTCACTTCATCACTACATAAGTATAAAACAAAGTCGCTTTCTCTGTCCCTATATCCTCCTATGTATGCTTAAATCTTTAAAACTACGGAACGGATTTTGATCCGTTTTTTTTAAATAGATAGAGTGATTCAAGAGGAAGATTTACATATGCATAATATACTTAAGGATAACCCACAATTACCATTTTCCGTGCGGAGCCGGGGCGGGTCGCTAGTTTATACTAAAGAGAAAGAAAGTTTTTCTCAAAGAGAACTATTCATCATTATAAAGTTTTCCTTCTATCCACTCGGACAATATAGCTTCAGATTTTGTTTTACGTTTTATATAGCGATGTAACTCAATTTCCATTTGTTTGCTCCCCTACGCTGTTCTGAACGAGAAGCAATTTTACGAACAAAATTACATTAGCAACGTCCAGTTGCGGGTTATTTTCCCTATATTTCTAAAACAATTGACTTTCTGCAGTACAACAAAGCTTACCAAACACAATAAGGCTTAATATTCGCGACACAACATTATGATAGGTTTTTCGAACATCGTCAAAAATGCAATTTTACAAATAAGGATATGCGAATGGTTTTATCTATATAATAAAACTGTAGAGGTAGAAAATCTGTACTTAGCAAAAAAAATAGCCGAGTCAGGAGGATGTAAAAAGTAATATAGAACATTATTCAGATTTTTTCAATTCTTTTGTTTCTCTGTTTGTACGAGCTAATCTACGAAACTGTTGGACCAATTGGAATGAAATTTTGCATGGTGGTACCTTATCGTATTCCTGGTCAACATCTTAGATAGTTTTTCTGCTGGAAAATATCTCATTCCTACGGGAAACTAACTGCACTGAAAAGTTCAAAAAAGCAACGCGGGCGTAGCCGCGGGCAGACAGCTAGTTTATTTAATACTAAAAGGAGTACAACAAGCGCAAATAAATTTGTAATTATGCGCACGTTAACTTGAGGCAGGTCAAACTGTATGGTATTATGTATGTTGTACATATTGTTTTTAAATTTTCAAATGTGGAGAGATGACGACAAGCAATACTGTAATAACGTACAAACAAAACTACATGAGCAATGTTCCGTATTATTCTACAACGGATACAACATAAACCCTTTCTCTACATTTCTCTTGTGATTGGATTTCTTGCTATTGTGCAGTGAATAAAGCTACATGGTTACTATGTTACGCTGTTATTCAATCTCCATATGTTTGTGTGTAGTGCAGACAAGCAATTCACAAACAGAACCATGTTAGGAAAACACTTCATTGCTTGTTCGATTGTAAACTCATGAATTATGCTTGAAAATACTGCAAAGGACATGTTCTATTGAAAGAATATCTCTTATACTACAATGCTTACAAAATATTATATTTATGTGTTTCTCTGTTATTCAATTTCCATATATTATAATGTTTATGCGGAAAGCCGAGAATAATGTTCTCTTGTAATTAGTAGCTTATTAGCGTAGCTTAGCGTATTTCAGTAGGTGTCTTGATCGTAGCAAGTGGAAGGAAGTGGTCTCTGCCTAGCCCTCCTCTGCGCGTGACTGTATGTATGTATGTATGTATGTATGTATATCATTCTCCAAAGGTTCTTCAACCAGTTGAATTTCACGACCTATAAAAGCCTACAGAAGCCCTTCCCCGTTGACCTCGCTTGCTGGACTAGCATGGTGTTTTTTAAGTTATTTTCACATAAAGAGCGATTGCGCACATTCGCTATTTTCACGTCAACATGTTTGTAGCGGAAAAACATGCATTACCACGCGAACTATACCGTAGCTCAGGACCGCAGTTAACGTCCAAGAACACATTTTATATGCCTTTGTGTGAAGAAGCAAGTAAGTAAGTATCTTCTTGGCCACTTCGTTCTAGAGTATATTTTAATGCCACTTTGTACGTATTTTTCACTCAACAGCGCAAGATTATTCTACATAATTGAGGTAAAGAAGTGTAGTGTAAGTAAGACGCTCTTCTTTGTCGATTGAACTTTTTGAAACGGTCGTGTATGTTTGTTTATTATATAGATCAGATAGAATCTAATATAGGTAATAGTATCTAATACTAGCTTTCCGCCGCGGCTCCGCCCGCGTTAACAGTTTTTCCCGTGGAAATGAGTCATTTTCCCGCGGTAAAAGGTAGCCTATGTTACTCACGGTAAATGTAGCTTTCTAATGGTGAAAGAATTTTTGAAAACGGTTCAGTAGTTTTTGAGTTTATTCATTACAAACATACACACAAAAATACAAATCTATCCTCTTTATAATAAGAGTAAACAAGAAAAGAAGAGGAAAAGTAGACTTACCAATTAAAATGTTCAGTGTTCCTCAGCAAAGCGTCGTCGCCGAGGTTTTCGAGCACGGTGCCGTGGTGGTAGTACTTAGCGCTGTATCCCAGGTTAAACCTGAACCCAGGCACCAGCCTTTGCAAGGCGGCTTGGGACGCCAACAGCGCTTGGACATCTTCCTCGTGGAGTCGAGTGCCTGCGACCAATAGTCCATTAAGCTCGGCCACAGAAGCAAATAATAGTACTAACCCGTAAAGAAGGGACACCCCCCCCCGCACCAAAATGAGTTTCCCGCCCTATATAGCGCCCCACACCCCGGGGTGTTTTGCATAGCGCCTAGCGCCATTGACTTGTACTTGATATTCAGTTGTTATTCAAAAAGAAATAGCTTGTCAAAACGCGTTTTCTGTGTGGAGTAACCGCCCAGTGGCTCGGCACACAAGTAGCTTTATAAATTAGTTTGATTTGTTGATTTTGGGTATCGTAAGCAATTAAAGATAGAGGGAAAGGTCTGCATCGCTTATTTGACGGCCTCGTAGTCTAGTTGGCAGTATGCCTGCCTACAAAGCACAGGGTCGCGGGTTCGAATCCCGCCCAGGGAAAACATTCGTGTTAGTTGGGGTCAGGTGGCCGTGTGTGAGGTGTCCCCACATATTATTATTATTTTTCTAATTTATTTATTAAGGACAATAAACAGATGTACAGTGAATTTAAAAAAAAATATATGCTAAAAACTTAATTATTTACACAACCAGCACCATTATACCCAGATGTGATGCCCAGATTACTACAAACACGAAAAGATATAGGATATAAATGTAGTATGTACCTTCTGTGGGGTACAATTTTGCAAATACACATTCTGGCTACTTATACTATAAATTACATTCTGAATAAAAATAAAGATAACAGATATACCGAGTGGTATTACCAGCTAAGTAAACAATATTCTATTAACCAAAACAAGGTCTATATTTTCCAAGAATTATAACGAGTGAATAACAACTGCTGACCTAATAATCAGAATTTTTGATAAGAAGTTGATAGGTCCATTTATTCCAATTTAATTAGATCTTCTGTTTACAATAATGCTGTATCATAATTCATAATATAACACAGCGGATAATCTCAAATTACCGAGAAATAATTTGATACGGAAACAATATTATTACTACAAGTAATTTCCGAAAGAAAATAGCTTGAAAATTTCGTATTTTCCGTTAATTTAGTTGTTTGTTTGCTCGAGGGATTTTCCAATAGCAAATTCTTTTTACATTTAATTTTCCTTGAGGGGATCATTTCTGAGGAAGAAAGTACGTCTATGAGTGCAATTGTATGAGCGATCAATGTTGTTGTACGCCGTATTCCAGTGAGCAAGGGAAGCCAGGAAATTCCATTCCAAGCTGTTGTACGATCCAATATCGTTGGATAAAAGTTTCAGGTGCGAGCATAAATTTAGTATCGACATATCTAAAAGGAATTTGATTTTATCTGGTCGCAGGTACCCGTTTTAAACAAAGAAATTACCAACATAGAATACGGTCACGATTCGAAAATTATCATCAATCAGTGGGGTTTACTAACGCGAAATGTAGTAGGTAATCATTTTAAAATAAATCATGCTTCATCCTAATGTTACGTTACCTGTTGTGAATAATGACTATAGAAAGAGAAACAGAAGAAATCTGGAGTAAATAAAGAGGGTAGCGAAAATTATGAAAAAATATATCGTTATCGGCAAATTACAAAATCGCACTATTTAAATGCGTTGACTAGATATATAAGAAGCCGAAGGGAAGCCGCTGGATGCGGGCAACGCAGGACCGATCATTGTGGAGATCCTTGGGGGAGGCCTTTGTACAGCAGTGACGTCTTTCGGCTGAGATGATGATGATGATGACTAGTTATATACAAGTATTAATAACAAATTAAGACTCACCTCTCTCCCCGACGAATATGTCATCGATATCCACCAGTATCCACCTCTCGAGGCTCAAGCTAAGCTGGCCGTGGCTGAGGAAGCTCAGCGCATCGAGGAACAAGAGTCGGTGCAGCCAGAACTGAAGACCTGACCCGAACAGGACTCGGTGGACGCCGTCCAAGCGCCCGTGGTCTTGAACTACTGTTGCCAGAGGAACTCGCTCTTCTGTTCCGAGAAAAAAAAAACAGCATCTTAGGAGCATTCGACGGAGGGTGCCGCTTACGAGACGCTGTATACAGGTCACTTGTAGGGATAATTGACCCCCTTTTCTTAGTTGCCTTGCTGCTACTAAGAGGGGGTCAGTGGTCTATCTATGTAGCATACTTCTATTTTATAAAGATAGAAAGACGATTTTTTTACGTATCGTTGATTTTTCCGTGAAATGCCCCATTAATGGCAAGCTCATGCAGGTTTTGAGGTTAACCTAAGATACCTACATACAAACGCAAGTGTCAGAATTATTGAGCCTAAGGCTAGCACTGAGCATCTACCTACAGCATAGGTTTAAAAAAAAGAAAGCTTCAGCACTTTACAATCAATGATTTGCTTTAAACACGCTTCACAGTTCTATTTGTCTTCACGAAGAAATTGCTTTGTTTTTCAGTTCTGTATAATTTAAATTATTTACTAATGCTAAACCTATTTTTTGGTTAAGGACAGGAATACGTATGAGTCTATAACAAATATTTGATATAGGTCAGTGATATTAATATTTTTAATAGTAAATTATAATTTTTCGAAAGCGACCTTTACTAAGCTAGTAATTTGAAACGCATAATTGAAAATATTAGATACCAATAATATTCCAAACAACAAGTTTCTTTTACCAAAATAATATAAACCTATTGTGTAATATTTTGGTAAAAGAAACTTAACCGTTAAATAAAGAAACAATATTCTTCTCTTTATAATATCAAAACTCTTAGAATTTCAAATTTAAGTATCCGATAAAACAATATCACTGATTTAAACTGTTGTTTAAGCTTCCCTTTGTTATTCAAATAAGCTTACGTACTGCTTACAGAAATTTGTTACTAAACAACCACAAAATAAATCAATGTAAATAAAGAGCGACACCGATCGCTGAAACGATTGAACAAAACGATTCTTATGAATAACAGGAGATCACTGTTTCTACTTCGAAGCAATTAAAGTATCGAATGCAATGTTCCTGGTATAAGAATCAAGACTAAAATCCGTTCGCTACAATACGCTAAAGCACTCTGTTAAAATCAATTCAAGAGATTTTCTTCATTCCAATTAAATAAATTGAGTATGCTCATAATAACATTTGAAGAATTCATGGAAATCAGCTTAAATTGAAATTCATCAGTCGTCGTATTTTATTTCATGAATAATATCAGTTTCAATGGAGTAAATTAAGCGTTTATGTTACGCCTTCATTAGAACCTGAGAACTGTGTAGCAATCATGTAATAATTCAAATAGGGTTTAAACACATTACATATAAATCATAATACATTCAAATGTAAATACTACAAGGTTTTAAATAACAAAATATTAAAGTATCAAGGGATTAAAAAAATATATTATACTAGGTATTATTGATAATACTTTATGTATTACTACAATTTAAAAATGCGATCATACGATAAATCTATATCCCACGGCCCTAGAAGCCTTAGGCGGCTCAATAACTCTGTTACCAGGGTTTGAGAGGTAAGTCAACCAACTGGTTCTACATGGAGTGGAGCAAATGGGGCGGTAAGGGCATTAACAGACGAATGACAGCCCTGTTCAACTACGACAGTTCGCGACGAATGACACTCGAAATAAAAAAGAAAAGACCAATAATCACCAACCAAACGGCGGCGGCGAGCGAAAGCACCAGCCGGGGCGACGCTAAATTCAGGAACAAAGGGTATACTCATAGATAAAGTCATAGATATTGCTAATTAGGGCCGCTTTTATGTGTTATGTGTTGGTTCGGAACTTCCAAGGTCCCTTTGGAAGTCATTAAACAGGCTTTGAACCCAGGGTGGGGCCGAAGCTAACAAAATCGGTTTAGATGGGGTGTTTCTGATGGGATGGATCTCCGGTGCGAGTGCGGCCTGTCGCCGCAAACCATGGCCCACCTATTGTCATGTCCTGCATGCCCTGAGTCTTGCACGCCGGAGGAGCTCATGGAGGCCTCAGAAAGAACAACCAGGGTGGCAGGATATTGGGCAACAAAATTCTAAAACTAGCCATCGACACGACAGAAGAAGATGTGTTTTATAGTGTTAATGAGAAATTATATGAACTCACCATTGGAACCATATTCATTCTGCCTCAATGCCCATGCCACTGGTTCGTAGGTGGAGCTGTTACCGCGGAAGACAGTCCAGTGGTTGCCAGGCAGATTTCCCCAAGCGGTCTCGCCAGCTCGGGCCAGCCGGAGCACCGGCGATGCTGGATTCAGAGTTGCATCCTGGAGGAACAAAAAATATCCAATAATTTTACGACTAATATTATACTACTTCCAGTTTTCTTCTTTTCGTCCCAAATACCGCAGTCTCTTAAATTTAAAGTCAATCAATGTGTGGGGCCAGTGATGGATGACTTACGATTCGTGGTCGCTTACGATGGGCCTCATAAGAAGGCTCAACGTCACCCAAATGGCGTTGGAGAGGGCTATGCTTGGAGTTTCCTTTCGTGATCGAATCAGGAATGATGAGATCCGCAGGCGAACCAGAGTCACCGACAGAAAGATTCTTGAATGGCGGCCGCGCGCCGGAAGACGTAGTGTGGGCTGGCCCCCCACGAGGTGGCCGACGATCTGGTGAGGGTTGCGGGAAGCCGCTGGATGCGGGCAGCGCAGGACCGATCATTGTGGGGATCCTTAGAGGAGGCCTTCGTCCAGCAGTGGACGTCTTTCGGCTGAGATGATGATTATACCAGTATATTATATTCTAGTTTTACTATAGGGAAGAATGTTTTCAATACTCCACGTATATATCAGGTCGAATTTTGGATTACATCAAAATTTTAAATAAAAGTTAACGAAGGACTTTTAAACCCAGTTTTCATTAAAGAATCATAGATGGCCATTTGAACTAATTTAAAAAGTTTCCATAAAAACTGACTTGTGTTACAAGCTTTGAAGACGGTTGAAGTTACTTTAAAATTCTAATTAAAATGATATATTTAGGTATTGAGAAGACAAGTCTTTTAATTAATGTTTTTAGAACGGAGCATAATTATATGCAGGTGTCCGATTACGTTCCTGGTAGAGGTATTGTTAGACAAGATATTTTGTAGAGCACGTCTGCAAACCTAGAATAAGCAAACTAGCTTTTATTTCAACTTTAGTTACTCAGATCTCCGTATCGTATTTCTCATTGTTATTCTGGTTGTAATTTAATGTGCTGTGCTTACGACAAACATAATTTTGATATAAAAAACTCACGAGAGAAATATGTAGAAGTAAGCATTGAGGATTTTTTTCTTGATAATGAATTAATAGTATACTTAAACGAACACATATACTTTGGATTTAAAATTGATCAGTAAGTAAGTTCCCTATGCCCGCCCGGTGAGGTTTCTTGATTAGATACGGTTCTGCATGAGGAGACAAGAAAACTCGATTTCAAAATTAAACAATCCCAGTTAATAATACAGACTCAAGTAAATACAAACCTTGACATAAGTTTACATAGACGAACTGCGTTCGAACAGCAAAATGGCAGTTTTACTGTTGTTAGTTTGATATTTCTTGTTACTGCGACCCCGACTTCAGATACCTACCTTGTTGTTAGAATTATTTACATGATACGTGGAACGACAACAGCCTTCTGTAGCATGGAATCGCCTTACTTTGATTTAGCCTGCACTGTTACCAAACTAGACAAAGCCGTAATTTGCCTAAAATCGGAGCCAGTTCCTCTGAATCCGAACCTTGTACTTACAGGATACAGGGCAGTTTGGTGCAGGATCAGGTGCAAGGCAATTTTGTGTAATCCGATGTAATCACCTTTTATCTAATTTATTTATCCTTCAGGAAAGTAAAGGTCTTCCCGCTATGATTTTCTTCGTCGAGTTTATTTTGCTCAGGTGACCGCATATTGTGATGAAATTGCCCAAAAAAGTGTACTTATCTCTGAATAAAATATGTGGTGTGCAACGTCCAAGACGTATTAAAAATAAATACTTCGAATTCTGGACCTGACGATTTTGCCAAGTGTCTTTAGGACAATTATTGACATCATGTGAAACATACTATGTATTTAAAATTGTCTTTAATTTATGCAACTGTAGTCCGTCTATGTAGACCCTGTATCTGGGGATTTCAATACATTTAATGATTGATTTAGCTATTTGGATTCCGACTTCGTAACCCATTAATAACGACCCCAATCTTCTGCCCTTTCAAAATTAGAGCCTCGGGGCATAAAATGTAATGTTGAATGGGGTTAATCGGGTAAATTCATTTCAATCTGTTTGCTTGTACTTATTTGAATAGAAGGTCCTTCAAGTCAAAAGAGACATGTTTAGTATTATATTATGCTAACGTAAAGATACGAAACCGGGTCGATATAATAAATTATTCTTTGAGATTTGATGTTTCTTGTCTTGTGGTATAAAAATAATTAAAATAAAAAGATTTGGACGACTTCGGAAATCAACACACAGATTTTCATGAATCACGGTGGTTTAAAGATAGTAGAAAACCACATAGAAATAGAAAACACATTATTTGTTTGAGAGCTATTTACCTTTAAGGTTACAAGAGACTGCAAATATAGTACAGAAGACACATCAACTTAAATGTCTTTGTTTGAACATAACTATTTCACCGTTAAGAACCTATCATTTCATTTATTCGTTTTCTCTGGGGTACATTATTTTCAAATATAAAGACGGTCAATTTCGTTGATGTATTTCTTCTGTTGCATTAAGTTTGCTCTCAAAATAGTTCGCATTTATATGCGACTGAAGAACTGAAGTCACCCTTTCTATTTGTGAATCGAAGCGAAAATTACGATGATGTTTTGTAGTGTTGTTGTATATTGCATTTTTTTTATAACGCTAACGGACGGTGTCTGTTGAAAAAGTAATAAAACTATAGTATTGAGTTGTTCTGTTTCTACTGTTGTTTTTTTTTGTTACTCACCTTTAACCTCAGATTAGTGTGCATGAAGAGCGGGAATCCCTTCAACTGGGCTCCAACCAATGTTTCTTCGCCTGGAGTGGCAAACCCCACGACTCCCACGGAGTACTCCCGGCAGTATTTGTCCAGAAGCTCGCGGTTCCACTTGTCCATATTCGCGTATTTGGACAGGGATTCGAACACGATGACACCGTAGCGCCCCTTGTCCAAAGTGGTCAGCACTGGCAAGCTCTTGCCCGCGACCTCCACTTTGTACCTGTGTGATAAAAAAGAAGTATTGAATTACTTTTTCTCAATAATGTCAGGATGTTTAGGTATGACTCAATTAAAATTTTACATCATCGATTCGGAAATGGAAAGCGATCTTTCCCCTCTACAAAAGTTAATATTTAACTTACACGTTACAATAGTACTCGTACGATGTTATGTGCTTTACTTATTTATACTAATATACATATATTATAACATCCAGACATCAAATGTTCCTGGTTACTTTGGTGCCCCGAATTGAAATTGAATGAATTTCAACAGGATCATAAACAAACATACAAATGACCTTAACCTAAACTAGAAAGGACATTAATAACTGACACTGAAATATCTGCTCTCGGATCAAGTTTGGCGCAAAGCTCTGGAGGACTTTTATTTAGTTGGCAAAAATATATATTTATACCTAAAATATCAAATTAAACAAAGGATGACACCTGAAAGGATAGCGAAATGTTGGCATAATTCAATTATGCATAACGCCTATTATGCATTGTAAACAAAAGTATTTCATTTGCAAGATTGCCATGGCACAGAGCTGGTTTCTAGAGGGTATTTATTTTAAGAAGCCGCATTATAATAATTATGCGAATTTTAAATCCAGAGCAGCACTCGGGGATAAAACAACGAATATTATACTAAAGCATCTATTTGAATAATGTTCTGCTTAAGAATTTTGTGCGCTACGATGTAGAAAACACAACAAGTAAGAAGCATGTATACAGATAAATATACCACGAATGCAGTTGCCTGTGGACCTGTGGATGCCATTAATTCTATTGTTTTACAACTAACATATGATTAGAATCATGGTTAATGCAAATTACGCACGAAGAATTGCGTCAGTCATAGGTATAGGTATACTTTTGATAATTTAATGCAACATAAAAATCGTATTTGTCCGGCTTCCTGACGGACCAATGCGAGACTTAAATTTGAAAAGAAGATATGTATGGATTGTGCTTTGGATTATGATCACCTTCGTACTATTTCAGAACAAGATCAATATTGAAACACGGTTATTTACTGTTATAGTGGGATTGCAGAGGTGAAATTGTGTATTCAGCGAGCAGATGAGTGAACGCGTTATATGGGATCAATACCGGGGTCTGAGCCACTTCGAACGGATGGATACTGCTTTCGTACCAACTCGATTCTAAATCCCAATTCGTCCTGATAATGTACGACGGTGATAGCACTCGCTCAACAAAGGCTCTATCCTATTCCAGCTGCTCCAACAAACCTAAGGAGGGTAGACACTCCAACACAAGTAGTAAATAAACCACGCAACTGTAATAATTACTCAGGAGTTCACTAAGATGGTGTTTGCAAACCGCCCGCATAGAAAGCTGTTACCCAACTTCTGGCAACATCACCTACATCCAACTTTATGCGGAGTAGATACCGTACTTATAACTATTATACTCGCTAATGTTCCCCAGTTATCCACGCTTCCGGTCTAGTGTTTCTGGTAAGTTTACAACGAAACGCAGTTGTGATTTGTAGTAACAAATAAATGTAATTTCTTTGTTTTCTTACTTCTCTTGACCTATATTTTACATATTTTGCGCTACATTGCTCAAGGAAAGAGAAAAACATTTACAAATCGGAAAGTTATCGTTTAAAAAGCTTCCCTAAAGAAAACCACACTGACAATGAAATGCAAATACCTACTTATTCAAATTCATCTCCGACAAACTAAATAATGCTCGACCCTCATCATAAAATTGCTATTTAATAGTGCCCTGACGAAATTTCCTTTTCACCGAGAGGACTAAATTGATTGGCAATATTGAAGATTGAACTGTCGAAACTGGCCCAAACATTCACTTCCAAGATAAGTTTCCGATTTCGTAAATCAAAGGAAGCCATTTCACGAATTTTGGTGAAATATACGATGCGTCAGTTTTTTGCGGTGAATGCATGGTGCTTGAATGTGAAAATGCGCCGACGAAATAGGTACACTCGTAGCTACGGAATAAGTAGGTAGAACGAAAGTATCGAGAAGCGAACGTTCATTTTGCTCCAGTTAAGGCCCGTTTCAATTTGGCAGCAGGAGAGCACTACAGACCGAGGCCGGGGCGAGCGGCAACTTGCAAATAGCATTTACCTACTCGTGCCGGCTCGCTTCACCCTCAAATGTACGATGTACTTGTTGGCAACTTTGTGTGCTCGTTTATTGGCTGCAGATATGTGTCGTGTTCACTGATAATGTGTGTACAATGTTCTTCAAACTTTTACTCTTCGTTAATAGGCACTAAAACGCTACATGTATTTGTCCGACTACTTGAACTTCACTAATATGCCTCTAATTACCTTAATTAGCGTTCTGAAATGTCATTAAATGAGAGCGCCCGATTTAAATGAGAACGCGGAAAACGGCCAATTTCACTGAGTTAATTCGTGATAAGGGAGCGACTGAAGCGAATGAGCTCAATAAAGGGAGAGCGGTGTCGCAACATTGGACCCCACAACCTGACTCCCCCTTAGATAACAGCAGTTATCATAAACACAGCCCTACGCCGCTTTGAATGGTAGACCAACCTTTTGAAATTTAAGCTCCATTAAAATCGATATCGGTATTACCCTCGCGTGGCTTGCATGTGAAGGTCAACTGTGCCGCACCACGTCAGTTGCTGTTGCTGTCTGCGTAATTGATAACCCTGCGCTATAAGACAGAACAAAGTAATTGAAATCTAAGGTCAGCGTTGAGTCAGATAAAGCTAACAAGTCACAGTCGGCGAAATAGAGCGATTAAAGAAAATTGTTCTTGTTGCCGGCATCCGAGACTCCTACAAACAAGAAGTAGTGAGTGCACCAAACGTCACGATAAGGAGAGAAGCGGCCGCGACTCGAGCTCTAATGGCCGCACAGACGTACAAGTAGTAACTGACTCAACTAACGACTGCCGCAACTGCCGTCCCGCTACCGATGCCTCCCAAATTAAGGATACATTCTCAAACAGGATGTTTGCCTTTATGTTTATGGCAGAGTAATGAAAAGTGAGTAGCTATAGCAAGGAGATCACATTTCGTCTTAAGCACCTATTTGTAAATCTTGTGTATCCTTTATGTGCCGTCGGAAGCTACGTGAAAGGAATTATGAAGCTATATAGCTGACCCTTAACAAAACGGCGGCGGAAGGTTTAAGGGCCTATCTGAAGAATGCCCCTGGGGCATTGGGGCGGAGTATCCATTAACGCTGTATTAAAAAAGCTATTTGCTCACTTGTGTTATAAACCGGATTTATGACGCATGGGAGTAATAAACGAGGTCAAATGTCACAACACTCGTGACAAAGGGTCAAGTTGGCATTGGGCTCAGCTCAGTAATCTATGTTAACAAACAAATATTTATCAACACGGCTTTATCTTGCGCAAACACTACGGTCATCACTAAACTTACAGGAAGAAGATTAAAACAGGAAAAATATAGAGCGAAATAGTAAAAGACGCTGTAAAAAGTTGCACTTACAAACAGGAGTGATTTAAAATGTTCCCGCTCATCCGTTATGTTTCAGACTGCAATCTCGAGATACATTTTTAGTTCCACAAAGAAGTTTCAACTGAAACTTTTGCGCGGTTATTTTATAGTCCTTTTGATGGACGACGAGAGAACCAGCCACGTTTGAAATGTCGTAAAGTTTTCACAGTGTGTAAGGTGAACGGCAGTGTTTTTACAAAGTGAAGTTTTTGGAGTCGTGAATTTCGTGAAGCAATTAAGTCGTTTTGACTCGGTCGGGCACTAATGTAGGGGGCGGCGGGGTGAGGGTGGGGGGTGTCGTGAGCTGTCTCTAATGGCACTACTAACTAACTAACTGTCGCCACAACGAGTTGCCGTAAGCAAGTCACAACTCGCGCCCACACTCCGCTCGCTCCGAGACCTACGCTAGGCACCGCTGTTGCATCGCGCCTGTCACCCCACACCTCTAAATTTAATAAAGTTTCCCCAACACGCAGCCTCTTCCCTACTGAACCATTAGCTAATTAGAACCATCAACTGAATTGTATAAACAGCAATAATAAATAGCAAATAGGTCAACACTCAATTAATTGATTAAATCGTTGTGTCACCGATGGGAAATACATTTTTGGGCTGATATACGTGGGACACAGGAATATCTGTGTCCCACGTATATCAATAAAACGAAAGGTCTGTCAAAAAGTGTATTTCTCATCAACATAATTGAATGTAGTAATGTCTGACCCATTTCTAATTAATTGGTAAATTTGTGACATCCACTGGAGCAGTATATTTCAGTCTAAAAATTTGTTCAACTGAGAGTAAAAAATTAAATAATGAATTTGGGGAAAACTTTTAGTACCTACTAAAATTAATAGTTAGCTTCTTGATACAGCGGCAATTAGGAATTAATTCAGTATTTAGATTCACATAAAAGTTATGATACAAAATCTATTTCAAAGCAGAAACGTTATAAATATTAGCACTAGAACCACTTTTATGTAACTCTGTTTTTGGTAAAGCCATCAATTTTAACTTGCTTGTAGTCAATAGGTACGGTCACGTTCATAGGTCCAGTCATATTATCACGTGTTTCTGTACTTTAAATTAACTTTCTTTAAAAAACCCGACTTTAAAGAGTTTTAAACCTTTTATAGGTAATAATTTAAAGTAGAATATTGGGTTCCATACATTGTATTCCTAACACACAAAAATAAGAATACCAAGCCTTTAGGAAAAAAGTTATTTGAAAGTATAAAAACACGTGATATAACTGCACTTACGAACTTGTACTGTACCTTTTCTATCATGTTTAGAAATGTGAAAAGTTAATTCTCGATCCGTCAAACATATCAAAAGCAGAGGCTCTCTGGTAGTTGATGCGAGAGGCTGGAAGGCGACCGATTTTAGCCGAACGTTGGCAAAAGCGCGAGCAAAAAGTGCCGCAGACGATGACGTTGACAGGTCGGGGAAAGGGGACGACGCGACGCTGCCAACAGGGTTGGCTTTCAAAGGAGACTTTGGATTTTCCGCACAGATTTTTCTATACTAGAGATAAAATCCCCTGATAAACTAAAAAACTGCACCTATGACTGACCTATGACAATAAAGACTATTAATGTTATGTTCGTTCGTGAGAAACCGCGAGATATGGGCAGCGCAAGTACTATCGTTTTAGATATCATCATCGTCCAGCAGGGCTACTACAGAAAAGCGAGAAGCTCGAGAAGTTATCAAGTTGTGTGACATAGTGGCAGACAGAACTACTCTAATGTCACTATATCGCGTTCTGCACCTTCACAAAGCTTCTCGCGCGTTTCGTAGTGAGCTAGCTGTAGCGCATCTCCTTTGTTGCAGTGCTATTATGAATATATTTTAAAGAGCAGATATCTTTTGCTAACGGTTTCCGGTAAAACCGCTAGTATTATTCATTCGCTTTATTATAACTTACAGACTAGAAATATAGAGTAAACATATTCCTTCCGCAGCCCTACAATGCACTCAGTTCACAGCACAGCGATATTATACCATCCCTTGCCCACAGTACGTCAACTCGTCCGCATATTAGATGTCAACAAGCGGAACCGATCGCCTCGTTCGGACAGAACAAACAAAGGCGGGCAACTTGCCCGGCCCGAGTCATCACCCAACGGGTGTGGCAAATATTGGGACAAGATTTTTAACCGATACTCCCTTCTTATAAAGTTTGCTTTCAAAGAAACTGCTTTGGAGTATGTGTGCGGGAATACGATCCTTATGTGAAGCGGCCCTAATACTTTGGAAAAGTTGCTGAAGTACGATGTGTTTGACAGCACATCAAAGACTTATGTCTTCTTCGTCGAATTTTATGTGTGAAGTTGTAATTTAATTGGAATTTTCAATAAAGATGTAACCTGCATACACTCTCTCATTGAACATTTAAAACGGCACACTATTAATATTAATCGATCGTAGTATTGAAGAATCTGCTACTGCTACGCGGCGTAGTCAATGTAGCAAGATGCTACGACGAGGAATACGCAGGACGATATTCGAATTAATATGCAGCCTGACTGATAGAAAGCAGGCGCAATCTGTGTTATAGGTGGTATATAAACTCGGATATAGTCCCGCAGCCCGCGTTATTCTACGTCTGTGAGTTGGTTCCTTAAAACATTTTGATAAGATAATTGAAGAATTCTCCACATATTTAAATCATTAATTATATATTCTTAAACGGGGTCTTTCGGCTGAAATGATGATGATGATGAAACGTGGTAGACTGTGGTCTACAGGTAGACCGTTTCAATATTGTGAGCGCGAAGAACATGCTTTGAAACCAAGTTTTGTACTGTAGCCAGCACATACTGCCGGACACATTGACCTTGAGGGCGCCCGTATTCCGGTGAATTTCTTAGTGCAAATGTCCAGCCGCATGTGCTGGATTCCGTGCATTTGATGACGTAATCTTACCGTATACGGTTGGCGACAAGGAGCTCGGCGATGTCCCGTCCAAGGCGCGAGTATGCCGACTCGACGATGACTAGCACTTTGGCGTCGATGCGCAGGCGCGCGTCGGACCTGTGATCCCGCGCCGCTTGCTGCTGCGACGCCAGCAGCGAGCATTGTGACAGAGGCCGCGGGACTCGGTCACGCCACACCAAGCTGAGCAGAAAAATCACTACATAGTATAAAACAAAGTCGCTTTCTCTGTCCCTATGTTCCTATGTATGCTTAAATGTTTAAAACTACGCAACGGATTTTGATGCGGTTTTTTTAATAGATAGAGTAATTTATGAGGAAGGTTTATATGTATAATACCTGCATAATATACTTAAGGATAACCCACAAAAACCATTTTCCCGTGCGGAGCCGGGGCGTGTCGCTAGTAATACATAATACTTATTGCACATTAGAGTAAGAGCGTCGGTGGCCAAGTGGTGACTTCTATTCAAAGTTCGCGGGTTCATTGCTTGCTTGCTTATCGTGTGGGTTTCCAGATTAACCTACCTCACAAACCCTGGTGTCGGAATTATAGAACCGCCTTAGATTTCCGACATGGCTCCTATAACGACTACATTCGCAGATAGTAGCCGGGACAAAAGGCTTTACGTGCCTTCAAATTGCAATAAGAGCTATTAAAGATCACACATACAGAGGCAATTTAAAAACACTGAAACTATTAAAAGGTTCCGAGTCCACAATTAAAAGTTACAATTAGGTAATTAGTCACGACCTACAAACACGGATGAACATCGAATAAAGTTAGAGCTACTGGTAGCTCATAATATTCGTTAACAGCATACACCTAGAGACCTATTGACTGACTGATCCACCAAATGTCTCGAAGCTACCCACTCTTCAGTGGAAAAAAAGGTCTAATAATTCGATCATACTGTCCTACCAGTGCAAGTTGATTGACTTAGCATAAAAGCTTTGAATTTTATGAGTGTGTGCGCAGGTTCCTTCATAATGATTCTACACCGTGTTGATAACGTTGAATTGACATAATAAATATGAATTCGCATTGACATATGACACCAACGGATGGGAAATAATGGTCTATATCATCTATACGTACATTCAAAAGTTGCTCCCCTTTATGGAACAGATAATAGCATTTGCCTAGATAATGAAAAACACCTTTTCAAAACAATTAAATAATTTTCAACAAACAGAACAAAAAGAGTGAAGCGAAGTATCGAAAGCTATCGGAATTGTTACACCGTGAATTTGGTTTAAACGAAGAACTGTGTTTGTTTTTGAAACAAAATGCTTTGCCATTTTACGTTCCGTTGTGTAAGCTAAGCTAACGATTAAAAATAAACACTCCTTTAAGGTAAAAGGCATCCAAAACCCTTTCATAAATCACTTCAAACTTGTTTCTACCAAATTCAGAAGAGCAATTAAGTTTCTCCGCTGTAACTACTCAGTATTTCCCGCGACAAAATTTTGAAGAAAATCAATCAAAGGCTGCCAAAGTGGGGGGCGTTTTCCAAGTTGAGCCACATCAAAGCGCCATTAGCGTTTATCTCAATAAGTAGCGTAAAATAAATAAGGGCGGAATTTGTGAAAATATTTATCCGAGGTCCCGTGCGCCACCGCGGCTCGAACTTGCGGCCTCTTTGCTTTAATGAAAGCCCGAATCGACTAAGGAAACTTTAACGACGACGGCCTGAAAGAAACACCGAGCAAGAAAACTCCTATTAACTAGCCAAGAAGCGCTCAATGCTACTATAAATAAGCAAATTTCTTTTGCGGTGTATAATTAGTTTTCTGAGCAGTTTTATAACTTCAGGCTTTAATAATTAATGACAGTTGGAAAGAAAGCAAGTAGACTGTATATTAAAACTCGTACCGATATTGGTGGTAGAAATATGGGTGTATAGAGCATATTATTTTCGTGGAAGATGCTTTGTAGAGATATTTGCATGAGAGAAAAGAGTTGTTCAGCAACAAAAGTTACTCGGAGGCGTAAGTAAACGGTCATAAAACAATACGGTTTTAAATCAACGAGTTCAGTACGCGTTAGCGAAGCAGCTTCCATTAATTAGCCAGAATACAAGTTTTGCTATAAATTCAACTGAGGCGGCGCACAACTTGCCGCCCCTCTTCGCTGGCGTAATTTAAAGCCGATAAAATAAAATATTTTCTTCCAAGTCGACATATTCTGTCGACTATATCGTAGCGAATTATAAAATAATATTAGCTGAGTAATTTTCGCCTTGTCGGCCCCGTCCTATTTAACGGGGAGCAGCTTATAACAAAGGCGACAGGGACGGCTGGCACCAAGTTAGACGCATCTAATTCTCCCACGAAGCAATTTCCTGTATTAAGTAACTGCCAATTTTACGCACTGCTACCCTTTTGCAGTATTATTAAAGTAGGAAAGGTTTTAAAAAGAAAGTTGTTTATCGTTTGACTGGGCGATCCCGAAGAAAGGATGTCGGACAAGAGTTGAGATGTATGTTCCGGCCTTCCGGGAACACAAAGGAGATAAAAATGTATGAGTACGTACATGCAAACAAAGGTCTGACGTAAGTTGTGGTTGCAAAGAAGTCTGAGTTCCTGACTCATGCTCTAAAAGATAGCTTGCGAAAACATCAGGACGTTTGTGTTTGTTATTGAAATCTGTAACATTTTGCAACTTTGGAAATATCTATTTTAATCTAAGTATTTATTTATTTAGCAATAACGCAGAAACATAAGTAAAGGTCAATATGAAGTTATGTCAGTTTTATTTTGCAGAAATATAAAGCTAACATAAACAAACAGGGATGGTATGCAATAGAATCTGCAACGAATGACGTAATGGCGAGCCTGTAAGAGACCCCCTACACTACGGTATTTTGAGCGTCGTCGACGCGTACAATCATAGGCAGCAAGGCGAGTGAAACAAAGGACGGACGCGGATGATTGTATGTGCGACGCACGACTGACGCTCGGTAGACGCTAGTGTGGAGGATCTCTAAGGCACGCTTAATAATAATTAACGAGGCGCGAGCGAGCGAACTCAATACCAAGAACCACCACGGCCCAGTCGAGAATATTCAATTTCTATAAGTATTGTATCCAGGCGTTCATTACCGAGAGAGCTGCATATCAGGAATATTACTGAAAAGCAGAAGGAACGAAAAATGAATGTAGGTACTGGTTCAAATGGTAGCTTCATAAAATATTTTATTGGTCCAATTTAATTTTGTTCCCGAGTATAAGCGCGTCATCTGATTCTTTATTCCTATCGTCAATTTCATAAATCAATTTATAATTTTTTCATTAATAAACCTGTTTACATGCATACCTGTACCTACCTACCTAATTTATTCCTACAATGTTACGAAAATTATAAACTTATTATTAATTAATTAATTAACAATCACTCACTGGTTGTACGACCACTTTTGACCAGTAGGCCTACTATGTAAGTAGCGACAGGCTCGAGAAGCTGTCAAACGCGACATATTGACAGAACTGCTAAGGCTCTAATGTCCCTATGTCCCGTTTGATAGCTTCTCGAGCCTGTCGCTACTTACATAGTAGGCCTACTGGGGCATAGTGTTTTGGTTTGAGCTTGGACAGTCATTCAAACTTAGTTGTTTGACACTTTTTGTATATATTTTTTTACTTAATCTCCTTAAATAAACAATCAGATGGGAAAAACTTTTTATAGTGTCTGTCTATAAGGAGTAAACGCTTAAACTGGTACCTTATACCAATCAAGACCGTCTTTGTAAAATAATCAAGAGGAAACTTTTAGCTCTGTTGAAAGCTCAAAAATATAAATTTATTGTATGCACAAAATAATAATATCGCAAATGCTTAATCAATGCATCCATCATCCATCAGGATTAGCTAAATCACTGCAAATGCATTTTCAATGTTTCGCTAATTCCAGGTTATTAATGACGCGAGTCGACCAGATGCGATAATTTTATAATGTTATTTCCTATCTACACCTGTGTTTACCCGATAGCGTCCTAATTGAAATTTTGCGCGAATGGGGCATATTTCAACTAGCTAGAGCTATTAATTATGTTCGGCCATGTTTTGGTACATAATTTAATAAAGATTAATTAATAACAACATCTGTGATACCGAAGCTCGTCACTATGATATTAATTTATAGTATAATGTTCAAGTGACACCCATTTAGGATGCGGGTAGTTTTACTAATTTAATCTTTTTGAAAGAGTTTCTCGCTTAATTTTGGTACCCAGAATGAAATGTTACTAAAGTTTATTAAGTTTCAAAAATTTCAACTTATTGTCAATATTTAAGCAGGTTATACATGATGATAACCAATATAGAAGATATTACTCAAGTGACCGCACCTTCAAACATGCGAACCCGTTGACTCAACCCATCTATGCTCAAGAGTAGGTACAAATAGTGCAATAATACAATGGTAGACAAAACAGCAAAATTACTTATTTACGGTTAAAGACTGCCTGCTCTATCTCCCGTTGAAAAACGTTTTTGCAACTGTTTCATAAACATCCCACTTTTTATCTTTATCTAGGAGAAAAATAATAAAAAGTACTTCTGGCTGGCATCTATTATAGGAAAATAAGAAGTAGGTAGGTAGGTAGGTACTCATAAACGACTGCATTATTGCGTTTGCTTTGTATTAACATATTGAAGTGCAAAAAAATATTTCTACATATCTACTACGAACTTTTTTCAGATTAATACTTCATAGCATTTTTCGAGTAGGTACATTTTTCAATAAAGTCAACGACGAAAACTTCCAGAAATGTAAATTAAAAAAATTATACAAAGCTTACCTGGTGAGCGGAACAGTGACGTAATACGTATAGAAGAATATGGTGAGGACGGATAGCAGCATGACGCCGGCGACACATTTTCTCACGTTGATGTGACCAGCCAGCCAATAGCAGCAACGGGGCGCCGCTGCTTTATGCGCGTACTGATACTCCCCGCTCTCCAGCAAGGGCGCACGCGCGCTCCGTCCCTCGCCCGCCATACCTAACCACTATATTTACACAGAACAGTAACACTTAGCCTTCTAAAAACTGTCTCTATCTGGGCACCCTGACGGCTGCGTTTGTCCTTGCCCTAGGTGACGTTTTCTGTCGCCACTTTCCGTGTTTCCACATCTCATAGTGGTGCGGCGGGGTAAGAGAGCGCGCGTGCGCGGGGCGGCTGGGTGCGCTGGCGCCGGGGATGACGGCCATATCGAGCCGACAGACGCGTCAGTTCCCGGTTTAAAATGGCCGCCGACGCATGCTGGCGGGTTGTGCTCATCACGGCGACGGCGAGCACTCTTCGGGCAGAGCTCACGGCATCCGTCTCCGACGTGTGACGTCACAAGGCAACGCTCCTCGCCTCATTGGTGTTTCCTATAACAAAAAGAAACATCCATTAAAAAGGTACACTTACAAACAGCAAACTTTTCAAATAAAACTACGATAAAAGCCTGTCAAGGCTTAAGCAACTGAACAATTCAAACAAAGAGGTTCATCATTAAACGAAGACTCACATTGTAGGAATCGAAGTGGAAAAGAGCTATTAAATAGGCTTCCATTAGGTAAAGCTCCATAAATATTGAAATGGTGCTACACTAATGTAAAAGCTCTCGCAATAAATGGAGAAGTGCCGCAGTTTATCTATTCAATCTGTATAATCAATTACTATGCAACATCACGGTTAATTTTAAATGACACCTGCTCTACACAACCGCTTTGTGGTGTTAAACGGCGGGGGGCGATAACGATTTTATAACTATTAGCATTTTGCTCACGTCAACAGATTTTCCATGGGAATGAAGTATTTCCTGCAGTAAAAAGCAACCTACTCTTATGTCACTCTTCAGCCGACAAACTATGTCTATACTAAAAATACATACCTACTATGCGGGCTCTCTGTTGCGACGTGAAAAAAAATACAAACAAACAAACACACTTTCGTATTTAAAATATTAGTACCTACATATTCAGTTCAAATTTTACTATATAAAATGAAAATATAATAATACGAGCGTTAGGTATCTAATAGGCTTTCAGCTTGTTAAATCAACTTTAGCTGATGTTTTCTCTGATAAATCTGTTACAAATTTTTGTGCTCCTTGCGAATTTTGTAAATCCAAGAACTTAAGTTTGAAGTTTGTACCTAATTAATCTTTTTAGGTTCTGCTCAGTGTAACATGAATTGACACAAATTTGACAGTAACATACCAATTCTATCCCCGAGGTCGGTGATTTGTGAGCACCTCAGAGAACCACCCCTATAAATCCGACCTTCACGTTATTTGAATAAAGGCTTACATTGAAACACTTCTTTGCAGACCCGAAACAAAACAATTCAGCCGTGAAATTGAACGAGCGATCCTCAAAATTCTGATGAAGTTTGATTAAAAAGTTAAACAATGAATACGAATCAGATTTAAAGGACAATAAAAGTTGTTCCCATTCCATATGTGTACAAATTCAGTGAATTAATTTAAATGATTCAATTGATTTAAATGAAGGCTTAAGGACAAATAAGACATTGTTATTTTACCATATCGTCAAAATTCAAGAGACAGAATAAACAATTGGAATTATGCCTAAAAAACAAGTTGGTAGGTAGGTACTAACATAAAATAAATTGCACTTCTTTTATTTAGCAGTAAATTAATTACTGACGAAAGGGAAACACGATGCAAATAACAAACTTTAGTGTCATCTAAACATATACTTAATCAGCAATAAAATTTCAGGTATTTGACGAACTTTCTTCACAGGAATTTACGATTTCGGGCACGCTTTGTTTTTATCCAGCGGAAAGTAATTTTATGCAGACAAACAGTAGTCTATTCTGTAACTAAAATGCGAGGTTTGGAGAGCTCGCTCCGTCGGAGCTCTGGTAGAGGAACGCGTCCGGAATCCGTGATCGTGCGGCCCTTTGAATATTAACTAGCAGATGACCCGCTCGTAACTGGGCCGCGAATCCATCGCTGCTGGGAAGGTTAATTCAAACTGCTGCTGAAACGTGCACCACTTCTACACCGCACCGATTCGCTGGCTAAAATATTCCAGGAAAAAGCCGAATTTTCCACCCTCATTGTAAGCAATAAATTTTACAGAAATAAGAGTGATTGCGGTGTAATGAAGACGGAAAAAAAGTAGGTTTGTTAATTAAATGGGAAAGAAAGAAAGTGGTTTTCGCTTGAAGCTACAGTGACGATAAAGGTCTCTCTAGGGAATAATGTCGAGATGCAGTAGAGTCCAACTTGATCTCTCGCACATTTAAGCGCTTATTATAACCGGATAATATTGCTACTATCAAAGCTGTACAATAACGTATATAGTGAGAACAATAAGTATAAAAATCTGAAAAGCTTAATTTAAATAGTAAAATAGGTATAGCAGCAATAAAACTAGGGGGATATTTTAGAGTACCTACCCGGGCGTCGTGAATAAACGTGCTACATATAAATATACGAATGCAGGTCGGGCACAATAAAACAAAGTTAAGTGGCCATATAACTAACTGTCTCCCAAGCAGGTATTTTGTTAGAAATACAAACGATCCGAGACGCTCGCGCCATTCATCGCATTAGATTGAGCCAAACGACTTGGACGGATTACTACGGATACGATACGGATAGCGTGGGCTTAATCTTAAATTAATCATTCTGTATTTAAAAGCAACTACTAATTAGTAAAAACACTTGCTTTTTGCTAGAAAAGTAAACATTTTTAACAAGTTTAAACGACCCGAATTGGCTAAATTAAAGTCGTTATTGTACCAAGCAATTAGTAAAGACTCCTCACAAAATGTTCATATTCAATTGTTTCAATTGACGTACCTTTGACCTAGATAAAAACAGTATGATGTAGAAACGAAGACAACCAAGGCTGTACTACGCTAGCCTCTATGAACGGCTATTATGAAGGAACTTCTATTATTCCGGATCAAAAGACAATGGTCTCGGGGCAGATACGAAGGGACCGACCAAGTTATTATAACTTTGCTCGTTCGCCACACCTCGGCGTGACGGGAAGATTCGGAAACCCGCATGATAATGGCGGCTTTATAACAATCATAAATGCCTGTAAAACGCGAAATGCACTTTTCAGATTTTTAACTTAAAATAAAACTTACGCGACTTACATTTTTCTTGAAAGCATATTTACAAATGCTCGCAAATTCTTTAAGTCGCATGAGTTTTTATTTTAAGTAGAAAACTAGTAGAAAACTGTAATAGACAGAATTGGTGCTGAGCTGATAGACGGACACGGACAGACAGACATACGAGTTCCGTTTATTTGTTTTAAGATACGGTACCCTGAAAACGATGAGTCAAATTAAAATTCAACTAAGATATTTAAATAATTAATCAGATCTTCATAGAAAATCCGCAGACAAACATGTAAGTAGAGCATAATAATGTCGTCATTACGGCGGGATGCGAACACCACAATCCACCCGCATATTTGGTCAAGATTAATTGCCCCTAAACATCATCTGTCAACCCGGAGGACATTCCGAGGACATTTTGTTTGCCGTACAAATAGCGTACATATCCTTCTTGTAACATAATATTAATTGTACCACGTTTTTCCGCTGAGAATGTAGACCCGTCAAATGGTGATTTTATCGTGGGAAGAACACGTTGAATTGGTATTTTCAGTGCTCTAACACAAGGCGCGGCTCGAAATGAAAATGGAGCATTTGGATTCATAATTGATTTGCTGAATCTCTTACCTGGTTATTTCATTTGCTAAATGCAGCTTCGGGGGAACAACAATCGAACACTAATTTGTGATTCCGCTCATTTGCATTGGAGCGCAGACCAGTAGCGCCATGCCCCCACTTTGTATAAATTATATAGCTATATACAATCTGTAGCTAATGCCTATTAATTTATAGAACCTTTTGTTGACTACGAACAAACTGTGAGCTTGAATACAAAACGGTACCTGAGATAAAATTTTAGATTTTTTCATTGTTCTTGTTTAATAATGAAACAGTTCATCATGTTATAACCAGAAGACTTCCACTGTTGGACAAAGTCCTCCCCAAGGATCTCCACAACAACCGGTTATTTTCGATGCGAAAAAGACAGCAGTTAAATAGTAATTTAATCGAATTATTCAATGTTTATGTTTCACAGCAAAAGCCAATCAAAGTAATCACCGCCGATAAGGCAACGTCAGTAACTGATTCCTCTCTGATCGCGTACTGTAACAGGCATCTCCAATAACATGGAACATTTAGCAACTGTATACCATTATCCGGTACCTATACCTACACGCGAATGCATGTAGAATGCATAAAATATGACTTACAAATTGATAGAGACGCAGTATGAAATATGTATGCAGTTTGTCTATGACGTTTTTAATATGAACTGCAGCGGTGTTTGCATTAAATTATGCAAGTGGCACTGGCTTTACACGATTATAGTAAATTTATGCAAGACATTATCCGAGGACAGCGGCGTGGCATAACAACGCCTTCAGTGTCCGAGCTGCAGCGCGCCTCCTTTATGAAACCCCTCACCGTGATATACGGCCGCGCGGCGCTACGTTATTGCCGCCCAGGACATCTTTCACGTATATTTTTGCTTTATCAGCATGGCCCCTGCGCCAAAAGAATTTGTTTACATATTAGGTGGTAGACGGTAACTTTTCGCTAATGACGGCGGGCCGGGCTCGTGATAATCCTCCCGACCATTAGGCCCGACCACTCGCTCGCAAATCGTCCGCATATTTTGGCCAAGATTAATTGTTCTCGAATATCATCTATCACGGTGAGCTCTCTCGTGACGGTCGGCAACAGTGCGTACGACGTTTTATTTGAAGCAAAATGGATCTCCGGGGCACCACAGTTGAGGTAATTAAATGTTTGTTTAAAGGACGCCACGCCGCCGTACATAAGGAAAAATTTACGGTAAGCATTTGCGGGGAAACTCGCGCAATTCCCCCAAGCTTTGCAACTTTATGAAGGTGACCCCATAACGATGTGAAGGGATGCGCGTAACACATTTGCTAAGGACTCACGTGATCCCAAGGGCCCGAATAAAAGCATTTTGCAAGGAATGGATCCACCGTTATATCCAATTGGATTATGTTTATGCATAAATGACTAACAGCTAAATTATAAATTAACCGTATGACATAAAGAACAAGGATCGACCAACAGGATCAACCTATTTAACCAATTTGAATAGTAATTACAAAAACCATTACGGAAGGAATTAAAAGTGGGATACGTTTTATCACAAATTTACATAACCCATTAATTTACCCTTAAAACACTCTAAATCCTAATTTCGGCCTAAATTAGAGGGATTACAGAGTCTACCAAAAGATAAATCTGTAGTTAAAAATGCCCTCACAGAGTTTATTGCACAACGGACAAGAACAAATTGAGTCAATCTTTTTTGCCAGAGACGAAAAACCGAAACGCGTAGTATTTTCAGCGTGTAAAGTTCGATTATCAATCAAGCCGACCTTTTTTCAATAACGTTACCACAGGGATCTACAGCGAGGCAATTTTTCGAGTAATTTCGTTCTTAGATCCGGGGTGTCCATTGGCTTCCGTCGACGACGACGTCGAGTTTATTTCATCCCGCCGGAACAATTTGTCAGAGAGAGTGTTTCAAAAAGTAACCACTTTACTTTGTAGTATACTCAAACAATTTCTCATCTCCAATCCAATAATTGCCTATTGAAATCATGCCGTCATTTATGATTTTTTTTTATCTAATTACTTTATTCAAAAAGTTTTTATAGGTACAAGGTAAAGCGTCTACAAAAGCAATGACAGACAACACAAGAAAAAATATTATTTTTCCCTAAACTAGTATAATATTACGTATATCTGTTTGTTTTTTATTTCGGCAAATGTTATTAATCAAAAAACAATATTTGCTTCATTGTAACTCGTGAGTCAAAAGTTGTAGATATTTCTGAATTTTTTTTAGGAACCACAAAATAAAATCGAATATTGTTCATGTCACTGTTACACTTGATATCTGTTGTCTGTACAATGATTATCTTGCATAATGTACGTTAATTTATCCAACGATGGGCTGTAAAACACATCGAGAAGAAACTTACACCAGGCCAGCTGGAAGACATTTCGTGAGAGATAAGCTGTGCCTGTTGTGTCTACTTTTTAAATACCTGTAATTGTAAAATGTTCTGTGTGCAATAAATAATAAAATAAAAATAAAATTACACACTGACTACTAAGATGTAATTACCCTTAATTTGTTGGGCATATTAACGGAAGGGTAGATCATCCAAAGGGAGATTCCCAACGGGATCGAATCAGGGAAGATGAGACCCGTAGGTAAACTAAAGTGACCGCCATAGCCCGAATAATTGCTGCTCTAAGTAGCACGAAACACAATTGTACACAAAACTGACAACTGTCCGGTAAAGCTTGATTCGTCGTAGGTACTTTTGCGACACAAGCATAGGTTAATAAAAAAAAAAAACTGTTAGAGAACATTTTTTTTCGGGGGGACCACACACCGTAAAATGCAGCGTGACAAATGGGCAAACCTTAGTTGAACTAGTACTATTATTTATTTTGTGGTTGAACAGAGGATCTAGTAAGGATCTCTAGACTGGAAACCGCTGGATGCGTACGACACGTCCGTGACTAGTTGTTCTGGTAACCCATAGAGGAGGACTTGGGTAGGCAACTGGGCCTCTCTCAATTAAGATGGTGATGACGATATTAGAATAATTGGTAGGGACGGAGGTGCCAATGACTAATACGACATTTTAAAAAGGAATCTGTGAATAAAATTTGATTCGAACTGATTTCGGTTATACCTACTGGAGAGCTTGAATACCTTTCATATCGAGTACAACGGATAAACTATATCTATACTGTAACAGGAACAAGAATGGTAGGCAGGCCCAAACATCAAGAGTCATCTCATTATTTATTCAAAATGCAAAGTGTGGACAGTTGTAATAATAAGCCGGAAGGCGGTAGTTTTAGCCGCGAAGACTGCGCCGAAGCAGTTGATTAAAGAAAGCTCAGCACGCGCGACCATGAATATTCAGTGCATAAGCATAATGCCGCAATCTTGCGGCGCGCCTGTCGCAACTGCAACGCTGTTTGTTGCTCGTTCCTCATTTTAAATACCATTAAGTACCGCTCTTGGATAGAGCTACAAATGCAACAACCTGGGCTGATGCTTTTAGTTGAAACCGTTTTTTTTTTTAGTTCTTATATATATAGGTCGTTCACTCTGTCTGAAAAAATATGAGATAAAAGTACTGACTTACTACAAAATTCAGAGGATATATCTTGATTTTTATGTAGGTATATAGTTAGGTACGTGTGATTTTTTATTTGAATACAGTTTCAATCTGCATCCTCATAATAGGATAACATTTTTTCACTACATCATGTCCTGGTTGGTGCTTTACAATGGAACTGTCTGAGCAAGTCCGGTGAAGCTTGATTGGTCGTACCTTTTCGACACAAGCATAGGTCAATACAAAAAAAAAAAAAAAAAGAACTGTCTGAGGTTTGATTTCTATTTGTAATATAAGTAATGTTGTTACTGGTATTATCAAAGATCATTAAAAAAAAGTGTCGAATTCGTTTCCATACAATTTATAGAAATATTCAGACACGATGAAACAGTTATTTTTATCACAACACTGTTAATAAATATTCACAAAAGAATGGAAACAATGATTTTAACGCGTCATCTGCTGTAACGTCCATTTTCTTTTATCTTTGTCGTCTCATCTTTTGAATATTCAAAACATAAGACTAGCAATGTAGTTAGTAGATATTATAATATTATAAAGTATTAGGTATGTTGTACCAGTTAATGTCATGTTATACATTGTTTGATTTAAACACCGCTAAGTACGAGTATGAGTATGCCACTTCATTACACGAAAGCAGATGAATGGAAAAATTTACATATTTGCTTAGGAAAGTAAATTTAAAACCTTAAGTATCGAATACTAATATTATATTGTTATTGTTAATATTTTCTTTTCTATCGGTACAAAACCATAAAAATAATTATATTAATAAATTTATTGTTTGCCTTTGGTGCTGGTCCAAATTATATTTCAGCTATTAAATAATTTCGGTGAAAGTTTGGTAATAGAGCATATTTAATCAGCTCAAGAATGATATAAATGATTACCAAACAACAACAATACAAGCACTACACAATACATTATACTGTGCCACTGACATTGAGGTAAGAAAAATAATAAATTTATATGAGACAAGAGAAAACCCATAAAGCAAATTTATAAACACAACACTTAAACTACGATCAAAGTTCATTTCAGGAAAATCAGGCTCCATTTTCATAAACGGTTGGTTGGCCTTTTAAAAATACCAACTGCTATGTTTCCCATTTCTCATTTATTATGACAAGGGCAGTGAGGCTGCATTCTCTTTGAAGCTTTTTTCCTTTAAACATTTTTCTTAAAAAAAGCTCCAATAAAGGTCTTCGTATTTATCCCAAGTCCAACGACTCTTTGTTACTGTCCCGAACTTTTTCTTACGGTTTCGTGACCTAGTTATTGAGCCGATGGCGCGTATAGCTCTACAGATTTCAAGACTGAAAAAAGATGATTCTCGCAAACTAACTTCCTTGAGCCTGAAATTTCATAAAAGAAACTTTACGACGAAAGGCAAAAGAAGCCGAGTACTAATATGGTTTGCTTCAGGCGCTACGGGCACTACGGAAATGTTAGGGTGGCACATTTTTTGTGACCGCATTTTATGGGTCCGATATTTGCCGGTCTGAGAACCACCGGTTCAAGCCGTAAATAACAGTTAGCCGGGGGAAACACGAATTTCGCTTGCGGGAAAGCTTACGTCAAACGCGTCAAAAATAGTGCGTGTTTATAAACATTTATTTGGTGTGAATGGAGGAAAACGCCATATAATCGATTTGAATATTGTCGTGTGAAGTCGTTTTGTGGAGCCGGAATAATGTTTTTATCGCCGATAAAACTTTTCCCTCATACGAAACGAATGAGCAAACAAGTAGACGGCATAGCTAAACATTCTTTTATGTCAGTTTTTTAAAGAAAAATAAATAAAACAATACATTTACATGAGCGGCTGCCGAAAGCTGTTTTGTTTGTGAATATTGATACAGTTTGACAGGCCTGCGTATCAACTGCGATTGACGGGGTGACCGAGGTGTGACTCATCGGATCAATCAGTGGTTGAAGTCATTATAGTTATAAAGGTATGCTTCATCGCGTGTGTTGAACGACCGAGGCAGGCAACCCGATCGAAATCGTGGGGAAAACCTATTATAAAACATTTATTTAATGTTTATGAGTTTATCTTAACTTACTGCTCAGGTAAAAGTGTCATCGAAAGTATAACTTCAAGTTATATTAAAATGAAGTTCTTACCCAGCAATATGAGTGATGTTGCACGTTCAGATACCAAAATTCAACAAAATTAGAAGTTATGTACACAGTTAATTACTAACTTATTTATTAGATATTGTCTATGTCTTAAGTAGTCTTAGATATAACAACAGGATTGGTCTATAAACACGTCAAAATTTTAAATAACAAAGAGGAAGCAACACTTATTGTCACACATTTCGTATGCGAGTCGAGGGTTGGGAGTGGCGAGCGACACGACCGCTCCGCCTGGCGTCTGGAGGCATACTGAACCGAATTACTGCCGGACGATATCAGCCGTAGTAGGCGAGCGGCTGCTACGACCGATATGCGCTACGAAGGCTGAAAAATTATTCGCTTAAGGAAAAATTAGGCGCGCTACGACCGCGACAGTTCATCCATTCGCAGACGCGATACAGCCCCGATCCTGCTCGATTAATACTAAGCACGCCAATAAATATTGATGCGGGCTTCTTTGTCTTGCACGGAGGATTCGTTCCATTTTATTAATGGTACACTCACGTTTGTTTGACTAATCGGACGGATCGAAATTTTGTAGCAGGTGTGATTTTTTGGTCCATTGTTTGAAAGCGACACACATTGATGATACTACTCAATCAAAATATGGCAGCTTTTCAACAAACAAAAGGTTTCTACTGAATTTTATACACTAGATTTTTTACACCTATATTATTTTATATGCCTATGAAAATGTATGGCAATGACTCGACTCTTGACGTAAAGTTACGTAAGTAAAATTGTACACCAAACTTCAGAACTAACTTCCGGAAGTTTGGTCATTTCGCAGCACCGCACAGATATAATATCCTTGGGAGGTGGATGTTAGCTTTTAAACTGTATGTTTGAGTTTCCTGAAACTGAATTGAGAGGATTTGCAGATCCGGCACGGAAACTCTATTGTCAAGAAAAACTATCTCTACACTAATATCCAGAGATACTATGAACTATTGGAAAAGCTAACAATATACAAATGTAAGCAATTACTACTAGGTTACGGGTAACTTGTAACTTGGTAACTAAAAGTAATCATTACCAGGCTATTAACTACGTAGCTGCTACCGAATCCATACATCCTCCTTAACGAATAAATTGAAGTTAATCCTACAGAGGACACAGAAGGCGCTGTGTCACGAACGCTTCTTCTTCCCTAATAGGATTGGAAGGATTTCCAGGTCACGATTCGCAAATAGCCAGAGGTCGATTAGACGGAACATTAGTTAGCCGCTGAGCTGGCGAGATCATCGTATGTGAGCCCGTGACAGGGATAATCCTGCCCTAATTAATTAATCTATGGCAACAATGGCAAGGTAGGGCAAAGGTTAGACGCACAGGATACGATACAGAAACGAAAACAAACTGCGATCGCCTCTTGGGAATACAACAGAGTGCGTAGAGAATGATCGTAATAACACAGGTAATAGGATGGACTTTGTCAAAACAAAAGATTGTAACGAAATGAATTTCTAAAATAAGATGATATACCTAATAAATAAATATACATAAACGCAACCCGTTTTTTAATAGCTTTTTTAAAGGGTATTAAATTACAAGTGCAGCTTTTTGAATTTTTTACTTTTCAATCAGATGTTTGACACACATCTGCTGCGCAAGGGCATCTAAAAGCTACATTTCATTACTTAAATGGCAAACTCTTTTAAGTAACTGGTATATTACTCAATATGATCACCCGTAGAACTCAACGTAAATGAAGAAATAAACAAGCTGAGGCCAGAAGAGTAATGACTTCAAAGAAAGTGATAAATGTTTAAGCAACCGTAAACGGCAGACTAATCGTATCAGGCCGAGGCATGTTGATCGCATGTATCGTATACACGCTATCTACAACCAGCACGGGCTTCTTGCACGCAACTTGAACAAAAAGGGAAGAAAAGTGACCATGCGCTCTCTGTCGCACTTATGGGAAAATTGCAGTGTATTGAGGATTTTGATAACTGTAAGAATTTAGGCATTAGACATTTTCCGTGTTACCACAAATAAGTTAAATACGCGAAGAGCTGGTGTAAAAAAGAAAGAGATTATTTATTTTATTTAAAATTGCTTGTGGTAAGATCCTTTTAGTTTTATTCTTATATTTCATGCAACGTACTACTAATTATTCGGTTGTAAAAAATGTATTTACTTACAGCTCTAACCTACAGAATAAATAAAGGATCCCATACTACTGAGAGAAATCGAGCCAATCAAGTATGGCATTTTACTTGATAGAAAAAAAAATGAATGAAGCAATCATAAACTTGCAAAAAATGATCACTAACTGTTTGTTGTTTCATTAAAGCCGAAATTATCAAAATTTCAAACAAGTTAAATGATTAGTTCTATAATAAAGTTGAATGTTTTTATAATGAAATTATATTATAATAAATCAAGTAAATTTTGTTTGATGGTATAATGCAAGAATATTAAAAACAATTACCCTTTTATTTAAATTGAATGTTGTCGGTTTTTTAATACAAACATTGTCTAGTTGATTAATGTAAACATACCCGAAGCGAAAAAGTCAATCAAGTTAAATGTTTAGTTTTATAATACAGTTGAATGTTTTTATAATGAAATCATATTATAATAGATCAAGTAAATTTTGTTTCATGGTATAACGCAAGAATATTAAAAACAATTACCCTTTTATTAAAATTGAATGTTGTCGGTTTTTTAATACAAACATTGTCTAGTTTGATTGTATACTACTAGTTGATTAATGTAAACATACTCGAAGCGTCGCGAACCGTTGCATTGCATGTCGAAACTTGTCATTTTGTTTGAATCGGCCGGCGAGAGCGCCACGTAAAAAGTACGTCCGTCGGGTTACGTAAATATACGGTGTGATTTGTGACAACTGTGACTGTGTACCATGGAAGAAGTTACAGATCTGCTGGAGGCATGGGGCCTCCCAGATTTACAAGAAAATTTTATCAGTAAGTACCTACTTACCTGTCTCATGCGACCATTACCTATTCATTACTAGCTATTTATCTACTTACTTTAGGTGTGAGACCTACCTACCTACTCATCTAAGTACAAAGACTGGTGCCAGCACACTGTAGGCGGTACGCATACGGTGCAGTAGAGGAGCGGTAGCAGGAAAAGTTGTATCTTAGGAGTTTGTATAGGTATAATATGAATCCTGCCACACGAGGCGGTAAGGCTGGACCGCTACTGCTCCTGTTCTGCGGTAGTGTGCCGGCAGCTGCTGTTGTTGCTGTCAGTTGATTCAACAATTATTTTGCAGAAAATGAAATAAATCTGCAGGCGCTTTCTGCGCTTACCCCGGAAGATATTAAAGAGCTGATTCCACCATTAGGACCTAGAACCTTATTTATACGGAACTGGAAAGAATGGAATCCCAACATCAACACCACTATAGACAGTAATATGAGTCTACCTGGAGGAGACTTCAGTAATTTAGATATTATAAGTCTGAGTGTAAGTACCTATATGTAAAGGTATTACCTGTACAGGAATTAGGTACCTAGTAAGTAGATAATGTAGGTACTATTGAATAAAGTTAACCCTAGTTACAGTGCCTTGGTTTGGTTTGGAAAGTACCTATACTTATGTAGGTCAGCTTAGAACTTAGTATGCAGTGCAATATAGTCAATAAATCTATAAATAAAATATGTACCTATTTGAATAAAGGGTTCTAGCCTAGAACCCTAGAACTTCTAGGTTGCAATGTCTTCTGGGCTTCCATTTGATACCAGTCTCTGTTCACTAAATAATAATATTAGGTAATACCTATCTACTAGTCAGCACAACACCGACAAGTTATGGTATTACAGGCTAGTTAGTGCTTACAAATGCCATGATAACCATGAGGTCTGTAACTTTGACTGCGTAGTAGAAAATTTGTAAGTAATTGGTTTTAATTTAATCTATTTCAGGACATTACAGTTCAAGACTTTAATGCTGAAGAAAAAACAGAAACAGCTGATGTGCATGTGTTAGTGGCAGAGCAATCAAAAACATCCCCCAACCTTGATTTAGCTTCAACAAAAACTACAACAAGTTTCTATGTCATTGAAAATAATGTAAGTATTAATTCTTTCATACTTCTTTTTTGTGAGTTGATGATAAGTGGTAGGTAAGGCCGCCTTTTGACTCATTTGTTTTGTTCTGTGTTGTTTTCTGTATGCTGTATCTTTTGTCAATAAAGTATATTGTATTGTATTGTATTTGTAGGTACAGTTGGCTGTTAGGTTAAACACGCAAAGATCCATTGTAACTCTTAAATACCTACATAGATAGATAATCATTTAGCCCATAAAAACAACACACATACATAAACATAAGTTTTATTTAGGTTAATATTGCACAATATTTTGTAAGGCAAAATTTTACTGCATGTGACATAAAAACAGTACAAAGTCTACACCCTGTAATTATGTATGATGGTTTTGTTCCTGAAGTCTAGCGTTTAGGTCCATGAAATTGTTGTATGGGACCAAGTTTATAGCTCGACAAAAAAAATTGTGCATCGCCTCTAAAGTCATATGGGACTTTTTATACACACTAGTGGTGATTAAAGGTACGGGAATAAAGGAAATAAAATCCATTTATATTATTTTCTTGAAGTCTCATGGCCACAACCCGCCCTGACCTTGACTCTTTGACCCATTTCCTATACCTACTGTTTATTTAATTTTATTGAATACCTAATGGTTTTATTTTGTTTTTTTTACAGAGCTTACTGAAGTTACTCAAGGAAGATTTCGAAGCGTCAGGTCTCCTAAAATTTGTCGGAAAATCATTAGATAATGAACAATCCAGAAATCTTTTAGCTAGCGTTATTTGCAAGCAAATACTGAAGAGCCATAAAAATGATAAGATCACCAAAGAAATTTATCATAATTGGAGTAAACAAATAAAAGAAATTTTCCCAAATGAGCGGATTACAACTTATTACATTCCAGCATGCATCACTGCGCAAGGTGTGACATACCAAGCCAGAGGAAAACTAATCAGTCAATTACTTAACTTGAGAAGGAAGTATCAAAAACATGGAGTACTAGACAAACTAAAGAAATCACCAACTCCTCATAAACCTGTCAAAGTATTACCACGACCTATTCCACTGACTGCTCTGAGTGTTAATACTAGAAACTCCAACAGCGAAGATGATGATATAACGTGGCTCAAAAGCAGCTCAGATCCTTGGACATTAGTCCTAGCCAAATGGAAAGGGACTTTACAAAAACGTGGCAAAGATTTAAGAGAATCTAAATATTCAATTGAACAATATTTTAAAGATTATCCTGCTCTACAAAAACCTCAAGGATATACATTAGTAGGTATCTGGTGTAAATAAGATACTTAATTTTGATTTCATTCGCTTAGCTATCTCCCATCATAAGACCGACGGATTTGGGACTTGATGTTTTAATTTTTTTTGTTTTATTTACGAGGTGTAGAACGCGCACTTTTTGACATTATCAATTTTGGGCTTGGACCTAGGCTGAGAGTCTAACCAAGCCCCAAATTGTATGGGACAACAAGGGCTTTTTTGACGCCCTCTACTCGACAAAAATGAAAAAATAAAAAATGTTTTACCTTTTGTTACAGCTCGAAGAAGACTTCAATGCCTGTTACCCTGAAGAACAAAACAACTTCTATTTGAACTTTCCCGGAGTGAAAAAAACATTAATAAAACTTTTGAAAGAAAAGAAGTCTAAAGATGCTAGTTGCAAAGAACTTATCCAATTGGCAGATGGTAAGTGTTTAGTGAGCGGTTATTCCTAAATGCCCCAGACCAAAACTTCAGTATGCTATGTAAAATATTCGTTTAGGTGCAGAATGTCCAAGTTGCAAAATGTCCAGCGGGTGCAAAATGTCCAGGTCGCAAAATGTCCAGGTCGCAAAATGTCCAGGTTGCAAAAGGTTCAAGTTGCAAAATATCCAGGTTGCAAAAGGTCCAGCTTGTAAAATGGTAATAATAATAATATCGATAATTATTTTTGACACTTTATTAAATAATTGTTGTTATCATAAATTTTGTTTCGTTTTAGTAGCATAAATTATATTTCGTTTAGATGCAGGTCTTATTATTACCATTTTACAAGCTGGACCTTTTGCAACCTGGACATTTTGCGATCTGGACCTTTTGCGTCCTGGACTTTTTGCGACCTGGTCATTTTGCACCCGCTAGACATTTTGCACCCGCTGGACATTTTGCAACTTGGACATTCTGCACCTAAACGAAAATATTGCATCCCTTTCAAGGGTTGAACCTGACCATGAAACTAAACTGTGTTTTGGTGTCTCATGCTGTGTTGCATGTCAATTTGAATGTACCGGTCAAGGAAGGAAATTCATTTTAAACTAGCTTTCCGCCCCGCGGTTTTACCCGCGGCCTAGATTATAATTATTATAGTATAGTATAATATGGAGTATAGATAGTCTATCTGATAATTGTGTCTGGTGATGCCTGTTTTTAATGTAAAATTCTTATTCTTTCAGATTCGAGCGATGAAGAGAAAAACAACCTTGCAGCAATATTGAGTTTGCCAGAGCTGATTAACCCAAGCATAATCACCTTACCCATCGCTACCACGAGCTCAAAAGGATCTTCTCCCCCATCGAAAAAAAGGAAGGTAAATAAAGAAAAAAAATGGAAACCGTCGAAAGCCGAAAGCCGTGACGCGTTTGTGACCCACGTACAGGACGATAGTTACTTGAAACTAGTTATAGATAAAAAACATCAAAAGACCATTCAGATGGGTTTTACCCCACAACCGTATATCATTATAGTGGGCCCTAATTTAGCAAACATCAAAGCCTATTATGTGGTAGTAAATGCCAACCATTTTTACAACGTCGCCAACATCATGGCGTCGGTAGATGCATGTTTCAAGCTCACATGGTCATTAAACCTAGAATATTCACCTTCAAGCTATGGTCCATGGTACTTTATACAAAAAGGCTTCTATAAACTGTCAAGTCCCTATGATAAAGGCTCAACATCTGCCGAGTCACTTTTAACAGATTGTAATTTGAGTACTTAACTAACTAACATCAAGAACAGTTTTTTTTTTCACTCCACAATGGTTATTTGTTTTCTTTGTAAAAATCAATACGATTCTTTCGGAGCATTTAAATCTCACCTCACACTATTTCATAATCATTCTGATTATAGAACTTTAATATGTGCTGAAGAAAACTGTAATAGAAAATTCCAGTTATTAAACTCATTTAGGCGACATTTAATAACTCACAACGATGATTCCTTAGCAAATCGTTTAGTTTCGTTAGACGTATCCACTGAGGATAACAGTAACAATAACTTTGTTGTACCAGCTCCTTGCGAATATTTTGATGCAGATGTTGAATCTTTATTGGAGGAAGATAATGAAGCGTTAAATATGGTTACTCCCGTCACTTCTCAAGTATCATTTGAAACATCCATATCTTCCATGGTGGCTTCTTTATATTCTAATCAAAACCTACCCAGAAATATAGTTGACATATTTATGAATGGATTGAATAACTGTCTATCAGAATCCCTCATTTCAGACCTTAAAACTACACTCGTAACCATGTCCCATAATAATCAGATTCCATCTTCATGTATCGAAACTATTATAAAAAACATTACACCAGTTATAACCTTGCCTTTAAATAAATTTAGTACCGAGTACAAACGCTTACAGTATTTTGAAAATAAAAATACTTTTATTAGACCACAACAAATTGTCATTGGTCAAAGACTAGATTCAATAAGACATAATGGTGTAAGTCGACTGGTACCGGTAACCTGCGAACAAAGTTTTATAAGTCTAAGATATGTATTACAAATGTTTTTTTCTTTAGAAGGACTGCTTATAGAGACTTTAAACTTCATGAGTACTTTAAAAAATAATAGTAATTTACCTAACAGTGCCATTGAAAATTTTATACAAGGTTCTTATTGGAAAAGTCTCATACACCACCATGGAGAAAAAATTGTGATGCCACTATTTCTTTACTTTGATGACTATGAGACAGGAAATGTTTTAGGAAGTCGAGCAGGACAGCATAAATTAGGAGCTGTTTATATTTTACTCCCATGTTTACCTCCTTGTCGTTCTTCATCTCTTAATAACATTTTCCTATTTCTCTTATTTCATTCTTCGGACAGAGTTTTATTCGGTAATCAAATAATATTTAAATGTGTCATTGACGAACTTAACTACCTTAATGATCATGGAATCGACTTTGATGTACCTGGATTTAAAGGCAAAGTGTATTTCCAACTTGGTTTGTTATTAGGAGACAATCTAGGAATTCATTCAATATGTGGATTTATAGAAAGTTTTTCAGCAAACTTTCCCTGTAGAATATGTAAAGTTAAAAAAGACATAATGAAATTTCAATGTGTAGAAGATACTTCACTTTTACGCAATGCTACCAATTATGAGTCTGATCTGTTAGCTCACAATCCTACTGAAACTGGCATAAAAGAAAAATGCGTATGGTTAGATATTCACAATTTTAGTATTTTTGATCAAATCGGCGTAGACTGGATGCACGATGTCCTAGAAGGTGTAGCGAAATACATAATGAGTCTTATAATAAATAAGTTGACACGTGTTCAAAATAATTTCTCTTTAGATACACTGAATCAGAGAATCCAAACATTTTCATACGGTCCTGATAACAGAAATAAGCCATGTTCTTTGTCACCTGATCATGTCAATCAAGGAAACATACGATTGTCTTCCTCTGAAATGTTAACTTTGATACGCTATTTTGCATTACTTGTCGGAGAGTTCGTATCTGAGGAAAATGATTTTTGGAAAATGTATTCAAAACTCAGGATGATTATTGATATTTTGTCATCTACTGCATTCGCAAACGGTACTGAAGAAATCTTGCAAACTCATATTACTGACTTAAACACCTTGTACCTTTCTTTAAGTGAGGATACACTGAAGCCCAAGTTTCATCACTTAATACATTATCACACGGCTCTTAAAAAATTTGGGCCTTTAATATTGTTTTGGTCAATGCGCTTTGAAGCAAAGCACAGAATATCTAAAATTGCGGCAAAAACTTCATGCAATAGGCGAAATATTACATTATCTCTTGCTATCAAACAACAACTAAAGTTAAATGATATTTTTTTGAAAGGTAAATTAGATGACATCATCAAGACAGGTTCTATAAAAGAATGCGATAGTCTAGACTCTCAATATATTGTTAAATACATACCACATGTGCTATCACGAAAAATTGAGAAAACATCTTGGGCAACAGTATCATCTACATATTATACCAAGGACACTATTTTGGTTTACAGCAGTCCTGAAGATGGTATAGTATCTTTTTTTAAGTTAACTGATATTTTTGTGCTGGATGCAAACATTGATTTAATTTTTAAAGGAATATTATTAGATACAACAAATTTTAACGAACACTTCCATGCATATGAGGTTTTAGAACCACGAAATTACAGGTACGTTGTCAAACTACACAGTTTATTAGAATTTCCTATACCATGTAATATCAGTGTTGTGTCGAATAAAAATTATGTTACACTGCGAAGTCCAATATAATTTAAAACTGAGACAAGGTAGGTAAACGGGCACTTTTCATAATTTAGAATGTCTATTCATTAACACAATGATTATAATTATGAAGCTACTGTTTTCTTATGAATATAGATGGATATTGCTTTCTAAAAATATTACTCTTTATAGGTAAATAAACTAATAGGACTATCAATATAAATAAATAAACTTATGATTCCTATTAGATTTATTAGCTTATGGATGTTTGTCTCCTTAAAGATTAATATTAGACTACTATATAACATATGATAAAGATAATCTAAGGGTTAGTATGTACCTACCTATAATGCTATAAAAAAGGACATCAATGGACTCATGAAACTAAATAAAAATAAGTAACGCACCAAAAGGTCCAGGTTGCAAATGGTCCGGGTTGCAAAAGGTCCAGCTTGTAAAATGGTAATAATAAGACCTGCATCTAAAGGAATATATAACTTATGCTATTTTTTTTTTTTTTTCATTTTAGTAGCATAAGTTGTATTTCCTTTAGATGCAGAATGTCTTATTATTACCATTTTACAAGCTGGACCTTTTGCAACCTGGACCATTTGCAACCTGGACCTTTTGCGACCTGGACATTTTGCACGCACTGGACATTTTGCAACTTGGATATTCTGCACCTAAACGATATGAAAAATATGGTCTCCCCCCATATAGTAATTTCCTCAGCTGATTGGCATAATTTTTTACTTATTTTCGTTGGGGAAAGTTTCTTGAGTACCTTTACTTCCTTTCGGGTTGTTATCTTCTTTTTGTTACAAGTTGTAAATAAATTATATTCTGAGACAGTTATAATTTCAATTTATTAAGCTTATTAAGTTTAATTTATTAGAAGAAGGGTGTTGATTATTATAAAACACTCATTTTATGATACGGGTTGTTCGCAATTCGTCCCATTCGAAACTCGTCACGCGTTAGCAACTTGTCAAATCGCATCTTGTCCTATCAACATAAAAACCCAGAGACAAAAGCTTAAAAATACAAAAACGCATAATATCAAATACATAAAATGAATAAATATCGCTAAATGTCAATTACTCAAACGTTAGCCATTTAAAACCTTGGTCATTTTGTGACTTGACATTTTTCGTATTTGACATTATATTCCAATTATTGTGATTTTTCTTCAAGCTTCTGTTTTGGGGTTCCATGTTGATGAGACCAATTGCGAATGGAACGAGTTGCGAACAACCCTGAGGCTACTGTTAAATGTATATTAGTATAAGGTTGTTGATTGTTAACACAAAAATTATGAGACTATTATTATTAAAAAATACAAATAGCATGTTGTGTTAATTAGTATAAGATTGTTTATTATGAACACAAATATTATGTTATGTTATGAGTGATATCATGTTCGGGATCCCGGGATTGTATTCTCTACAAGAAGGTATCCCACGATCATGCCATATACAAGGTGCAAATATATTATGATTCTTATTGATTTACAATTTACAAGGTACAACTAAAGATTATTTTCAATATAAAAGTACTTCTTCCGTGAGCGATTGCTACATATGATATATATTTAGAAATAAGACTTTTTTTGACCAGCGATCCTGATGTTTGGTTGGCTGGTCACCTCCTAGTTTAAAGCCAAGCGTGCAGTATTTCCCAAAATTTATTGCGTCAATAATTGCTTCATATTTACTTCATTTGTCTATTTGAAGTGTAACTTCAATCGTACGTTAAATAAAAGATGTAGCAATCATTTAAATAATTATCCCAAGGAAAAGTGTCTACAAGAAAAAGTGTTTGAAGTTACAACTAAAATAGATAAATGAAATAAATATGAAGCAATTATTGACGCAATAAATTTCGGGAAATACTGCATGCTGGGCTTCAAACTAGGAGGTGACCAGCCAACCAAACATCAGGATCGCTGGTCAAAAAAAAAGTCTTATTTCTAAATATATATCATATGTAGCAATTTTTTATTCTATGAAGCAAATATAAGCAATTATTGTATCAACTCTCATAGACTCACGCCACAGACAACTAGCCATTCTGACGCTCACCTTCTTCCTTTAATGCTCGTGGGATCTCTCCTCTCTATGAGACTATTGTTCAATTTAGATATATTATACACAATTGTTGATTTCTAAACATACCTATATATTTCATAAATTAGCATAAGGAAAAATGTTGATCTCTAAACAGTTATTAATAACCATGAATAAAACTTTTTAATAACATTTCTGACATTATCATTTTATATAAAAAAATTATAAATATGTTTCTTTTGACAAGTGATCTGCTGACACAGGATTTTAGGAAAAGTACTGCGTTCCTTTTAAAGCGTGAGCGCAGTACATACCCAAACACCTTTAGAGCAGCACCATCACTAGTTATAAGAAACGTAACTATTAAAACGAATTTACGTTTAGGTGCAGAATGTCCAAGTTGCAAAATGTCCAGCGGGTGCAAAATGTCCAGGTCGCAAAAGGTCCAGGATGCAAAATGTCCAGCTTGTAAAATGGTAATAATAAGACCTGCATCTAAAGGAAATATAACTTATATGCTATTAATTTTTTTGTTTCATTATAGTAGCATAAGTTATATTTCCTTTAGATGCAGAATGTCTTATTATTACCATTTTACAAGCTGGACCTTTTGCAACCTGGACCTTTTGCGACCTGGACATTTTGCACCCGCTGGACATTTTGCAACTTGGACATTCTGCATCTAAACGTAAATTTAGACCCTATATAATAAAAAAATAAACACGTTTCTTGATAGTCCCAATAAGAGTACTTTATAGCTTTAAACAAGTTATTTGAATAACTTAACAATTATTAATTTTTACATTCAATCAATTGGGTTGATTACATTGAAAAAAAAAATCTTATTAAATATTAATACTTATCTTCATTCAAATAATAAAGACAGCTTCATAAAGCGAAACAAGTTATATAACAGAAGTAAACATCTAAATATATGATTCTAATGTGGAACATAATCAAATGTATCAAGTTTTCATATTCACAATAATCAGGTCCTTTGATAGCTAGCATAAAGCAATTTTATCTGAAACTACTTAAAATACTTGATAACCTTAATCAAGTTCATTATAACTTCAATCAGCAGAAATCATTGTTATAATAACCAAACTTGATTGGTTATATTTATTTGATCATATTAGGTTCAACAATTTACTTGTTTTATCTCATAAAGACAACTTGATTGTTATTTAATCAACATAGCTTTATCGCCATAATCATATTACTTTATACGCTCGTATTGTAACAAGTTTCTTGTTAGACGCAATCATTTTTTTGATTAATGTAATCAATTTTTTTTTTCAGTG
>OX419588.1:4860541-5277673 GCA_948473455.1 Teleiodes luculella | reverse complement strand
ATCGATTTTGGAAGCAATCGGATCAGAAACAAAAAAGTTCAAAATGGCGGCCATTTTTTGCAATTCAGACGTCAGATTCGTCATTGGAGTCCACTGGGGACCCCAGATATCGATTTTGGAAGCAATCGGACCAGAAACAAAAAAGTTCAAAATGGCGGCCATTTTTTTCAATTTTGATGTCAGATTCGTCATCAGAGTCCACTGGGACCCCAGATATCGATTTTGGAAGCAATCGGACCAGAAACAAAAAAGTCAAAATGGCGGCCATTTTTTGCAATTCTCATGTCAGAGTCGTCATCGGAGTCCACTGGGGACCCCAGATATCGATTTTGGAAGCAATCGGACCAGAAACAGAAAAGTTCAAAATGGCGGCCATTTTTTCCAATTTTGATGTCAGATTCGTCATCGGGTCCACTGGGGGACCCCAGATATCGATTTTGGAAGCAATCGGACCAGAAACAAAAAAGCATAAGAAAGGAAGGGTCAAAGAGAGAAAGAGACAAAAGGTAATCAGAGGAGCGAGCAAAAATTTTTCGTTCTTAACCGGTTAATTGAACAGAAACCGAAATCATTTCACTCTTTGAGCAAAACCAGAAAAAAATATGGGTTCCGGTAGAGCGAAACCGAAATGATAACGCTCTCTTGCGCAATGTATGGAGATGCAAAAGAACTGGTTTTAAATTTTAACCAGGTTAACAAGCCCTGATTATAACATAAACTAAAATATTTCAGATCTCAAAGAGTGGTGCATTAACGACGATCGTTTGTTTGTGATCATCATCATGCTGGCTGTGCAATGTGTATTTTCGGACCGTGCATTATAGGGACTCAAAACAAATTTTGTATGTGGAAGTTTACATGCATTTTTAAAGTACTTTTACGATGTTTAGCGTAATAAATCGAATGTAGTTTTACAGTACCAATGAATACTAAAGGTTGATACCAATTTTACAACGAAAGAACAAAGCGTTGTGCAGAAAGAGCAAAATTAAAATGCTCAAGCCATAATCCTCCCCAACCTGCAGCTATATCTTCGGAATTACAACGCGACCAGTGTTCTTTCTTAACTGAGCAATGAATAGCAATCTGATACTAACTTTTTGGATTTAAAGTAAGTCGAAAGACCCCACCGTTTGGCTAAACGAGAGGGGAGGATTATAGCTTGAACATCAAGCTACAATCCTCCCTAAACTATAGCAATATCTCCGGAATTATAATGATAGCAATTTTTTTACAACGATACCAACTAGTACCAAACTAGTAGTAAGCTTTAGCATTGTCAGAATGGAATTTCGTTAAGGTTTGATAGGGGAGGATTATACCTATAAGGACATCTTAATTCAAGTATTCAGAGTTGATCACATGGTCAGTTTCAACTCTCTCGCATTTTGGGACCGTGCTTCCATTGATCACTTTCGCACTCCAGCGAGAAGCTTCCACATTTCCAACCCTTTACATATTTACCTTGAGGCTAGTAGAGGCGTTCTTTTAATTTACGAGGCAAGTTCTCCCATAAAGGGCGGATTGCGCCGCGTACGCAAATTGTGGCCGCGCCAACTTCCCTGCTTATTTTCAACCGTCTAATGTCGTAATTTTAGAATATGAGAGACGCTTTTGCTTTTATGAGGCTCGACGATACTCGTTATGGTTTTATATATTTCAATATTTAACGGGTAAACTAATTGTAGCTGAGTGTTTATTTGTCTTGGATGATATTTGACATAAACCAACGCACAGTCATAACACTTTGCCTAAGGCCTATACAGTATCGTTATGTACTTATTTACATGCATGTATGATACATATATTTATTTTATTTGATCAGTTCTATCTGTGGTATATAAATCAGTTGTCATGTTGGAAATTAATAGAATAGAATATACTTTATTGCACACCAGGAATGACAATAAATACATTCTTTTCAAAGCACTTTCAAAGCACTTTACATGAACAAAAATAATGTGAGCAAATATTATAAGAGGCCGCTAAAAAGAAGCTATCCTTATTATTAACTACAGCTCAAAATTGGCGATAAAACCCACCAATTAACAAAGATTTATTTATTTTATTAAGGTCTATCCACAATTATTTACACTGCTTAAAGTATTACAAGTCAAGTATAATTTGCTTACAAGGTCTAACGATCTCTTACGAATAAACACAACATACATATTAAATATTAAATAACGTAAACTCATTTTTTGTCAAAGCATTTTTGATCCGCTTGTACTGAGCTCACAGTTTCCACATTATACTTATAAAAAGGCTCGTCCTTATTTAAGTGTTTTAGGTCAAACAGATTATCTAGATTGCTCGCGAAATTTCATTTGACATAGGGAGCTGTAATTTTGGAAAGAAACGAGCTTTTATTTTAATAGATGAACTCAACAATCAAGGAAGGTTAAGATTTAATAAGTCTAGAATTTAAAATTGTACATCAGCCTAGGCAAATACTTAACTTCTCTTCTAATATTTTTTATTTTACTTTCGACTATATTTTCAGAGGTATGACCATGAATGAATCCAGTACAAAAATACTATGACGCTTTATAGACTAGGAAATAAATTGAAATATCGATCTAGTTTTTGAGGTGAGAGGCAAATCTTGTACTTTCATTTGATACCCCCCCACATGGCATGTTTATTTTTATTTTATTTTTATTGGCCGGTATTTTGATTTTAGGTACAAGGAGTAATTTTTACGCACTGCTAATAGCGATTTTCGGATTCAGCGATGTCCAAAACCCCTGAAAGCATGAGCAACTTGTTACAAGATTTGCCTCTGACAATCAAAATTCAGCCTCATTTAATTTATTAAGATACACGACGTACTCGTCAAATAACACCTGTTATAACAAACAATAGTTTATAACTAGGCAGGTATAACAAACAATGTTAAAGCCAATATTTACCGTAGAGTCATCAATAGTAATACTCATTCTGACCAGTGATGAGCTAAGCACATACTCGTAGTCCGACGAGCGGAGCGAATAATAACCCACAAATAGGATCAGCCAGTGTATGAATGCGGCGCTTTATGGTTCGTTTTACTAAAAAGAGGAAAATTCAATATCGTTTACAGCTGAATAGCGGGAACGCAGGAACCCGCAGGAAGGATATGCCCCGCGCGGGTATCTCTATTGAGCATATTTTCAATTTGCGCGAGTGTTGACCCAGCCGGAGTGATTTTATATAAAATGCACAGCCAGCTCGTTGCTTCGGTAGCACTTTGTTCTGCGTGTGTATTATAACGTCGGCTGGAGCACGTCGTTGCGCTCAGAGGGAGCGCAGTCCAAATCCTATCACCCTCAGCAGTAATACGACGAACTTTACTTTAGAAGATCATTTATTTCTTGAGAACATGGTACAAAGACCAGCTCGTAGCTGGAGCTACGGCCGTCTCTGTTGGCAGCCGCTAAATTCAAATACTTTATCGCTTTTCATAATTAAATGGCTCAAAACGCGGAAAGAGGCTGCCAGCACGAACGCGGCGAGCATGTAGGATGCATGCACGCCACATCCCGCCCGGTACAGTTAAAAAAAAAATTGCAATACCATTGCAACATTTTTTAACGATACTTCGTTACAAAGTTTTGTCCTAAGCTAAGCTATCTGCCTAAGGACGGATAAAAACATTACAAAGTCACAGACATGTCAAAAGCTGACTGCTGCTACCAGCTAGTTGGTGTTTTATTGTTATCCAACTAAGTTGATCAAAAACCATCCAAAAAAAAGAATCAACACAGCCAAGCATGTCTGTCTTCAGTGAATCCAAATAGACATTCCATAAAATTTCGAAAAAGTTTACTAAACCTATCTGTGTCGGATACTATGAACAAAATAATATTATAACGTTATTAATAATTCAATAGTCACCAAATAATCAATTAAGAAAAGTTAAAGAAATAAATTTGAAAAAGTTGGACGACCATAGAAAATTATTAAGACCAGTAAATAATAAAATAAATTAATAGTAATCGTTCACGTCTATCATAAATATCAAAACCTAGCTTTGGGCAAGACATGGGAATGGGAGCTATCTTCTTTTTTCAGCTCCAACCTATCCTCTGAAAAGATTAGTGGGGAATTCACCTAGCTGCGGTACCGGTACCAGTAACGAGAGTACTCAAAGTCATGAACCCAACCAAAGTTCCTCCACAGCACTATGTGCTTGATGTGGAGTGACAGTAAATATTCCGTCACGGAACACACCTAACTATGCGTTACCCAACTAACCCCAAAAAAACTACCCAAAATCTAGTAAACGCGCACATTTTTCTTCATCAAACTGTGTGTACGTGGGTATCCTTCGTCCAACTTCCTCCTTTGTCGTATACAAAATTTTCGAAAATGAACATCATCATTGTCATCATCACAATTGATATAAAATGTTCTTATCTGAAACATTAAGGTCAATTAGAACAGGAAATCACTTGCACATCCTAACCAATCCTACATACAAGAAGAAATATTAGAAACTAACCTATATTTACTATATTTTAGCGTGAAAATTAATCAAAAATTCATATATTTTAATGTTTACAAATTGTTTGACAGAGATCCGTCAAAATTTTCACGAGTCATTTTGTTCATGACACAAACAAAAATACTATTTGCAACGAACTTATCACCATGACTACGTCAAATTACGAAAGTAATAAGAAATTGAATTAAAAAGGGAAAATCTGCTAAATTATTTACACAATAATACACTTTCTACCTTTCTATGCTAATTCTACAAACTAGGTAGGTAAAAAAAAACGGCGACTCTTCAGTCGTCTCTCCACTTCGCACTCTTCTAAAACGCATCTTCAGCATTATAACACAACGGAAAATCACATCAACATATTTGCTTTTAGCAGCAAATCACACGAAGCTCGCCAAACTTCATAAAGGCCACATCATAGAGCCTGCAGACACTACTAAAAAAAATCAACACTTGGACTTAGCTTTTTCAACGCATCCTTTAGGCATTATTATCACAAATGCGCCTTCTCCACACATCTTTGTCCATGCATGGCGCCATCGTAACAGCCGCAGAAAGACGCCTTCATAACGGCAGCAACGCTTCTCACTCCTTCCATCATCTTCGTTTAAATCTTCTTCTCACGAAATCACGGGGAATCGTAGCTTCTTCTACAGGGCTCCTTGAGCACTCGCTTCTTCTGCTAGCGAGGAAGGTGGGGCTCTTGTAGCCCTCCACCATATAACGTCGGCTGGAGCACGTCGTTGCGCTCAGAGGGAGCGCAGTCCAAATCCTATCACCCTCAGCAGTAATACGACGAACTTTACTTTAGAAGATCATTTATTTCTTGAGAACATGGTACAAAGACCAGCTCGTAGCTGGAGCTACGGCCGTCTCTGTTGGCAGCCGCTAAATTCAAATACTTTATCGCTTTTCATAATTAAATGGCTCAAAACGCGGAAAGAGGCTGCCAGCACGAACGCGGCGAGCATGTAGGATGCATGCACGCCACAGTATGTAGACGAGCAAGAATCTTCGCGGGTATAACAAAGTCGTATCGCATCTTATCTACCCATGGATAGAAAAAGATCCTAGACACAGTTTATTTTTGCAAATAACATATAATGCAATATGGGACACGTGGAATCAATAATTAGAATAAGACAAAATAAGGAAAAGGTGGACTGGACTATTAAAAGACCCTATCAAATCAAATTAGATTAGGTACTTATTCTACTAATCTAGTAGAGTAGTTCTTCAGAAAACATTCTCCGCGTAACCTTCGTGGCGATTTTTTTTTATAATGCAATCTTAATATAAATAGATGTAAATTAAAAAAGCCCTAAAAACAATGTGTACAGTTTTTACTAAATGTAAATCAATGAACAAATAACAGAGATATTGCATGTTTCTTCTCCCGCCGCACCTCTGAACTCTGTGATGGCATAGTTTCCGTTCGAAAGTAATCTGAAAACAAAATTTTACAGTAAAACTTATCGAAGTTGACTTTGAAAGTTTTTACTCATTCAATAATATTAAAAAACTGACTTTTGTGCTGACTAAATTATGAAATTAGCTACGACAGAGCATTTAAACAGAATCACATATTACAAAGAAAAAAACACGTCAAACGTGCTAGAATATTTTATTTTTAGCTTTCGGTATAATTAGGGGCAAATGTAATTACTGCATCACAAGAAATATGGAGTATTTAATGGACATTTGTAACTTTCGTGGTGCATCAGGTAACTTTCATGGTCAAATGTCCACGAAAATTGGGCCACGAAAGTTACAAAAATAACACATTTTTGAGAATTATGATAAAAGTAATAAGTAAGTTTACAAATGAAGTACATGACAATAAACTCGCTTGATCTATCTTCTTTTTCTTAAAAAGAATTCTTTGATAATAACATAATATATCTTTCTACATATGCGCATGAAAGTTACATGACCAGCCCAACTTGAAAATATTTGAAGAATAACTTACCTCGTATTTATTTAGTTTTGAAGCGATGAGTACCCTGGTGTCCTCCACTGATGCTGGGTCACTACCAAGTGTCTGCAAGCTAAAATTTGCAGCGATAAGTTTGCGTTCTTGGAAGGTAGGTGTAGTTTCATTGAGCGCTCACGAAACCAGCGAAATCGTGTGACAGAGATGTTATATAATATAATTTTTCGAAACAAAGAGATAGAATGAATATTCTTTTATAAATATGTCCCTAGTTAAAAAACTATTCATTCCACGTAATAAATTATACGATTACGCATTAAATGCAAAACTTATCAAGGATTACCTTGAGCGCGAAACAAGTGTGACCTGCGAAGAACGACTATTTTGATCCCGTTTTCGATGTTGAAATATTATTTTTCAAAATATTATACATGATTTTATATGTTTTATGTTAAAATCGTACGCATAATTAAATGAAGAATCATCTATATTTAGTTCCAACACTGTATGGTCGATAGTTTAGGAATTAAGACCTTGTGACCACGTTTTGAGGGTGCTCAAAGAAGTACTCAGTAATTACCATCCGAACACCATGTTTTGAGAATTTCCGCCATTTTCCATGTCTGAACATGAACTTACAGTGGACAATTAGCATTTAACTAATAATATATTATTTGAGGAAAACGAATTTGACTAATGGCTTGGGTGGGGACATAGCTATCAAATGAAGAGCATAGTTTTTTTTTAAATGTTATGGTCGTCAATTCTCGCAAGCTTGTAATTTTAGACATGACTAGTTTAACCCTGATTGCTAGTTCCGTGACGTCACGTACACATCAAAAGCGCATAGGTATTATACGATAGATTATGCAAAATGTTATAAGTTATAAGTTTCTTTCCACATATGGCGGCTACATGTCGTTTATCACCACTTTGTGATGGCGCGATATCGGCGCGAGCGCCTGCCGATGATAAATCCACGTTTATCTCGCCTGGATTTTCCTGTTAGTCCAACTTTTTGTGGGATGTGAACTTTGTGAATTTTGACGTGGCGTGGGTTCGCTTTGAGCTTTGTTTGGTTTTCAAGCGTGAACTCAGTTCGGTGAATGGCTGATATTTTCGAATCTGGGAATTCGTATTCGAATGCACATTTCAACTATTTACTTATCCTACTAAGTACTCGTATAACAATAGTCTAGTTTTACATTGAGAACATAACAAAGACTGATTTGAAAAAAACATTGCATAAGTTTAATTAGAGAATTATATTAATTATACAGTATTAATATTATGAAATTCTCAAGTCATTCATTCATTCTCAAGGGTCACGCTTGAAATGATATACAATCATAAGTTTATAGACCTAACTTGGATTCACCTTTGGCACTATAATAACAAAATACTTCGAGATCTTGTCCTGATGAACCTGCTTACCATTTATACGAGTAGAATTATATGCATAGTGGTAGTAGAAAAATAAATATGAAAATTTTCTTCCATTCAGCTCAATAGGAACATCTCACTATTTTTCGTGCATAAGTATTAATAAACTCTCGTTATTGTCCGCGGTGCATTGTCATTGGTCGGAGCGCGAGTCGAGGAACCATTGTTTTCGCGCCATAATGAACATTTCGGCGCTATTCGTCAAACTTTACTCAGTTATCTGAGCGCCATACACTAACAATGGTACAGTCAAAAACACGGTAAGCTGAACACACACCTACACAACTTTGGACTTTGCACCGTTCGGTTGTTAAGCCCATTGGATAAGAAACAGAATAGTGGTGCGCGTGTTCAGTTTTCCTTGAACTTGACTGTACGGTTAAATGCAAAGTAAGCTGAACATGATTCTCTTCTATTCAATGGACATAAGCGGAGCTAAATCGAAAATTTTAAGCTTAGCTTGTTCTCGACTATACCCTACACTTGATTGCGCTACTGCTCGGAAATAAAGAAAGGTATTTTTACGTAGGTAATTAGGTATGCTTCAATATCGTACTATGATTTGTCATCACATTCGCCGAATTCGCGACGCGAATGTGATGACAAACAGGCACCACGGCCTAGCGCGTTGATACGGAAAATTAAGGAGAAACGTTGGAAATCCACAGCACAACCAGCACATATTTATTATTTGTCTTATATTTTCCTTCCTGTTGTGACAGAATAGCCAATACAAATAAGTGATTTAAACACAGCACACCTCGTAGTTCCATTTATCAAAATAGTGGGCTCAATTCTGCCGTGGCCGCTAAAATCTCTAAATTTAAGTTGTTGGTCGCTTTCATTCATATGGGAATCGAAAAGGATGGGAGATAAATCAATTTAATTTTAAATAAATGATATTTAACATAAGCAGTGCAGCTGTCAAATTATAAAATAAACTACTCGTAAAATCGATGTAGGTTGGCAATCACCTGTCCCTTTTCGTTCATAAAAACGTAAAAGGGACATATATGATTTTTAAATTTAAGTTAGAGCGTTATATGTAGAATTCCGTAGTTTGTACCATATTTGTTTGCAGATTGTATAGTAAGTAATTAGTGTGTGAGTGAGTACCTATACTGGTAATAAAAACTGACCAAGACCAATTTATTTTTTAGCGAACAAAATGCCTATAGGGATACAAAATATGATGTAGTATAAAATATTTTTTTGTATTCTGAGTCTTAACCATGTCAACCAAAAAAAAGTGATACCAAAAGATTATATTTTAATTTATTTTTTTTATAGCGAAAGGTATATTCCATTATTTGAATGTAACATTTAATAAAACCCGTGTCAAACTGAGTGAAGCGAATGTTTTCAACTCACCCAAATAAAAACGGACTCGCTGAAAATGTTGATGACATGACATGTCGTTTCATGACAACCCTTGTTGAATGAAAAATGCACTTAGGATTGTAAAAAATTCATGTCATCTCACTAATGGTATTGCCTAAGGCGGCTCAACAATTCCGACACCAGGGTTTGTGAGGTAGGTTAACCTCGAAACCCACACCACAGAATACCAAATAGTAGTACTTACCCACACGACAAGCAAGCAATGGTATCGATAGATCTGTTAACCGTAATTAAGACAATTAATAAATGCAACAGTGAATTAATTCAAAACAACTATACTATAACAGAACAAAAAAATAGAATAAAGGTAAAAAGAAAACCAACATTATACTGAGTTGTATTATTTTAATAAACATAATTAAAGTCGAATAAACAGAAATACTTTTCAGTAGAGAGCCTTTTTAAGAATTCTTCCAAAGAAAAATAAGGAGAATTGTTCAGTTATTCCCAAGGAGCTTTCTTGCAGCAGGGGGGACGCAAATGATCATCACCGACCACGTAGCCGGAGAGGTCTGGTGGGCCGAACTCCTTGCCTGGACTGGGTATCATAGGGCCATCATCAGAAGGTGACCCTTGTGGGAAGCCTGCGGATCACATATTAAAGTCAGTGTCTTTTATTTGTCAATGAAGTGTTTTCACCCATAGATATGGGAAGAAAAAAATCTAACTCTACAGGTTTTACGAATTGCAAGGAAAATCTGCGAGCTTCGAGGTTTTCACAATCAAACTTTATGGCAACTTTTTAATAAAACATTTATAAACTCATCATCTTCATTAACAGCAGCAGGGCTGAGCTTACCTTGTAATTAGGGTGAACAGACTTTAGTCGATCACGCTGGCCCAGTGCGGGGTGGTCAACTTTGCAGTGCAGGTTTCCTTAACGCAAGAGCGTCGAACAAACGCACATATGAATTCGAAAATAAAAGACACATTGGTACGTGCGTTGGCTTGAACACGCAAGCTTCCGAATGAAAGACAACGGCCCTATCCACTTGGCCATCGACGCTCTCTATACGACGCTATAATATTTACCAACAATATCAAGTACAAATGTTTAAAAACTCACCATTTGACACCGCGGCCAGTACCAGAAACAGGCATAGGATCTGAAAGAACCAGTACAACTGTCAGAAATCTAGACTTCTATGACACAAAAATATTTTTCTTCTTAAATACACTAAATCTTACAAAAGATAATAGCGAGACGTACTTACTTTGAAAGACATGTTGGCTCAGTATACTCCCTGTACAATACTAATAAAGGTAAGGAAAATAGTTGGGTTTATATAATATCCCCAGTTAATAAGTAAACTTGTTTTCCGTCCGGCGCAAGATGACGCACGAAGACAGTGTTATTGCACAAAGGTACGATTCACAAATTACAAGCATAATAACAATACAATACAGAATAGTATTCAGAGTACAGTGGTACAGTGCTGGTACATGCGGCTGGACATGTAAACCTTGAGAGCGCACGTATTCCGTAGCGGTAGGTGTGAATTTCGTAGTGTGAATGTCCAACTGCATGCCCTAGCTTCTGTACATTACGTAATCGATATAATGAATATTTTTTGGTTCACTATATAATGAATTAATGAATATCAAGTAAATTGTAGTTACCTACGGGGCTACCGTGGGGCTACCCCTGGAGATCCCAATGTTTTTTCACCACGCAACCCTTTGACGGAAAGACAAACAATAAAAATAAAAAGCGGCCAAGTGCGAGTCGGAATCGCCCATGAAGGGTTCCATAGCAGCCAGTAACATAATATAAAAGTTTTTGTAGTTCGTTGCGACTTTGATCGATGTTTTAATAACAGTGATAGGTAAATTGCGGTTTACGATTTACGACGTATTAAAAAAAAACTACTTACTAGATATTCTTCAAACCAATTTTCGTTGGAAGTTTTCATGACAATGCACATCATATATTTTTTTCAGTTTTATTTTCTCTTATTTTAGAAGTTAGAGGGGGGGGACACACATTTTTCCACTTTGGAAGCGTCTCTCGCGCAAACTATTCAGTTTAGAAAAAAATGTTATTAGGAACCTAAATATCATTTTTGAAGACCTATCCATAGATACCCCACACGTATGGGTTTGATGAAACAATTTTTTTTAGTTTCAGTTCCATGTATGGGGACCCCCTAAATTTATTGTTTTTTTTCTACTTTTGTAAGAAAATCTTAATGCGGTTCACAGAATACATCTACTTACCAAGTTTCGACAGTATAGGTATTATAGTTTCGGAATAAAGTGGCTGTGACATACGGACGGACAGACAGACAGACATGACGAATCTATAAGGGTTCCGTTTTTTGCCATTTGGCTACGGAACCCTAAAAAACTCTTGAGTCTTATTACTTAGATTGTTTTGGCTCAAAACCTAGCCACTTCGACTGCATTATCTGTGGCATCCATCAGGTTCTGTTGCGAGCAGGTGGCAGGGCAGGGCGTTTTCAGGCGGTAGCTCATGCCCATGTAGGGGATGCCGTATGTCGTCTTCCAACTTAGCCCTCTCCAGCGAGCTTTCCACAATTTTGCGAATATCAGAAGCCAGTAAGTATGTAAATGTCTAAAAAAATCCGAAAAACTGCGACTCGACGTGACTCGACGTGATGATGTAGAAGCAAAAGCCATAAACCAAAAAAAAAAACAATCAAACAAACTTGCTTACAAAATATCACGAGTAGCAGATAAGAGATTCCAAAGAGAAAAAATAATAGAGATTCGACTTTTAGAGGAAATAAGACAGACTGAGGTACAGACAGACATATAGATAAAAGCATTTCTGCCCAAACTGAAACGGAGATGTGTCGTTTTAGATACGCTCGTTCGGACGAAGATGAACTCTTTTGGTATCAATGCGAGTAACAACAGCCTCGGATTGTAACGTGAGTTCTCCAAGGGTTTATCGACCCTCAGGATTGAGAATAGCATGCCGTTTCTAACAGGACTTCTGGCTCAAGTCACTCCTCCGTGGTTGTCGGACTCCAGAAGTTCTTTTATAAACGACGCTAGGAAACATAGCCGCTGATGTAAAGATAGTATGTACTAAGTATTAAGCCACGAAGGCAATCAAAAGTAGAAGCATACAAGAAATCTGCAAAATAAATATTTCACAGGATTACTAATTTTGCCACAAACCCTCAAAAATTGTTATGTATGTTCTGACTTTAAATCACTTACTGCGCATTTACTATAACCACACAGTTACCTAAGGGTAGGGTGGTAATTTTTTTTCTATCACGTACAAGATGATAATATATGACGAAGATTGCATTGGCGGATTACATTATTAACAGTTTTGTACGTGGTGTTGGCATATTGAAGATCTCGTCATGTCACAGAATGTATTGGTATTTTACAAATACTCACCATGTTGTAATATACCGAAGGCAAATTGTAAAATGCCTTGTCATTTTTTAAAAAGCTAAAAGAAGTCGAGCGCATTCTGCCGCGGCAAATTATCGAATTATTTTCTAATCTGTCCATGCGCGGCGCAATTATGGCGAGCGTTTGCAAAATGCCAAAGTTTTTTGGAAAATGACGAGTTCTACTATTTTCCGACGACACATATACTAAAAAAAGTCAACTGTCCGTTTCCTCGGTAATCTGTGTTTATTTAGTGAGCATCGGTTAATTACAAAAAGCCTGCTGTGTGTGTAAGCTGCTGCTGGTATATCAATAAAGTGTACTCTATCTGTTCAGATGTAGCTCGTCTGTATTAATTAACTCTACATTTTTACACATTACTGAATGCATCTTCTCACTTATTGATGACGTAAGTACTAGAAATTTTAAAGGGTTTACCACGATTGTTTCTAATCAGTAGTCACGATAGTATTTATCATTGATCGTGCCTAGCCCGTTTATCATAGACTATAACAGTCGTTACGTCTCATAAAATTTATCTGAGTAAATTGTAAATGTTTTTGGATCATAAAAATATTCTAGAGACATGTCAACGTATTGCTGCTACGGCCTATATATACATATATATATTTTTGTAATAACTCGATATCTGTACTTAAGAGATAATTAAGTATGATCAGTATTAGCACAGTTTATTGATTGAATTAGGAACTAAAGGCAGGCGGGCGGTCATAAAAGTTAAAACACATATTTTTAGATCTTTTTTACGTATTGTTTTAACAGGTTAAACTCGCATTGCAATTTTGTATGGCATAATGTTCAAATGTCGTGCACCAGTGTTCGTGCGTCATTTAAGTTTAACATCTTGTATATGACAAAATATTTTTTTAACTATTTCAGTGGAGATATATAAAGTCAAGTATTCTCATTACCTGCATTAGTATTTCACCGTGAGTAATACTGAGCCATCATGTCTTTCAAAGTTAGTATAATTAATTATTACTTATACCTTTTCCGAGGTGCAGTACTAATTTAATATCTACTCAATTTTTTTTTCAGCTCCTTTGTTTGCTTCTGCTTTTGACTGCTGTCATTATAAACGGTGAGTTTCGTTTTTATTTACTTACTTGCTGCTCGTCCTACGTTAAAGGTTATTTATTACTTTTGCCCGCGGTAATTAAGACTTTTTGTGCTGCAAAATGTTCGTTATACAAAGCTTGTATTAGTAATATCGAACACAATGAAAATAATTATCTAATCTTAGGGAGGCCGCCATATTAGACTTGTAATGACGTTTCTTAGCTAGTCATGTATTGTCATCAGAACTCAGAGCGTGTGCAAAATTTCATCCTAATCGAAGACCGGGAAGTGGGTCAAATTAAGATTCCAAGATTTTTTTAGATACAATAATGGGAAGGCCGCCATATTGGATTTGTAATGACGTTTCTTAGCTAGTCATGTGTTGTCATCATAACTCAGAGCGTGTGCAAAATTTCATCCTAATCGAAGACCGGGAAGTGGGTCAAATTAAGATTACAAGATTTTCTTACATACCTACATAGTTACTTACAAGTGAAGCTAATATAAAGCGTGTAAAAATAAATTTAACTTTTCATACAAACTTGTGTCATGTAATCGACTACTCCGTACGATAAAGAATTTAAATTTTTAGATTTTGAAATCTCAATATTGAAATTCAACTTGTCATACAAAGTGCCCGGTTACGTAACGGAAGTTTATTATAAAAAGCTGATAATTATTTATGAGATTTCAACTAATGTTCATTATGGAAAATTGTTTAGTTCACTATTACATATTACCCAATGTTGCGGATAAACAACCAGTTAAATTTATGTATAATGTTATGCAATATAACTGTTAAATAAATGAATATGTTTTCCGCAGGCTTGCCCGCAGAGGAGTCTACTGGTGGGGTTACTGGTGGCAACCCAGGGGATAATGGTGGGGGTACAGACCGAGCGAACGTATTTGGTGCCGTTAGCGATATTTTAGGTGGGGGATGATGGAACAAGCTTTGAGAACTCAACACGTTACAATGCTACTTAAACCAAACCGTTGTTGAGTATAATCAAAATAAAATCTATGTAAAATCATGTGATTTTCTTTCGAATATTCCTTTATTAAGTCCTATGTTTCACCAGTATTTACTTTGCTAGCTTTATAAAATATATATTTGTGGGACATCTCACACACGACCAATAGCAGCACGTGGCGTGTACTATGGGTGTCAGACAGCTGATTTACATACATAAAACTATACAACATCCAGACACAAGGCAAACACAAGTGCCCATTACACGAATGTATACCCTGGGCGGGATTTGAACCCACGACCCTGTGCTTTGAAGGCAGACGTACTACCAACTAGGCTACGGGGCCATCAAACTAATACCACCTAATACTAAACGCACACCTGCGAATTTTAAAGGTCATATTCACCGTCTGCACTGGACCATCCTGGTCGACTCCTAATCTTCTTCGCCTCTGTGACTGAAGGATTCAAATACCTCGGAGGGGGTGTAGGCCAAATGTACCCTGATAAGTTTAGTTGGATGGATAAGCATACTTTGTAACTGCCCATACATTGCTGACCGTTGCCAGCAGCCAGCTGTTCGAAGGCCACGCAAGTATGCAAACAATTCGGAGAGGATGTAACAAAACTTAAGTTTTAAATGAATTCACAAACTCAGAACTGCTTTTAGCCGCGACCCCACAGATGCCGAAAAAAGCAGGCAGTGAAATGATATCCAAGTTTACATGCAGCCTGTCCCGTTGAGAATGGACGCGATCTGTGTTACAGGCTGCATATAAACTCGGATACAGTCCAGCAATACAGCCTCTGTGGTTGGTTACTAGCCTTATGTTACGGAGGTTCTGGGTTCGAATCCCGGTGGGGGCTCGAACAAATATCACTTTGCGAGACTTTCCCCAGTCTGATTAGGACATTTCAGGCTGAATCACCTGATTGTCCGAAAAGTAAGATGATTCCGTGCTTCGGAAGGCACGTAAAGCCGTTGGTCCCGGTTACTATCTTCGGATGTACCTACGAGTAGTCGTTACATGAGCCATGTCAGAAGCCATAGGCGGCTCAATGATTCTGATCTGACACCAGGGTTTGTGAAGTAGGCTAAACTCGAATCCCACACGCTAAGTGAAGTAACAGTCCAACAGTCTGCGCATCCTGCGTCTGTGTGTTCGATCCTTTAATGTTCTTTTAGTTGGACTAAAACGGTTTGTATAGTCTATGATTTAAAATGTAATTGGTACCTATCTTACAGCAAAAGGTAACTAATAGCCGGGGCTAGCCGGGTTTTTTTATCACTACAGTCAGTTGTGGACTCGTAAGTAATTTATACGGCTTCTTTATGTTATTCTCGTTTTATGTACGAACTAGCTTTAACAGCTCCGCCCGCGCTAACAGTTTTTCCCGTGGGAATGAGGCATTTTCCCGCGGTAAATGGTAGCCTATGTTACTCAGGGTGAACGTAGCATTATAATGATGAAAGAATTTTTGAAATCGATTTAATAGTTTTTGAGTTTATTCATTACAAACATACACACAAAAATACAAATCTTTCCTCTTTACTATAATATAGTATAGATAGTATGATTGTATGATAAACATTTTATCATTGTCTCGTCAGCTCAAATAGCGATAGATTTCATTAAAATATATTTCTAAATTCTTATTTAAATACGAGCATCAGTAAAAAATAGGTATAAAATGTCCTGACTTAACTGAGTTATCATCATAATCATAATTTCAGCCGAAAGTCGTCCACTGCTGGAGAAAGACCTCCACCAAAGAACCTGAGTACTAAGCATTCTTTAATCTTACAAATAATAACCAGACTGAATAAAGATAACCTCTCTATAGCTCAGGGTCAGGTCAGGGATATGGTAGAAAACTTTGAGGTTAGTTGTACATTGGTCGTCCGGTCACGTAGCACGCAGCGTAGTCGGTTTGTTTCCGAATGTCCCGGTCTGAAACAGGAGATTTATGGACTATAATGTAGGGCTTCTAAATTATTTATATCACTGGCCATATAGCCTTTTTGCCAAGCATAGCTTTTTTAACGTAAAATAAGTAAGAGTAGACTTCTTGACGGGTTAGTTGGTGTAATCGAGAAATATATTATTGGTGTGAGGAGCTACTTTTATGGAATTCTGAGGCATATTATTAATCAAGGTTTTTTTTTACTTTTTAGGGTTCCGTAGCCAAATGGCAAAAAACGGAACCCTTATAGATTCGTCATGTCTGTCTGTCTGTCTGTCTGTCTGTCTGTTCGTCCGTATGTCACAGCCACTTTATTCCGAAACTATAATAAGTATACTGTTGAAACTTGGTAAGTAGATGTATTCTGTGAACCGCATTTAGATATTCTTACAAAAATAGAAAAAAAAAACAATAAATTTAGGGGGTCCCCATACATAGAACTGAAACTAGAAAAAAAATTTTTCATCAAACCCATACGTGTGGGGTATCTATGGATAGGTCTTCAAAAATGATATTTAGCTTCCTAATATCATTTTTTTCTAAACTGAATAGTTTGTGCGAGAGACGCTTCCAAAGTGGAAAAATGTGTGTCCCCCCCCCCTCTAACTTCTAAAATAAGAGAATGATGAAACTAAAAAAAATATATGATGTGCATTACCATGAAAACTTCCAACGCAAAATTGGTTTGAACGAGATCTACTAAGTAGTTTTTTTTTAATACGTCATAAATCGTAAATCGCAATTTACCTTTCACTATTATTAAAACATCGATCAAAGTCACAACGAACTACAAAAACTTTTATATTATGTTACTGGCTGCTACGGAACCCTTCATGGGCGATTCCGACTCGCACTTGACCGCTTTTTTTCTTTTTTTTCTACATCATATAAAAATTTACTATACACAAATTACAAGTAACAAAGACAGTTTTGTTATTATAATATGTGTTCCTAAAGCTTTTTTAAACAATATATAATCTGTGTACTTGGAATGTTTAGTTTTTATACTTATTCCTTTTTGTATTAAATATGGAACACTTTTATTTTTATCCATTTTCCCATTTTCAAAGGTAAATTACACAACCACCTTGTGCGAACAAAAGGGTTAATCGCTTTACTGATACCTCTCACAATAATATTGAACAAATTTTTCACTAAAATTCTAGGTATCCAAGAAAATGAGGAACTTCTAAAGTATAAGCTGTATTGGGTTTTAACATTGAACGTACAACTAAAATACTAGATTTTTTTTTCGAGTCTTTTTATTTTAAGTGTGCAAGACACGACTCTTTACCATTACTAGTCTATCGTGTTAGTTCGCTTTCAAAGTTTACCTACCTCACAAACCCTTTTTACAAAAACTAGTTTTATTTTAAAAAACGTGGTTTTTCTGTGCATTGTGTTTCCGGGTGGGCTCGAGCTGCTTTAAAAAAGCTAAGTTTGAACTGAAGTTTATTAGAACCACCCAATCTACCACCCTGTGTCTTAGCTTGAACAGTAGGGAGTACAGTACTGCTACTGTTTGAACTCTCACTCCGACACAGAGCAGTACTATCAAGACAGTAACAGTAACCAAGAACAAGAAGTAACCGAGGCCGACTGGCCTATATTTTGGGGCTGTTTGCTTCCCTCACACCTTTGTCGCTCTTAACGCTTTGTAGGCCTATTATGTAAGTAGCGACAGGCTCGAGAAGCTGTCAAACGCGACATATTGACAGAATTGCTATGGCTCTAATGTCACTATGTCGCGTTTGACAGCTTCTCGAGCCTGTCGCTACTTACATGGTAGCTTAGGCCTTCTGGACTCGTGTGAACGCGAGAGTAGCGCAGTCGATCGACGGTCCATCGCTAGCACTCGTGGACTATCTCCTTTGACTGGAACGCCATTGTCCTATCAATTACTATTATTGCATTATGTACAACTTAAATATCGGATTCCTTTAGATTTTCTTTTTGACTGTACCTACCATCTCTGAGAGGCTTTTTTTTTAATTGACCTAAGCTTGAGTCGAAAAAGTACGACGGATCAAGCTTCACCGGACTTGCGGGGGAGCGGAAGACTCTACCTCCAAAAAAAGTCATATACTAACGAGACGACACGCCTGGGCGCCCCGTCTCTGATTATCAATTTTGATTTTGGATATGGCCGCGCCCCCGGCGGGTACGGGCGTAGTTACCTGAAGGGTATTCGCTACCAGAAGGGCATTCTGTTAGATGTAATCTAAATTCTTTGGCTGCTTTAACTGCATCAGTGATCTCTGAGAGGTTGAGACCAATGAGACCAGACCAGGAGACCCATCCATAGTACGGGGTCTACCTAGTTTGGACTCCTGTCGCACATTGCAATTAATGTAACCAAATATGATTATTAAGTATCTACTTTTGTATTAAGAAAGAAAGAAACAAACAAAAAAAGAACAGAGAGAACAGGGAAAAATGAGAAAAAAAATATAAAAAAAAGAAAGAAAAAGGAAGATAAAAATTATTACTAATATTAAAATTATTATCAAAGTTATATCCCTCTCATCTGCCTTGATATGAATATATTGAACGGCGAGAAAAATAAAATGTAGGATTCAAGGGTAATCTTCTGACTATTGGGCAAGTGAGAATTTGACCGATGGGCCCGACAGATATAATATATTCTCTTTTACCCTGTAAAGCGATTAGGTTTTAAATAGCAAGTTATTCCCACTCCACAGACTACACAGTATTGATTTGTTAATTAAATATTCTGGAACTCAATAGCAATCTATTACGATGTATTGCGAAGCGTGGCCCTAATGACTCCTTTGATATGTCTTTAATTGAATTCTGGGAATTCGGACTTGGTATTTCGAGAAACATTTATGTACCTATACGAGAAACTTCATAAGTATTAAAAATGTACAGAATATCGTCGACTTACACATAAAAGGCTAGAAAGAGCTGACTGCCCGCAGGCAGAAAACACTGCGTCTTTGATACTATTCCCGCGGTAAAAAGGGTATAGTATTGTGTAAATATTAGTCGTTAGGCAATATAAACTTCCAATCCATCCATCGTCATACACGACACTATTAAAAGTTACTAGCACCTTAAGTGCCTCAGAGTGCAAGTCACACTGTTACTATTTTTACTATTTATTATATGCATTTGAAAAAGTATGTACATACACTCTAAATACCTACGACATAACTTTGAAAGTTCCGGTATTAAGCACAGAATCTCTACAATGCCAATACACCAACTTTTTGTTATTTAGCTCTTTGTTTATTATAGTCATAAAAGGCTTACAGCGAACGTAATTCGTCGAGTGCGCTTACACCGGGATCACATATTGCAACATGACTACTCTGTAGACTTTGTCTATTGGCATTATGAACAAACTAGCTTTCCGCTCGCGGCTACGCCCGCGTTGTATTAGATTAGAGATACTTTAATTAATTACATTAAAAACAAATTTTGCATGCCAAGTGTGGTGAAATCAACGGTGAAATGTGAGAATCTTTTCTAACTTTAAACTAAAACAAAACATTAAAATTAAACATAAACTAGATTATATTATATGTAATCACTAGCTTTCCGCCAACAGTTAAAAGTTTTCCGCGGGGGGAAAAAAGTATTTTCCCGCAGTAAAAAGTAGTCTATGTATTAATCTGACGTATAAGCTATATTATTTTAAAGTTTCATTAAAATCTGTCCCGTAGTTCCAGAGATTAGCGTGTACAAACAGACAGACTGATCAGTTTTTTGAAAAACAAATCAATGTACAGACACGCCGATTCTTCAGTTTTAGAAGATAGAAGAAGTTGAATATCACACAGTCGGTTTGGTTTGTTTAGTTAGATGTAGCCTATCTGTTGTTTTTACTCATAATGTAATTTGACCGTTAACGGTTTGTATTGTACAGTAGTCAGCAAATGCGAAAATGTTGACCTTGAGCGCCCGTATTCGAGTGTCCAGCCGCATGTACTGGCTTCTGTACAAAGCGCGAAAGAAACAAACATTTTTTTTACTGAATTCACCTTTTTACAAACTTTTATTTAGTTTCACCTGTCCCGTTGTCTGTCAGTCTGTCTGTCTGTAATCAAATCTTGCAAGTTAAATTTGATCCACTTCCCGATTACCGATTGAGCTGAAATTTTGCATGCATGTTTAAATCGGATGGCAATGCAATGTTATTATGACATGGAGCTGATCTGATGATGGAGCTGGAAGGTGGCCATAGGAACTCCGTAATTAAACGACGCAACCCCATCGAGTTTGGTCTCGTTTGATTCGTCTTGACGAGTACCTTGATACTATATGGTAACCAGGGTCTGCTGATGGAGCTGGAAGGTGACCATAGGAACTCCGTTATTAAACGACGCAACCCCATCGAGTTTGGGCTCGTTTGATTCGTCTTGACGAGTACCTTGATACTATATGGTAACCAGGGTCTGCTGATGGAGCTGGAAGGTGACCATAGGAACTCCGTTATTAAACGACGCAACCCCATCGAGTTTGGGCTCGTTTGATTCGTCTTGACGAGTATTTTGGATGGAATCAAAAATACTAAAAAGTTAAAAATAAAATTAAAGAAAAAATAAACCTTTTTAAAAACAAGCTTTTAATTATTATTTGTTAATAAAAATGAACTAAAAAGTTTTAAATAAATTAACTCTAATAAGAAATAAAACGCTTTATAAGTTCACTAGCTGCCCCGCCCGCGGCTACGCTCGTGTTGGTTTTCGACTTTTCCCTGTAGCATTTCTAATTAAAAATTTTTGCCCACTCTACCATTGTTCCCGTGGGAATAAAGTTTTTTCCCCCGATAAAAGGTAGCCTTTATCCATGCCCAAAATCTTTTACATCCCTGTACCAAGTTTCATCGAAAATTTCCGCCCGCCCTTCCAATTTTCCCGTGGGAATGAGGCATTTTACCGCACTATAAGTTAGTTAGCCTTAATCCATCCCTAAGATCTATTCTATTACCAAGTTTCACCAAAACTTCCCGCGCGACTTACCTTTTTCTCGTGGGAATAAGGTGTTTTCCCGCGGTAAGAGTTAGTCTATATTCTACTCTTAGGTTAAATATATCTCTGTACCAATCTTCATCAAAACTTTCCATCTGTACTACTATTTTTCCCTTGGGAAAAACGATTTTCCCGCTGTAAAAGGTGACCTTTATACATCCCCAGGGTCTATTTTATCTCTGTACCGAGTTTCGTCAAAAAAATCCATTCGCGCTGCCATTTTTCCCTTAGGAATGAGGAGTTTTCCCGCGGTAAAAGGTAGCTTATATGCATCTCCAAGGTCTATTCTATCATACCCCAAGCTCAGATTGGTGATACCAAGTTTCATCAAGTTTCCGCCCCACGGCTCTACCCGCGCTTACAGTGATTCCCGTGGGAATGAGGTATTTTCCCGAGGTAAAAAGCAACCTATGTCCGTCCCCAAGGTATTCTATCTCCATACCAAGTTTCATCAAAATCGGTTCAGTGATTTTGGCGTGAAAGCGTAACAGACAGACAGAGTTACTTTCGCATTTATAATATTAGTAGGGATTGTAACCTTTAACTATAATTAAGCTTCTTCGTCCACAACAAAATTATTCCATATTGTACATAATTATATCACAGATCCAATTTTATAAAATAAAAAAAGCGTGTTACATTTTGATGGTATAATAGTTAAGAACATTTAGCACCTTCTTTTTCCTCTTGCTATCACAATGTAACACGCTTTTATTTATAAAATTGGATCTACACAGTCGATGTTTTTATACTTTCAAGTAACTTTTTTCCCAATGGCTTGATATTATCATTTTTTTGTGTTGCTTACACAGTGTAAGGGACTCAGTATTTTGCTTCAAATGATATGGCCTGAATGCTTTTGAAAAAAAAGTTAATTTGAAGTATAGGTGCACGTGACTTGACTGGACTTATGAACGTGACCGTACAATATGGAATAATTTTGTCGTGGACGAAGAAGCTTAATTATTGTTAAGGGTTACAATAAACTTATAAAGTGTTTTATTTGTTATTATAGATATTATTTATTTTTAACTTTTTAGTTCATTTTATTAACAAATAATAAAAGCTTGTTTTTGAAAAGGTTTTTTTTTTCTTTATTTAACTTTAATAATGGTAAGTACAGGACAATTCGTAACGTGCTCGTGACCAATAAAAGTATAATGGTAACAGTTTATAAGACATTTTAATAGGCATGCCACGACTCTTTTAGATCAACAGTCACGATACTATATAATTATAATTATCACTGGTCGTGGTTGGTTAGCCAGATAGAATGTCTCATAAATGTTATCTAAGTAATCGTAAAAGTTTTGAAACTTTAAAATATTCTAGACCTTTGTTCTCACCTATATAGAAAACAGTTTAACGTCGTTGTCCACCTATAAAGTGTTCGTGCGCCATTTAACATCATGTCCGTGATGGAAATATTTTTATTACTATTTAGTTATTTAGCTGTAGATATATAAAGGCACGTATTCTCATTACCCGCATTAGTATTGCACAGTAAAGCATCCTGAGTCAAAATGTCTTTCAAAGTCAGTTGTAATTCTTTTAAATTCTACCATTAATAGTAAGGTGTAAATGAGTTAAGTGACTTTAAACGCATGCTAGAATTAATACCTAATACTAATAAATAACCTATTTTTTTCAGGTCCTTTGTCTGCTTCTGCTTTTGACTGCTGTCGTATCAAATGGTGAGTTTTATTTTATTTACTTGCTGCTCTTCCTACGGCTTTGCTTGCGTTATTATTTTTTCCCGAGGGATTCCCACTACAAAATTGTCATGCCTTGTCTTAGCAATTTCAAGCACTACAAGAACTATCTAAATCAGTGCAGCCGTTAAGAAGTGTTTTTTTATTTTACAAAAAGGTATATGGATATGACAGGAATCTTTTATTTAGCAATGTACTCTTGTAGGCGGTTATAAAATGTTATATTATAACGTAATAATGTTTTCTGCAGGCTCACCTATAGTGGAGGAGTCTGAAGGGGGCGATGGTGGCCAAACTGAGGACCCCGACGACGTCGATACGGACCTGACAGACATCTTTGATGACGACGAAGACGTTGAGGATGAAGACGATGACGACGAAGGCCTTAGGCGCTGAAACCATTTTTGAGAACACAACCTGTGTTATTCAGTACTAATAAAATCTATGTAAAATCATATGTTTTTCTTTAAAATATATAATTTCATGTACAAGTACTTATTTTATTATACCTATTTTAACAATATTTTGTTGACTGGTTTTCGCTACACTCTAATTAAACGCACACCTATGATTAAACTCCTATGTCTGTACCGGACGTTTCTTTTTTTACTTACGCTTGGGTCCAGTGAGAGCCAACCAGCCCCCGGCAACAGGCCGCGGCCAGCACCTGATCGATTGCCACACAAGTATGCAACCGGATTCAAAAATTCTGGACTGCTTTGTTGCCTTTTGTGTGCTAGATTTACCTACGCACATCGAATATTTACAAAACAATACAAAATACTTAACACTGAAAGTAACTGGTAACTATTTGCAAAAGGTAACAAGAAAATAGGAGCGATTTTCATAAATTGCTTGGTTGAGTGTAAAGTCGAGCTCAAAAATGCTGGTGTCAGAGTTATCGAGTCATCTAAAAACATTGACGTAGATCATGCAAATAATGTTTACTCTGATGAATAGCCTACGGCCGAACGTACCTACTTACCGAATACTTATGAAGCCGGAAATATCGTAATTTCACAAAATAATATTTGTAAAAGTATCACACAGCTCCGGGAATAGTTAGACACCTCCAGGAGAAAAAACTACCATTCTACGGCTACGGATTCCATTCTTCTTCTTCTTCATATTCTGTCTTCCGTCCTCTTTTTGATCTCCTGATACGACACGACATCTATTCCTTCCTTAATTTGGTCCATATATGTCCTTCTAGGTCGTCCTCTCTTCCTTTTCCCTTCTATCTTTCCTTCAATGATGTTTCTGACAAAGTCGTCGTGTCGTATCAAGTGACAGTCGTATTCCATAGGTTCGTTAAAATTGTTCCTTGTTTTCACTCAAAGGTATTGCTACCTAAAGCAACCTTATTTCCTAGGGTAGCAGCAAGCTTGTAACATTGACAGCCTGAAGTCCCGGGCTTACAAACCGGCCAACTTGGCGGCAGCACTAATTTTCCAAACGACGCTTACAAATTACAGTCGCCAGGCCTCCAGCATAAATCCAACCTTTTCAAGTTAATAAAAATGATTTAAGTACGCATTAAAAGGATCTTTCTGCCACTGAGAACAGGGAATTTATAATGGTAATAATTTCGCCGATTGTCCCGTAATTGCGTATCCCAGGTAGCGCGCTGTAGCTCATAATACCGGGACGCTTGAATTTAATATTTGGGAAAGTACCCCTCGCGGTTTCCGGAATTATTTGGCCAAAACATTGGCTCTAATTGGTAGTATAAATTATTATTTACTTGCCTACATGACTAATGTCAATATTTGCGATGTATCAATACGTAGCGAGTAACTAATAACGGATACATTTTCATGTGCCTACAAATAAATCGAATGCTTCGAACGTTTGATTATTTTATTTTAAACAGTTTACAGCAAACTATGAATACTGCAGTAATTCTGGTACGTCTAGAGAGTTACATTTTCTTTTATTTTAATTCTGCAGATTAATAACTGGTACAAAAGCGGCGTGAGCTGCAGACAATGGTATCGGCAAGCGGAGCGGGACATTAGAACTGCAGTGTCCCACTGTACCACTGTCTCCCACCCGCGCGTAGGCACCGCTCTGATTCACACAGTTATGCCTGACGGAAAATTAAAAACATCCACCCGTGCTTCAAAGCTTTCACTATACTAACATAACAAAAGCAAAGATAAAATACTTATTATTTTAATCTTTTATGTGATGTCAACATCATATATGAAGAAGCCTGTGTTTGAATATTAAAAAAAACACGTCTAACAAATTAATTAAGTAATATTATTTTAACAGAGACAAGACATGTCATAAAATAGTGTAACTATACAAAGGCATGAATGTTATGAAAATCTAAATTACAATTATTATAGACACTTGACAATATATCAGATAAACTTATTTATTTGTAAGGTATTTAAACTATAGGTTGGTTAAAAACTATGTGACTGCTAAACCTTGAAAATAAGCCTTTAACTGAGGATCTCTGAAGCCGTCTAGAAAACTATTGAAAAATGTCCCTTGTAATGAATGTGACCGTATCTTGGCGGAGACCGCCCCCATATATTTTATGTGTGCGTCGCCGTATTGTACACGTTTTATTTATTTTCCCGACGATAAACACCTATTAAACTAACATTATTTATGGCCTTTAGCACGATAAAAATGCTATCTCGGCGACACCCATATTTATGAGTCGACTACAGGAGTATTTAAATAAGTGCTTATTCGCACTATATACATATGTATATAAATGGGGTTACTTATATATTACAGATTATTCATTTCCTATTCCAAAAGCAATTCGAATATTTTAAACACGCGTAGTCAACGTAGCGTCTTCAACTAATGATAAAATTATATTCTTATCGAAGGCGATTAGACGATCATAAAAAATTAAATAGAGAGATTCGAGATTTATTCAGATTCTTTTTTTGATAAATGCATTTTTACATAAACCTGAGCCCATCATTGGAAATAAAATAAACCTGTAAAATTCTGTTTGATTTTTTGTGACAGAGTACCTAATTATTTAGGACTTAAATACATATTTCTCCTCGCTTTGTATACAGAAAATCATTTTAGAATGTCTTATTTCTTCTTTACTCTTAGTTCTGACATAAGAAACATCTTCGATGTCGACCTAATATGCCGACAAGGACTAACATGCCACACTTTGTTTATGTCGCACGTTTATTTTGTGTATCTAAGGTAAAATAACTTATCATTCTTTGTATCTAAAGCTTAACTTCTTAAGATGATAATATATTTTTTTCACTGTATAATATTTTATGAATTCTTGTGGAACTGACTACGCCGTACCGTCGTCGCTCGTAGCCGTAGCCGTCTCGTAGCCGTATCTCCGCCCGTAGCCGTCTCGTAGCATTTCGTAGCGCAGTGAACTCTTCACTACCCTTTATAATTAAGACGTACCTACAATAAACAATTTATCATCGTTACTATAATAATAATCTTTTTATATTCGAAAATGAAGGGATCAAATCGGAATGAGAATTTTGTATATTAAATGTTGTATCTAAGTTTAAGAGATATTATAATATGTGAATTTCCACTGTCCAAGATCTCAAAAATCCTAAAAAAAAATACAGGAAATATTTCACTTCCTTTGCTTTTAATCGTTTTTAATTTTGTTATAAAACGTATGAATTTACACAACAAAGAAATTTCCGGTCTTAAATCCATACCATTTAATTAAAACATCTTTTATAAGTATGTAATGATTCACAGAGTATTTTTAGCAGCATGTAATATTTTCAGTGACTTCTAAAAAGCTTATGTTACTTTATTACAATGTCTTACGTAGCGAGAACTACTATAACAAAAGATGCAAGAGTAAGAATTCAAGAAATGTGAGATTCTATTCGTTTCCCAGAGTTCACAAAGTCTTAGGAGTTTCGTGGACAGAATAAATGTCACCTTCCTCTAGCTGCAAAAGACGTATGTATTTGGCATTTCAGCAGCTTTCGGGTCAAAAAGTCAGAATGTTGACTTGGTAATCAGTCGCGATTGTTTAAAATTTACATTACGATCAAAACGATTGAATCGTTAAATTTTTGGCCCCAGAAAACGGAAACTCACCACAAACTATAATTAATATTTATTTTACGCTATGACTCTATTTGTAACAAAATAAATAACCAAAAAATACTTATAGAATTTACAACTTTTCAAGTATTGGAACTCTACGTATGTTTTCCCAGCATATTTGCTTCGTAATTCTACTTTGCAAAACAACGTATTGTTTCATTTAAAAAATCGTATGCTATTGCGCAATATTTAAGTTGCCTATTTTTGAAATATCTTGCAGCTATAAATCCTAAAGAACTATAAATCTTTACTGATTAGATTTCGTTAAAAGCTATAAATACTTAAGTTTACAACCAATAAAAAAATATAAACTATCTTATTGCTTCATAAAAAAATAAACAAAAATGTTTAATTTAGAACTTTGTATGTAACCCCTAAGCAAATAGTTATTGGCTTGTCTTGTCATGTTTATATCCAGAACGGGCGACCTCCGACCCGCTCCAACACGCTTCATATGTATGGACAGGAAACAAATAAAACTTGGAGCAAATAGAGGAAAAATCCTGAAAAAGTCTCCACTCGTCGCGTTGCCGCTCGCGTCGTGTAGTAAGTTAATAAAATCTACATCCCTTGTGCGCTGACGTTTATTTACACAGTATTTTCGCCCAATTCCTCTCATGAATGTAACAGGAGGCTCATGAATTTTATTGCGCGTCTCGTGACGGCAGGTACTGTCAGCTCGAGAGAGAAGGATGCAGTAGCGAAGCTCATAACTGAATCACAAATCGGTCAGCGTACATTGGACATCGTACTGAAGCCGGTTCCACACAAGGCTAGAACAGTTGGACAGAACAGTTTAAAACAGTGACGTTCAAGTGTGTTCAAGTATAGAATAGTCTAAACATGGACAGTCCACGAGTGCTAGCGATGCCCTCACGTTCACACGAGTCCAGTTCGGGTACAAGACAGTCGAGCTAGGAACGTTGTGGGTGAAGAGAACTGTCTTTTAGAAATAGACTGTTGCGGCAAGTGACATGCCGGGAATATTCTCATAGTAATATTCCTAGTGTAACGAACTTTACCGCCACTCTTTGGAAAAGTACAGTTTATTAAGTAAGTTAGAATAACGAAAAAATTGTGTAACTATAAATCTATTCATAGTTTCGTCTACTCAACACTGGCCCTTAATTTTTTGCATTCTAGAGAGACAAGTTGATGTTTCAAACAAGAAACAACCATATTGTAAGAAATGATTTGTAACGCATTGTAATAGGGTCTATTGAGAGTTAAACTGACGGAAAACATTAAGAAGCCAAAATTGCGTTCGAAAGTCACAAGGAGGATTCGGCACAGACGGCGAGGGACGCGGCAGCGGGCGGAGTGTTTTGTGCGGCGTGTGGTGTATGGTGTTGTGATAGTTCAGTGTTTTTTCCATAAGTAATATAGATATCCCAACGTGCGGCGAAGGCGTCGTTGATGGGGTAGCTCGTTCGCAGAGGTTCGTTTATTTTATTCCTACAAATTTATCTTTATCGTTAGGAACATTTTTCCTTTAATTTCAGTGCAGTAGAGGGCGGCTATTTCAATCAATTAAATAGGGACTATTAAGGGTTGTGCGCAAATAGATTAGGGAAATATAGGAGGTGATGAATGATCGAGACTATCGTAAAAATAATTCTTTATATTCAAAATTAGGAAATACACTATAAAGTGCAATGTTACACGTTAAAATATGCATGGCACATTATAGCTGTGAATAGGGACTCTATAATAAATTTTCATTACATTTTAATATAAATTCATCCATAAACCGATACAACTTACACACTTACAAAATGTCAATCACTTGTTTCTCTACACACGCGACGGGCCCTGGCCTCCGGAGGTAGACCTAGCCAGTTCCCCTTGCAGCAGGTACAAGCGCTAGGGACACACCTCAGTATCTTAGTTTTTTATGCAATGCTGATACTGGTTAAGGGCTGTAGCTTGGTCTTGGGGCCCTAGTGTCGCCACGTATCCCTGGTATGGCCACCCTGCTGGTGTGCGGCGAGTGAGAAGTACCTTCTGCCGTTGAACATTGTATGGAAAATTATAGACGAGACATAGGTCACCAATCACAGGTGAACTTAGGGCTTAGGGACTCACGTGTATTAGGTCTGCAGACCGATTTTAGGTGAGATGAATGTATGTTCAGTGTGAGATAATGGTGATCGGTATAATCGAGGGACGGTTTGGTTTTTAGCTATTTAGACTAGGACGGGGTTAGGTCTGTCAAGGATTCTGTGAGCTTGGCCGGGTTGTAGGGCGGAAGGGAGACCCGGGCTTCATAATTTTAGATAGGATCCTAATTCTAGACTTATATAGTCTTATCCATATACCCTTTCCCGGTTTTCTGAGTCTGAATTTATTTCAGGACAGCAATATTTTACTAACGTCAAGGCATATTTCTTTATATTTTTTTTATTATAATTACGTGTATAGCGTTCAAGTTGAGCTCGGAAGAAAGAAGACACAAAAGAAAGGATCGGGATCATCTATCGCCTTGGATAGTATTGTGAGTTGCATGCTTCATTATCCATTTCCTTACAACTGATTTTATTTTATTTTATTTTGTGTGTGTTTTCCTCTCTAGAATTCAAACGGGTCAAACAGAAATAATTCTAATAACACAACGTAATTGGGTATAATATTTAGACGATCACATTTAAATTTTGGCCAACATTATTATTGAGTAGTTCATATTTTAGTCAAATAAATATATGGGTTAGAAGGTTATTACACTAGGACCCAATAAAACTTGCCATTCAAACTGATTAGACGCTGTGTTGGTATTTCTGGGTTAGGTAACATTGACCCGACCGACCCCACGAATCCCAATGACTCATCATAACCAGCCTCAAATGGAAAGTAACATTCAGGGAAGGAAATATTCCACAACACATAGACTCGGTCTTGACAGTTCTGTTCTGTCTCGGAGTGTGCGTTCAAACGTAGCAGTACTGTAGGTACTGTCTACTGTTCTGCCCTCGTGTGAAACAGGCTAGTTACGTATCTATCGCCTATAGCCTAAAGACCGAGTGTCGCGCGTGTCGTCGGCTGGACGCGATACGGCCGTAGAACCCGCAACTCTGATTATTGCACGCTCCGGCCACGCCGATCGCCGCCGCAAATTGTGAACGTGTCTGTCCCTTCGCCAACAAGGCCTCAGTACAGGCACAGATAATATTATAATACTGGTATACTAGGTAGGTATAGAGCTCGCTGGAAACGAGGGACAAAACAACCGCAACAATAGATACCCACCTATATGTTTCGTGTATGAATGTCACATTGTTTAGTTCTCTCTTACTATTAAAATGTTTGAAAATTAACAATAGAGCATGTTTGTAAATAAACTCGTGAACCTGAAACTAAATTAAAAATCTTTGCCGTTTTCTATACTTACATTATAAAGAGAAAAGATACTCGTATAAATGTTTAATATTTGTTTGTTTACATTGAATATAGGTTCCGACACTACTGATCCGATTTTGATGATACAAATATAGAATAGACCTTAGGCCCACGACAAAAACTGTTAACGTGGGCGGAGCTATTAAAGCTAGTAAATAAATAAAACACGAAGTCGTTCCCGTAATTTAGCTAAATAAATATCTTCTTAAGTTTTTATTGAATTATTTTGATAAATAGCACAATTTATAATTGGGTCAAGTGCAGGGTAAGCAATTCTCTCCCATATTCGACGGACGGACGGACAAAGTGTTTAGCTTAATGTGCTTTTGACTGTAGCTGTAAATATCATGTATGGAATATATATGGAAACCAGCGACCTCCTGTCTGACTGAGTGGACGCGTGTCAGGGTTTGTAACATGAAGCAGTAATATATTTTCATATACCTACTCTGCAATAATACTACTATAATAGCACCATGAAACTCACACTAAATTGCAAATATTTTATAAATGGTTTAGGAGTCCCGCAGAAGCGAAATATAAAAGGCCATAAATTACTGCGGGCCTGCAATTTTTTAGAGTCGGGAGTGATTTGCAAGGCCGGCTTATAATCTGCGGCTCGGCGAATAAGGGCTGCGCCATTTACTAAAACATTTTATACCGTCCTCACTTGTATTGGCACGATTTATGGACACTAAAGCTTATAAAACTTTCAGCAACCGTGGTCGAATGGTCAAAAGTCCGTCTGACGTTACAGAGGTTCCGGGTTCGAATCCCGGTGGGGATCCGTCGAACAATTTTACTTTGTGAGACTTTCCCCAGTTTGTTTAGGACATTGCAGGCTGAATCACCTGATTGTCCGAAAAGAAAGATGATTCCGTGCTTCGGAAGGCATGTAAAGCTGTTGGTCCCGGCTACTATCTACGGGTGTGGTCGTTATAGAAGCCATGTCGGAAGCCTAAGGCGGCTCAAAAATTCGAATCGTTATTTGTTTCTTGCTATTCGCATATTACACGCTATTCAATAATGTCTATGTCTATGTCTATGTCTATTCGCAATTTGTTCACAGTATCAACAAAATTTTGTGGCAGAATTTGCTTGCCAGTTATAAATGTAGCTTTTATTTATAGGAAAAAATGCGTGGTCTTAAAAACAACAAAGACTACAGTACAAAAACGTTCGCTATTTGTCGCCTTTAGCGATCAAGTACACTTAAAGAACATTCGATTTGGCAAGAGAATAGCTCCAAATCGATGCGTACTCATAAGTGGGTGCCATCTCGTGTGTATTCAAATGGTATTCAAAAAGACGCCGAGACGCCATTGATTTATGTGCAGCCATTATTCTCGCTTAGTGTGACGTAAACACATGCCGCTTACTTGGGTTCTGGTTCTGGGAAATAAGATAATAATGCTTGTAAATAATTCTACACTGAGAACTATAAGTTGCGCTACTGGATAACTTCTTAGAAGCTTTCTTAAGTATTGAAGCACCTACACATACTACCTACACTACACAACATACCCACTACACAACTGAAAAATAAGTTTGGCGCATGTAAAACGAGATACAAGTTACAATAGTAATTTTCGTTCGTTTCAAGGTGAAAGTAGGAGATGATGATTTTTGTGGGTAAAATGAGGTAAATAAATATTATAAATATGTTATGTGAAAGCAACTCTATCTGTCTGCCCGTCCCGCTTTCTTGTCTAATCGTATGAACGCACTGTGATCTGATAAGTTTTGGCGAGGGCGATCGATGGATGAAAATCATAGAGGAGACTACCTACTGCTGCTTTTTATTGTTAGAATAACTAACGATAGGGCCGATTAGATATGTAATTCTATAATAAAAGTATTGGTAAATTATAATAATGGAGGAAAAAGTAAAATCTACTAATAATATAAAAGCGAAATACGCTTGCGTTTGCAACAGTACAACAATGGGAAGGCTTTGGGAGGAGGTAAGACTTGGGAACACAAATAGTAATAAGCTCCTGAAGTCGCTCAAACTCGGGCTCGGGAGGTTTTGGCCCCGCAAATATTCCGACAAAGCGACACCAACTTAGATATTGTTTGTGGACATCCCTCTGCCGAAACACCGCCGGCTCAGCTGAGGACGCGTCACTGCCATTATTAAACTAAAACAATACTCGACCCAGCCTCAACTAACGACATTATTGCTACAGGGATATCTTTGTAACTACGTACTTAAGTTACAAAATAAGTCATTATTTCATTTATAACTGTCATAATGTGAATAAGTGGCAATGGCCTGGGCACATTGCGCGTAGAACCAACAGCAGTTGGGGCAGAAAGGTTCTTGAATGGCGACCGCGCGCCGGAAGGCGTAGTGCGGGCAGGCCCCCCACGAGGTTGACCGACGATCTGGTGAGGGTCGCGGGAAGCCGCTGGATGCCGGCAGCGCAGGACCGATCATTGTGGAGATCCTTGGGGGAGGCCTTTGTCCAGCAGTGGACGTCTTTCGGCTGAGATGATGATGATGATGATGTAAATATTTGTAGCAAGTCCGGTGAAGCTTGATTGGTCGTTTCTTTGACAAAAGCGTACGTCAATTTACCACCAATTTTTCTGTGAGTGGTATTTTTTTTTAATTTACTTACATTACAGCCTTATTTTAACAGCCTAGCTAGACTACTCCACTGCTGGGCAAACGCCTCTTTTTCCACTAATCTTGAACTATTTCTATAAATAGTCATCACCAAAGAAATCCACTGGTAAATGAATATGGCATAATAGTAACCAAAGACGAATATGTAATAATAAGGATAGAATATAGTGAAGTATGAAAAATATGAGTAAATGTAAGGTAAAGCCACGTCATCGAGCGGGCGGATCTCATCAAAATCACGTTATCAGTTTGGCGCGGCGGCGACTACCTGCAACCAGTTTATGAACATGTGCACAGCTGTGAGCAATAGTGGGTAGGGCGCTGAAACATGCTCACTATCGGTTTTTCGTATACTCTTTGTTGGTAACACCGACAAATTATAAAAAAGTAAAAATCACACTACGAGTAGGGATTACTATTTGTATTCCGTGAGCTACGGTGTAATTAAGAGATTTTGTGTGCTCCTCAATATACTACAATTCTACTGCAAACAACCGGCTTCATTATTATTTCAAGACCCGAACGCTCTTGAAGGTTGTCTTCTTTACTCAATACATTTTCAATTTAAACATAAATAACAAGTTTAAAAAAACGATGTCTAAATCATTTTTAAGTAATTCTGTTTTTGCAACTTTAAACGTAGATTTATAATATTTTACTATTTAGTATTTTATTTATTTATCAGAAAAAATTATTACATAATAAAATATAACCATTATCGTAAATGTCGAATAAACCAATCTGTAATCTGTACAGCAAGCTGGCTCAAAATATGTATCTTAACCATAATTTACGCATACCGTTACCGTCTAGATGAATTAAGTACAGCAAGTTTGAGAAGTTAATATAGCTAGCCGTCAGTTCTGTGCGTCAATTTATAGTTGGCTTCGTCGGAGCGCCAAGACGCGGCGCGCCTGGGCCCGCCCTTAATCGCAGATAAATGAATTACTCGCCGCCGCCATCCATCACTGTCGCCAATTTTAAGATAAAAGCCATAATGCGCGCAGGTTGCTCTCTCGACTTCATGCTCCTACCTCCTACTACAAATACTCATAAAATGAATAAATATTTGGGGACATCTCACACACGGCCGTCTGACCTCAGTCTGTACTATTATAGGCAAGCCAGTCAGACAACTGATATATTATATAGGTTCATATATACCTAAATATACAAATCCAGACACGAGGTAAACACAAATGCTCATCACACGAATGTTAGCCCTGGGCAAATTCGAACCTGCGATCTTGTGTTTCGTAGGCAGACAGACGTCGCTACGTTGCCGCCATAAAACTCTGGAAAGTACTAAAACACCAACTTCGTTTTCTCCTGGAAAAATGGGTATGCATTTGCAGTAAATTGAAATTCCAAAACAAATGAAGTAGAGTAAAATAAAGCCGTGGTTACGGAACACTGCGACTTCCTCGTGAGGAGGTCGCGTAGTTCGCGCAGATAAAACCCGCGGTACGGAGCGCTCCCACCCGACGACGTTATCGACGCTGCCAATTCAATTATATTCATTCAATGCAAATTCAAGCGAAAATTGACTTCCTTAGATTTTTATTTCACGGTTAGAGCATAAATCTGCCCGATGACAAAATGTTTTATTGTAGCCTCCTTGAATTTTCTTGCAAATGAAGGCTCGAGTTCTTTTCAAAACGGGTAGTCGAGAAGGGTGGTGGGAGGGGCTCGCGTGCGCTACTTATCTATTGAAGTTTTCATCGTATGTTGTTTACGGATGCACCCATCGGAATCGGAAGTTATAGGTGCATGGAGAAATATTCCCCGAGGCCAAGTATCGAGCGGGAAAATAGCGGGCACAATGTATTTTGTAAGACGTTCGGATCGGAACCCAAGCACACCCAAGTACATATTATTGTTTCGATATTTGTGCAAGATGACTCACTTACATTACTGAGGTTCAAGCCTCGGCACTACCAATGACTTTTCGTGTTTTCGATGTACATTTATTTACACTCCTATGCCGAAATTAAAAGGATGTGTGCAAAATAAGAAAACAGGCACTGGGCCAGCATGGTCGACTAAAACTAATTCATTCGCCCTGTTTGAAGGCAGGAAACATAATATGGGTGGATAAAAAACGATTGAGGATGGTAAGGAGGCTTTACAAACTCAAAATTTAGGACTAAACGCTGTCACAGATGTAGGCAGGCAACCTCTTCTACCATGCATTAGTACAACAACGCCGGTGTTATTACTTCTAATAGCTCTGGCTACTATACAGCAAAAAGCACACAAGCAAGGCCACTCCTGTGAGAGGCAGATGTGAAACATCGACGCTTTTTCTTTGCTTTCCCTAGTGTTGCCTTTATGGAGATGTAGATTGGAGCCAGCAAAGAGGATGTGCTATATACTAGCTAGACTTTTGTTCCCCGTATTTTAGATGCCAAAAATGCTATTGCATTCGTGTATAAGTTGTAATATAGTAGCTTTGCATGCACTGTTTAATAAAAAAGAAATTGAAACGTAACCTTATCCACCACGTTTTATTAAACAGAATTGAAAATTTCACCAAGGTTTTATGAATTGGTAAAATCCACGCAGAACCCATAACGTAAGCACGAAAACTAAAAACAGTGTAAACACTTAATACCTTACCTTTATTTATTTTTTTTGTTTTATACAAGAGTAAAGAGTAGAGTTATTCTTTACCTACATAAGTAGGTAGTGTGTGTTCATATATTAGACTTAGTTGCTCATCTCAAACTTTTACCTTATATGTTACTGTCTATCGACGTAGTTAGGACGCTTTATTAAGTTTGAGAACTGTGCAACTTGCTAGATTGCATGCCACTAATCATAACCATCTTAACTACCGAATAATAATAATATAGCTTCCTACGTGGCTTAATGCCTTTGACTTAGTTCACTAGGAGAAAAAGAAATTGATGGATATTAGTAGGTTATTTTTTTTTATGTGTGCCTTGTTGTGTCAATCATACGAGGCATAATAAATAACCCAGAGATAACAACAATTGCGATCCTCCGACTCACCGCCGCGCCGCGCCGGCCAAGCTCGATTGAGGTCATATTATTGTCAGTGGAAAATATGAAGACGTCAACACCCTTTTTTTTCTGAGCCAATTTATATTTTAGCAGCTCTCCGCCCCGCAGCCCCGCCCGCGCTTACAGTTTTTCATGTGGGGATGAGGGATTTTCCCTTGGTAAAACGTAGCCTATGTGCTATTCTGATGTATAAGCTATATTATTGTAAAGTTTCTTTAAAATCCATTCAATAGTTTTTGCGTGAAAGAGTAACAAACATCCATCCATACATCCTTGCTCACAATTCACAAACTTTCGCGTTTATAATATTAGTAGAATTATACTATTTTATATAAGGTTAAAAAATATATTTATATTCCTCCTATAGGTACTAGATTGCCTCCCCTAACCTTTCAACGATATTCTATTTCATTTACTCGTCTTGGGTAATCAGTTAATCACAATGCAGAACATTTCCCACGCAGCCCATTACGAACAATTTTATAGTGTCTACAACGTTGCTACCGACAGTTACGGGGTGTAACACGACCGTGTCTGAACATACGTGATTTACTGCACGTTACATGTTACGCCCCCGTGTAACGTTGTATGTATGTACCTATACAATTTGTATCTTGCCAGGGCGCTGCACTAAATAAAGCTCCACTCAAATTGACGGGGCGGCGGCGCGGCGGTCATCGTCACCCAAATGAAGTGTGAATTTACAGTCCCTTTGTTGCTTGTCTTTCATTAGGTAAAAAGTATAATTATTTTTCACAGATACCTATATTGGGTAGATTAGGCAGGTAAAAATATCACCATTTAAGAAAATGTGTTTTCTACGTCTTGGTACTCATCTGGCCATATGCATATGCATATATAGCCGGAATTTAATAAACAGCTAAATTTATTTGAGGGTTAATAATTTGCACTTTTGCCCGCCGCGCCATTTGGCCCGATCTTCGGCCGCACGCTGCCAGCCGGCCACATTTCGCAGATCGTCACTCCTAGACAACAAGTATTACAAGATTATTAAGGCAGAATTATTCAGTCGTTAGTTAAACAGAAGCCTTCAAGACAAGTAATGAAACAATCGTGATCACAGTATACGTGATACAATTTGATGATACTCGTAAATAATTGCTCATGCTTTTATAATAAAATACGCTGCACCGACTAATTCATATTTACCACGAATGCTACCTAAAATACAAACTAATTTAATTGGATAGCCACATAATGCTTGAAACTATTTTATTAATCATCCTCGTTGTATGAAAACTTTATCGTTACAAAAATAATTGAGCGTGAATTAATAATTTAATTTCTTCTATACCGACAGGAAATATTTTTCTAATCTATACTTATTTAAAAATCTGCGTATAAGTACTGGTCCACGGGTAGGCACGAGCCACTCGGTGCGTGGTAAAATAAAACATAATTTGGCAGAAAAATCCTAATAAAGTAGTTACTAGGATATCTCGTTTCATCTGAATCAATACAGTAAATAAATAACACCGTGTATCTCACAATATGCTCGGGAAAACGCGAAGCGACTACGCCGTCAAGGAGCTGATTTATTCACCAACATTACTTTTGTCACACCGACGCAAACACACACCTTCATGTAAGCGGGCTTTTAAGCGCGCTTATTTATCTCATCATCAATATTTATTTTTGTGTGAAGTGAAATATATTCTTAAGGCTAATAAATAAGCTCTCACACACAGTGTCACTCCCGAAATCGACCGACAGCGCGTAGTAAATTTTTGGACTGTCGGCTTCAAGAATTATTCTATGAGCATATAGGTTAGGTTAGGTTAGGTACCTAAAATAAGGATCAGTTGGACCAGCTAGCTACTAAAAGTTTGTAAAAAAAACCGAATATCGTTTCTCGTAGCGATCTCGTAGCACATTGCTACGCGTCGTAGCAATCCTAGAACTAGGAATAAGCAAAACTGACACAAGTTTAAAACACTCCATATCACCTTATTTTAACTCAATTTATGCTAAGTAAGGGTACGATTTCGTTCGCCTACCGTTTGCATAGGCAACATATTTGATTTTGTTCTACTAGTACGGCTTGCTAGCTGAAAAATATAAGGATATCGGTCCCATCTGGCAGAAAGTACGAAACTTGGCATGAATGTAGCTGTCATATATGTGCTTCAATATCGATATGGAAACACTTCGATAAATTATTGTTTCCCCCCTTTCCCCCCCCTTTTATCTCCCTCATTCTGGTTTTTTGAATTTTATACTAAAACAGTACATCTGAGGAGTTCACTTTTCAGAGATCAAATCATCGTCGATAAATTGCCTACAAAACGATACTACATTTTATAGTGCTAAGATTAATATATTTCTATATACAGCCATCAACGTATTATGAAATTTTAAAAACAGGCACACTTTTTTCTTCCTTACTTCATTTATAGGAAAACGACAAGAGTGGTGATAAAATGGACTAAAGAAGTCAACTACCTTATACATTAAGCTAAAAAATGACATTTATTTCATAGTCGTAAAGGCATTACTTCTAGAGTTACAGCTCACCGCGTCTGACTCAAGTACTCTTTTTTTTACCTTTTTAGAATACATCTTTCTGTTAACTTTGTTTAGCGTAGATTAGATTCAGATTTTCCAATTAGAAATAAAACAGTCCATGTACTAATCCAGGCCACAGTCTATTTACATGTAAAACTAGCTTTCTGCCCGCGGCTACGCTTGCGTTGTGTTTCGACATTTCCGTATTAATTTTTAACTATCCCACTTTTTTCCGTGATTTTAAAGTATCCAACATGTTGACCGAGTATATAAGGTACCACCATGCAAAATTTCATTTCAATCGGTCTAACAGTTTCGGAGATAAGCCCGTAGAATGTACTGCGCCGTATGAGTTACTAAAGTTTTTTAACTATCCCACGGGAACTTTTTAATTTTCTGGGATTAAAAGTATTCAAGATGTTGACCGGGATATAAGGTACCACTATACAAAATTTCATTGAAATCGGTCGAATAGTTTCGGAGATTAGCCCGTACAAACAGACAAACAGAGAAACAAAAATATAAAAAAAAAATCTGGGTATGTACTATATCGCTTCTTACATCCCCTTGAATAGGTTTATAGCATTTTTTTTCTATGTACAGATTTTATAGATTTTTTTTTGTTTTTCTTTGCACGGGCTAATCTCTGAAACTATTCGACCGATTTGAATGAAATTTTGTATAGTGGTACCTTATATCCCCGGTCAACATCTTAGATACTTTTAATCCCAGAAAATTAAAATGTTCCCGTGGGATAGTTAAAAAACTTTAGTAACTCATACGGCGCAGTATATTCTACGGGCTTATCTCCGAAACTGTTAGACCGATTGAAACGAAATTTTGCATGGTGGTACCTTATATACTCAGTCAACATGTTGGATACTTTAAAATCACGGAAAAAAGTGGGATAGTTAAAAATTAATACGGAAATGTCGAAACACAACGCAAGCGTAGCCGCGGGCAGACAGCTAGTTTTACATGTAAATAGACTGTGGCCTGGATTAGTACATGGACTGTTTTATTTCTAATTGGAAAATCTGAATCTAATCTACGCTAAACAAAGTTAACAGAAAGATGTATTCTAAAAAGGTAAAAAAAAGAGTACTTGAGTCAGACGCGGTGAGCTGTAACTCTAGAAGTAATGCCTTTACGACTATGAAATAAATGACATTTTTTAGCTTAATGTATAAGGTAGTTGACTTCTTTAGTCCATTTTATCACCACTCTTGTCGTTTTCCTATAAATGAAGTAAGGAAGAAAAAAGTGTGCCTGTTTTTAAAATTTCATAATACGTTGATGGCTGTATATAGAAATATATTAATCTTAGCACTATAAAATGTAGTATCATTTTGTAGGTAATTTATCGACAACTATTTGGTTCTTGAAAAATAAACTCATCAGTCCTACCGTTTTTGTAGAAAATGAATAAAACCAAAATGAGGGAGGTAAAATGAGGGAAAAAGGGGGGGGTAATCATTTCTCAGCGTGTTTCCATATCGACATTGAAGCACATATATAAAAGCTACATGTATGCTAAGTTTCATGCTTTCTGCCAGATGGGACCGTAATTCAGGTTAACAAGCCGTACTATACAGGCAACACAACATCTAAAAAAGTTAATAGAAGTCACATGCGGTATATTGTTGTGAGTGTTGTGTCATTTTAAGGAGTATATCAAGAAAACAAAAGATTTCCATAACGGAGTAAAATCTATTATAAAAAAAATTTCTTAGAGTATAAATAGAAAAATTTCTGGCAGGGATAGAGTACACGTATTCGAGTATGAACCGTAAGCACGGATATGAGCAGTCTGAATAGCTTCCATTTTGAAATGTGCAGTGATAAGTTGCAAACATGACTCGAGGAACAAATCAAAAAAGAAAAATGTTATTTATTTCACCGCCCATACAAAATCTGCCAAAATTTGCTTACGCTTGACATAAAGGCAGCGGAGCGATGCTAAGAAAATAATATTTTTTTAAATTATACTTATTATAGAATCACGCTTCAACTGAAAATTGAGTCGTAACACCTACACGCAAGGCACTAATTACGTTGTGAAGAATAGCGCAGCAAATACAAACTTTTGTCATTTTATTTAAAAAACTAGCTATTCGCCGCGGCTTCGCCCACGTTAACAGTTTGTCCCGTGGGAATGAGGCATTTTAAATATAAGGTAGCCTTTGTTACTCAAGGTGAATGTAGCTTACTAATGGTGAAAGAATTTTTCAAATTGGCATAGTAGTTTTTGAGTTTATTCATTACAAACATACACACACACAAAATGTATGATGTAACTGTTTTATGATGGTATCACTATCACTACTTATTATAAAACAAAGTTGCTTTCTCTGTCCCTATGTCCCTCCCTATGTCCCTTTGTATGCTTAAATCTTTAAAACTACGCAACGGATTTTGATGCGGTTTATTTTAATAGAAAGAGGGATTCAAGAGGAAGGTTTATATGTATAATAAATGCATAATATACTTAAGGATAACCCACAATAACCATTTTCCCGTGCGGAGCAGGGGCGGGTCGCTAGTTTATAATAAACTAGCCGTCCACTCTGTGACGTCAACCATTTATTTTTTTTTATTGACCTATGCTTGTGTCGAAAAGGTACGACCAATCAAGCTTCACCCGACTTGCGGGCCAAATATATACAATAGACATAATAATTTATCCATTTCCGCGCAGTCGTCGTTCTAAAGTAGACGATTACCTACATTTCTGTTTTTTTTTTATTATAGGTAATAGATTATAATTTTCATTCAAATCTAATAACCATATTGATATAATATTAGAAGCTGCTTAACCGGCTGGTACTTAATCATGTTTCTACTAGATAGGAGACTGTATAGATTAAAGCCCCTATATTGACATCGTACGAAGTTCGGATGAGCTCGAGCGCGATGCTGAAGTTTCCTTCCTGCCGGATAACACCTCCACAGACCAGATATGCTCGACTCCTACATCCCTTCATCATATACATTGCTTGCTTGCCAAACAACAAAAACTATCTACTTTCTATCTCTAGCGCAATGTATTTTAAAACAAGAACGAAAGCGGTGGTTTTGTAAGTAGCGAATAACCGTAATATTGTAGGTTGTAGCTGTAGGGCCAGCCATCATCCGACCACGTATGGAGAGTTCATAAAGTAAGTCGAAGTTAGAAAGTAATCGGAGCTCTTAGGATATCCCGTGTTTCATATTAATAAGGTAAAAGTAGGCAAGAGCGGTGGAATAGACGGGAACTGAGTAGTTCTAACGCTGCTAGTATGTGAAAGTTACTTTCAAAGTAATTCTATATCTACAAAAGAGAGCTTTTCTCAATACGCTACTCGCTACGTAGAACCGCTGCGCTATTCTTCATAACGTAATTAGTACTGAAAGAGTAGAGTAGTTCTTTGAGCACCCTCAAAACGTGGTCACAAGGTCTTAATTCCTAAACTATTGACCAAACAGTGTTAGAACTAAATATAGATGATTCCTTATTTCTATTGGCCTGATCATGTAACTTTCATGCGCATATATAGAAAGATGAAATATGTTATTTTCAAAAATATTTTTTTAAGAAAAAGAAAATAGGTTGATCGAGTTTATTCTCATGTACTTCATTTGTAAACTTACGTATTACTTTTAACACAATTTTCAAAATTGTGTAGTTTTTGTAACTTTCATTGCCCAATTTTTTCAAAATCAGCACGAAAGTTACAAAATATGTCCATTAAATACTCCTTATTTTTTTGTGATGCAATAATTGCATTTGCCCCTAATTATAGCAAAGCTGAAAATAAAATATTTTAGCACGTTTAATGTGTTTTTTTCCAATATAATATGTTATTCTATTTAAATGCTCTCTCTTAGCTAATTTCACAATTTGGTCAGCACAAAAGACCGTTTTTCTTTATTATTGAATGAATAAAAATTTTCAAAGTCAATTTCAATCAGTTTTAATGTAAAACTTTGTTTTCAGATCACTTTCAACCGGAAACTAAGTCATCGCAAAGTTCAGAGGAGCGGCGCGAGAAGAAACATGCAATAACTCTGTTATTTGTTCATTGATTTACATTCAATAAAAACTGTACGCATTATTTTAAGGGCTGTTTAAATATACATCTACTTAAAGAAAAAAAAGTGTTCTTCTTCTCTAAAAGAATAGGCTCCGAAACTATTGAACCGATGTTGATGAAACTTGGCAGAAAGATAGAATAGACCTTTAGAAAGAACATATTACCTTTTACCGTGGAAAAAATCCTCATTTTCATGGGAAATACTGTTCACGCGGGCGGAGCCGCAGCGGAAAGCCATTTAGTTTTATTTAGGTCTAAAATTAAGTTTTACATTAAAAGTTAGCACGTAAGTACCAGGAGAATAAAGTGCGCAAGAACAACAGAGTAAAGGTACAGTTACACATGCTAATAAAACGTCATGCTTATTAGCATGCTTAAAGCGAGCATGCTCTTTGAACTGACACATTTGCTTATGTTTAGCATGCTTCTTTTAAGCAAACTTTTAAATAAGCATGCTCAAAGCAAACGATTGAACACACATGCTAATTGAGCACGGGCTAGGCTTCGGTATCGACATTGTAGCAAGTTCTATGTCAGTGTCAGTGCGTGAAAAATGGAAATCCAAGTGGGCCTTTCCAGAAAATTTAATAGTATAACCATTTTGATTGTAATACAGTGTGTCCAAAAGCTTGATGCAAACGATTGATCGATACTAGCATGCTCAATAAGCAAACCTGTTCACACGTGCTAAAAGCACCCCCCCTTCCACCCGCGCTGCAGGTAGCATGCCCAAAAATCGCACGACTGTCGATTTTTGAGCAAACTCGAAATTAGCATGCTCATAATTAGCAATGCTTCGATACACATGCTACTAGGTAGCAACTGCTCAATAGTGGCATGCTTTCGTGCTACTAATGAGCATGTGTAACTGTACCTTAAATTATCAAGCCATTTAGCAGAGACGGTCGCAATTTCACGGGCGACTAGGTAGTTCGCTCCCGGCGGACGCATTGCTCTATATGCAGTCCACTTGCGGCAATAATGCCATCTAACTGCACAAGTTTATTGCATAAAGTCACTTAAGTTTAACACCATATAAGCTAAATTTGTAGATAAGCAGTTACTAATGTTACTATAAATAAGTAAGGAGTGAAAAATCCATCCAGCCGTTTGGATAATTCGAGGGTATAAAGAATCCCACATACATACTTACATACATACATACATACACAGATACGCGTGAAAAAACACGAACGTATAATATACCTGTAATTTGCATAACATTTTATCATTGTTTTGTTTACCTACTGTAATCTAAATTGTATCTAATTGATATTTTATATAATAAAAACAATATTTTTGTTTATGATTTTCTAGTGGTTATCACTAATTGATTAATACAACTTGTGAAAAAGTTAAACATGTGTGTGAAAAGCCCTTTTAAATTGCAAACTGTTATCCAGCTAATGTGCAACTCCAATAAATCTCGAAGTTCAAGAACTAAATACATAAAATGAATATTTCTCTCCTTTACTTTTAATTTCTCCCAACTTTAATTTTGTTGTATCGTACTAGAAAAATAATATAGGGCCCTAATTTGGTTTTTAATTTTATTTATTCTGTCTGACGCGTTGAAAAACAATTAATTGAAAGTGCGTGGTTTTCGGCTTAAATCAAGACAACCCCATTTCTTCTTCCTGTGACTGTCGTATTGAGGAGCCAAGGGGATAATCTTGATCGATGGCTGTTACACTATTCAACTGCTTTTGGAATAAAATAAAATAAAATTATTCACTTTATTTTCTACGTTTATTCTTCAGTATTAATTACTTTTCGTGATGGTTCATACCTACCTGCTCATTAGTTCCAAACTCTCTTTGATTCTTACGATTAAATCTATAAAAGTCTTTTCCAAATGCAATCATCAGAAAGCCATAAAGTGACTAAAGTAAAAGGAAAATTACAAGAACAAATAAGCTGTTTACGCTATTTTGTGAAAAATAAAAAGGGCCCACAAAAAGTGAACTCAGAAAACAAACGGTCTTTTAAGGTTTACCCTATGTATCAAACAAAACGAATTGTCGACGTCTGTATAATCGCCTTTGGAAATTTTGGTATCAATTTAATTTGCCAATTCGCTTAATTGGTTTCTGGCTGAACATTAGTGAAATGCTGTATTTGGGTATCGTATGTTGAATGAAATGAAATTCACATAATATATGTACTGACTTTAGGGATTATGTAATCCGTTAATGGAATTGTATTGGATGCGTACCTAATACCTTTCTATCGGTTAACATGACATCATCGAAATAGTTTCCTTATTCGGAAAAGGTACAGCGTCTTCAGAAGATAGAACGAATACTCAAATAGAGAGAGAAAGAGTGTTTTCTCGTGGAGAGCGAATTTGCCATTAAATCTTGGATTTTATACTATTAAGTTAGAGTTTGTTTTGTATCTGTTAACGGAAATGTATGAAATCCGTCATTGTATACAATTCCTAGGAAATGTATACAATGCCTAAGTTCGCCCGGAAATGTATGAAATAAATTATATTAGACACATTTCCTAGGAAATGTATACATTTCCTAAATGGCAATCGGAAATGTAATACATTCAAGATGTCAATGGGTAAGCGGGGAAAGCGAAGCGAGGGGAGGCTGTTACAACAGAAGTATAATAATAGTACTACTCGTACAGAACGGATATTGACCTTCCCGCACAAAAATAAGTTCCCCGCCCGATATCACTCCACTCACTGCATCCCGTAGGCGCCGCCAAACTCCGCCGAATGGTGTTGCATGGTATTCGACGAAGCCTAAAGACAATTTTTCTTTGATTTTCATTTACATCTGGTGGTTGTCTGTTATAAAAATTAGAACAACGTTGGTCCTTTGGAGTGTCCCACCTGTGGTATTACGTCAACCGATCAGGTGAACGCTTGCGCAAACATTCAGTGCCTATATAATAGCCATAAATAAGAATAAATAGTTCAATTTTAGCAAGCCCTAATAATTTTATATTTTATGCTATCTGGGTGGCTATATTTACATAGTCAAAAAAAGGCTTTTGCTTTTACATTGTGGTGTATTATTTACTTAAACGATAGACTGTTTACTTATCAAATTAAAGTTTGAGCTTTACAAGCCTTATTTATAGTTTATGTGCTAGATACGCTGTAAAAAAATTAAATAGCTGATTTTTAAAGTTTAATTAACTAAAAGGCATACAAATATATTATATTTTATCGTATGATTGTTGCATTACTGCAACGAGAGCCTTGGGAAAACATTCTAATTGTCAGTTTAACAATGATTCTCAGTTTAACAGCGAGCTTTGTTCAATTTATTCACAGAAAGCATTAGTTTCATACATTTCCTAGTACAAGTTCGGAATTTTATACAATTCCTAGGAATTTCATACATTTCCTAGGATATGTGTGAATTAAATAATCTTTATAACATTATTTCATACATTTCCTAACGAGCTCCGGAATTGTATACATTTCCTAGGAATTGTATACAATTCCTGGATTTCATACATTTCCTGTAACATATCTACTAAACAAGGTAAAAAAAAAGAATAAATAATATTCTGTGAGTAGAAAATGCATACAAAACCCTCCAATTGGAAATTACCACTACAGACTTTGGAAGTATTAAATGTATTTTTAGCTCTACAAACTGTTTCAATTAAACCTAGCAAATATTTTCTTTTAATATGTCTAGAGATTTAACAAATAAAGTCGACTAAAACGGATATTAAATTTTCATTTCGTAAAGCCATTTCAAAGTATGTGCCTACCTACGTGTTGTAGATTAATATATTAAACTGCGCAGTAACATTTTCAATTCAAAATTATTCTGTGACGCGCACAATGAACCATTTTCACAATGGTTCACGGACCATCTATGAAATACGAAATACAAGTTACAGGTACAGTTAATGTTCATTGCGCAGGAAATCGGTCAAAAATGTGAACCCTTTAATTTTCATCACATCGACTACGTAATGCACATCGAACCTGTAATGTAATCTGTAACATATAGCTTAGGCCTTAGTGAAACGGATCTATAGTCTGAAGGTACCCTTGTGTTCAGCCCTCAGTCGTTCCGGACAAAACTTGCGGTGGGTTTTGTTCTACGAGGTTGATCTCGAGGCTGTGCCTCCCAACCTATTGTAAACTCCTGGCTTTGTCCACGAAAAAACTTCTGTCATCCAACACAAAGACGGGGAAGAATTTTACGATCGTTTTTAAGCCATTCCGCAGATTAATTTACACCGAATTGCGTTAATTGAATTTGTTTAACTCGAAAACAATGCTTCTTTCAGAATCTGGGGAAAGTTAAGGCATTATGCCGAAAAGGGGGAAGTGAAGGTAGAAGTTTGATAGAGATAATCATCAATCTTCTGACGTTAACTGATTGGTTCTTATTTGAATTACTTATAACCGTTGCTTGGAAAGATAAAGTAGGTACCTAAAACTTTCCTTTTTTTTTTCATGTACGAGTAAACGTACATAAGATTATAACTTCTAGTAGATCTTTTATGTAAGGATGCACTACACATTATTCAAATGACAATGCAGATTGATGGTCGAATGCTACATTTATGTCCATTATGTCATCATCAAGTATGCCTGAGGTTGTTTACTTAACTTATTACCAAACCTCCCCGTAATCTGAGACGGATGTCTCGACTCGACATCCCCAGAGGAATGGGGTTAACATCGTTGGGCGTAATTTCTGAAGAGGGTCATCAGGAAGATATAATGCCATTTCTGTACCCTTGATGTCTTTTTAAGTGCGGACCCACTTAACCCTAACGCTGGGCGGGGCCCGCTGCTATTCGCTGTCGCCTCCGCAGAACTAATGGAATTCAAAAAAACATTTGCAAAAGCAGCGGCGGCGGCTGCTTGCTTTATTATAACTGAGCCCCTTCCTTCGCTGACTTACAGAGTAGTAGTGGTTCTGTTATCGTTCTATTAGAATAAAGCTTCTGGCTGGTTAAAAGAGTGCTAAAAATGGAAGATAATTTTGATAGTTACGAGTATATGCCACGGTGGCGACCAGCGGGTAAAAGTCGCGACCACCGTTTTTCACGATTTTTCGTCAAGCTCTATTATATATACAGAAGCCAGCACATGCGGTTGGAAATTCGCACTACAAAATTCACCCCTATCACTACGGAATACGAGCGCTTTCAAGGTCAACGTGTCCAACCGCATGCGCCGGCTACTGTAGGTACGTTTTGAACAATATGAAAATAAAATACACATCTGACTACCTACACCCAGCGATAGTACCACACTCAATCAATAAACATACATTAAACATAAATACATTTAATTTTGTGACTCATTAATCACTTTAAACAAACTGTATCCCCACCGAAAGAAGCATTGAGTCACTTGCACTCTGTTTAGGTACCGACCAAATAAAAATCGATGCTAGGCAAGCAGCTTGCAAGCAAGTAGTGGTTGACAGAAGTTGATGATATGCGTTAGTCGTTAGTAGCCGTTTCAACAACTACGTTGCATTCACTTGTAGCAAATTACATGATTGCAACAGACAAAATTAGAGAAAGTCCAATCAGATTTTGTTCGACTCTGCCCCACCGGAATTCGAACCCGAAACCTCGGTTTATAACTATATTTATTTAAGAACCCTCTGATTATGTATTCTAGCAAATTATTTTTCATTATAATCATATGTAAAGCTAGCGTAAGGCGTAAGTACCTACTTGAATACCTACTCGGCAACGTATCTACGGACGTTGTTCTAAAAAAAAGCCCCAAGTCTCTGCTAAGAATAGAAAATGATGAAGATAAATAACATTTTATATTTAAAGTGCAAAAGATTTTGATATACTTACCTACGAGTAGGAGTATAAAATATGTATGATAGTCTGTAAGGTATTTAAGATATGGGCCTCTGTTTACATATTTAACATCTTTATGTAAATATTGCCTGAAATAAATGAATTTATTATTATTATTATTTCAAAATATCAATCTTTTATTTTAATATATTAACAGCAATGGAATAATCGTTTTATAGTTGCGGCATTGATGTGCATTGTGCAATAATACAAAACAGCGTCATTGTACCTACCTACTGCCAGCAAAGAAAAAAATAACTATAATACGGAACAGCAGATTCCAAGCTGATTTGAATGAGTGCATGACACCTAATTTAGGATCCTGAATTTAGGATAATGTAACCCTCGCCTTACTGGGGGAGCCCCTTAATAAAGACCAACAATCCTTTGTAAACGTAGTAGGAGTCTTTTTGGTGAAATTTTGAGATTAAAAATTGAGGTAAAATAAAGAAGGTGCACAATCTCATTTGAAACATGGGCTCGTTTCACGAAGCTACAAGTTACAATTCCTTGTAAAATTAAATAGCAACACTGACCAAAAGCGGCAACATTAGTAGTTACAAGTGTTTCTCAACGTAACTTTTTAACAATTGTAATTTTTTGGCTACATGTACAAATTTACAATTCATAGACATGTTTTTTGTTTCTATTGTAAAATTTCGATAAATCGAACAAGTGTTTCACAAAATAACTCAAACTTGTTAACTTTTTATCTGTCAAACTTTCTACAAGTCTACCTAACTCTGGAGCTAGGTAGACTTGTAAAGTTTAATAACATTTAAATTCAAAAGTAGCTGAAGCATATTCTGCTTAGTAATATATTGTGAATTTAAGTTTTATTAAAGTTATTTATGTTTTGTAGGTACAGTCAGCAACATACACTAAGGGAATTGATTCAAATTTATATGGATTTGATTATGTACTATTACAGATCAAGTTAATTGTTTTTACCCACTGATAGGAAACTATCTAATTACCCAGGATAGTATATTTAAGTAGTAAGGAAATTCAGTTACAACACTATGATCAAAGGTTTCAATAGTAAAACAGAGCAGTTTAGTAGCTATTTACAATTAAAAGTCAAGTTCAACCTTTTATCGGTATGTACACAATAAGATCATGGAAACAATATATATAAATAGAGAAAAAAGTATGTACCTGGTTACCATGGAGGACTTTTTCATATTTTGCCAAAAGACGTCTCGGGTATAAGATAAATATTTCCCGGCTGGTACAAGTCCTATTGCTAGGGCAATATTATGAACTTCAGTCGAAGACTTCAGTACATGTGGCATTTTTATCCTGTTTTGTTAATGTTGGAGAAAAAGCCCCGCAAAGCACATCTCTTTTTAAAAAAATCTTTTAGTAGAAGAATTTTATGCTCCTTCCTTTCCATCCTTGTGCCTTGCAAAGTTCCAAAGTTTTCGAAGTGATTTGTTTTTAATATAAAAACTTATATAGTTGCTTTTCATTTAATTGCTAGTAGTATAATTGTTACCAAACAAACCATAGTCTGTACCATAGGCTCGCTAGTTTGGCATTTACACGAGTGAATGATTTAACGAATATTTTGTGTTATGTTATTTTTTAGGAACTACACTTGTAAAATCGAGAATTCGTTCCTTGTAATCTGACTCTATAGTCATTTGACTATAGTGATTCTCCAAAACGATGTTTGTGAAACACTTGTACTTGTAAATTATTAAATTTTTGAACTTGTACTTGTAGAATTGTAACTTGTTACTTGTTGCTTTGTGAAACGGGCTCTAAGATTATTGCTACAGGCAACTTAACTTATTTTAATTTTGTTTTACTAAAACCGTAATTGCTCCAATACACGGTTTATTTGTTTGTATCGTAGGCATATCGTAGGTACTACATCACTATTACGGAAGTGATGCAATGAGTGTTGCCATGATTGTGGCGGCTGAGGCAGGTATTTCACGGTAGTCAAAGACAAAAGACGAAAGGGACGCAGTTATGTGTTAGAATGAGATACAAATACACCGCGCTCACTCTTGTGCATAACTGTGTCCCTTTCGTCTTTTTCCTTTTGTCGCCAGTGAATTACCCGCCTGACTGGCGCGGTGCGTCGGTTCAGTTTGATTTTGACAGTTCGCCGCGTCTCCAACAGCTGTTCGACCATTGCTCTCGCTTGCTTGTTTCTCCAAATAATTTTAAATCAGTGGATAACACGTGTACTTATTAGAATTGAACAAAAATACCTTTATATTAATTGTGCCTTTTAAGTCATGAATGAAGACAGTGGTGTTAAAGGTACGTAAGCTTATTAAATACATATAGAAAGCAAGACGCATTTTGGGACCACGCTGTTTTATCAATACCCTGCCGCTTGCGCGACCCATGCTGCCCGCATTTTTACTTAGAATTTACAACTTCTTTTTCCATTCAGAGGTAGTAAATATCTTAATCTTCAGATTAGAAGCACCTTCCTCTTTAGAATGTGTCCCTAAGCAAATTCCTTGTCTTCTCGATGAAATAATTATGTAGAGAAATGCTAACTGTTTCACAATGTTTTACATCTATCATTTTATCGTGCTGTAAAATGATAACCACAATTTTGTATTAACTTCCTATGGCAAAATCTAATGGACTAGAATGAATGCTCCTTTGTGTTTGAAGCAAGATGCGCCGTGACCTTGATTTTGATAAATGGAGACTTCTGTTGTAATCTGGCATAGGGAAAATTTAATTTAAGAAGAAATATTTATAAAAACTTAAGTAGAAATTTATTCAGCAGTCATTTAATAACTACATGATTGGAATAGCAATTTTAAAAAAGTACTAACTTATTTAACATTACAGCAGCGCCAGTGACGCGGCTGCGCCGTCGTCTTTCAGTGGAATCTGAGGATACAAAGTCACCATCAGCACCTTCCACTCCAACTAAAAAGAGAAGCACTCGCTTGGCTGCAAAGCCACAGCTTGAATTGATTGATGAACATGGTAAGAAGATTTCTTATTTCTTATTTTGTTTACAATTTGCTGACCCTGAAAGACATTTTGCTTTTAAGTACTATTACAAGAAGCAACCAGTTTTATAAATTTTCTGTAAAAGAAAGAACCTATAATGTAATTAAATCAAATTGGTACCATTCACTTCAGCTTTACTAAAGCAGTTCCATTGAACAGCTTTTTCTTCCTAATATGATAGACATAATAATATAATGCTGATAGGGTCTGTGAGGTTATACAAAGGTAAGATAAAGATCTTATTACCTTTTTACATGTTTTACATTCATTTTAGTATGTATTATGTCAAAACACAATGGTTGAGTAGTAAATGGTTCAGTAAACTGAATTTAAATTCTAATGGTTTAATATTTATTTATAAACAACATAGATCCTTTCTAAGTAACTAGCTGTTGTCTTGCAAGCAACACTTTTGTTTACCTTGCAATTAATCTTAGGGAAATAGTACTTTTTCCATTGTGATAGAGATTTGTTAGTTCAATTTCAACCTGTGCCTGTTAAATTTGTTATGTGTGCAGCACAAACACAAACTTTTTGTGTAGTGATCTGCTGTATCCTAGTACAGTACTGTACTATACTATTACACATTTACTGTACTATTATATATTTTGTGGCAGTACAAAATAATATAGTTATATGAGAAATTAGTATTTTTTCTCTCATCAGCAGTGACTAGCAGCCCAAAGAGGACAACAAGAAAATCTATATCCAAAGATATTGTAGAAGCTGATGAGAAACCAGCTACTCCTGCTCGTCGGAATGCCAGAACAAAATCCAACACCAGTGTAGTATCGGAGGCGGAAGAGAAACCACTAACACCCGCTAGACGCAGCACGAGAATTAAATCAAATACTAGTATAGTGTCTGAAGCTGCACAAAGTGTTGAGTCACCTAGAGCTAAAAGGGCTATTGCTAGGCGGAATTCACAGCTTGGTGAGTATCATATACATTATGCTTTTTATGACAGTAGTAGAGAAGGTAATCTGAAATAAAAAAAAAATCTTTAGCACAAAACAAGACAACAGTGAATCTTATTAATTTTACAAATAAAGCTATAGTGTTTTGACACTTTTTGGTAGTTATAGTTGGCAGGCAGGTTTCAAAATAGGCAATAAGTTGGTATTATGAGATGAGACGGCTCATCTCATAATGCCAACTTCACAAAATGCCAACCGCTCGCAAAATACCAACTTTTCAGAATGCCAACTTCTCAGAATGCCCACTTCTCAGAATGCCAACTTCAATTTATCAATGTATCAATTTTTATTATTTTTTTGATGAGACGCAAAATACTAATTCTAAACAATTAATATGTGAATATAAATTATAGTATTACCATATTACAAATTTAGCTGTATTGTGTTAATATAATAATATAATGTTAATGTCTGTATGCTGAATTTCCTGAAGCTGAATCCTTATCTATTCAATTGCCTAAAAATAAAACATAGTATTTAATTAGCATAGTTAAAACTTGTATATGTTAATTTTCAGGAAGTGACAATGAAACTCCAGTGACTCCTGCCAGAACCAGAAGAACTAGAAAAGCTTCAACATCCAGCATTGACAAAGAGGGTAAGTTAAGAATACAATATTATTGTAATTTTCACACATTTTATTATTTTTTTGCTGCCAGCAATCTTATTCCACAATCATAATGTCTGTTCTTGAATGTTAATATATATTTGAACAAAATTTTAAAAAAACTTATAATAATAATGAGACTTCTACTTCAACATGTCCGCAGTTTACTTGGAACTAGGGTAAATAGAATAAAGAAGAAGGCCTTTGTTTTCAGTTTTGTCCCAAACAAGCTTTATAAAATATTTGTGGCTTATATGAGGCCTCATGAAGCTATAGCAAAGGTAATGAGATAAGAACAAAGTATCTTCCCAATATAGCTAGTCTGGCAGTACCAGCTGTTATGGTATAATATATTGGCATATATTCTAGACTAAGTATATCTTATTTTGTGTCAGTCATTTTAAATGTATTTTTCTTAATCTAGCTTTCCGCCGCGGCTCCGCCCGCGTTAACGGTTTTTCCTGTAGGAATGAGGCATTTGCCCGCGGTAAAGGGTAGCCTATAAGATGTTACTAAGGGTGAATGTAGCTTTCTAATGGTGAAAGAATTTTTGAAATCGGTTCAGTAGTTTTAGAGTTTTCATTACAAATATACCTACACACACACCCACAAAAATACAAATCTTTCCTCTTTATAATATTAGTATGATTATAGCATAATCAGTTCATGAAAGTAGGTTTTAGTTATTTTTGTAATTTTGTTTTCTTTAGAAACCCCAGTTGTTAGTGAAACTGCTGTAACTCCAGGAAGAACTAGAAGAAGCAGAAAAAGCTCCACTTCCAGCTTAGAAGCGCCAGGTATGATACACATGCAAACCCATTTTTGTGTTTCGTAATATTGGACTCAAAATGGACTGACTGACTGCAATCACCTGGGTTGCCAGTTAGAAATTGCGACCTTAGCAATAAGGCCGCCTATTTGTAGTCACATTGTTTTGTGGACTGTACTTTTCTGTTTACATTAAAGTATATTATTTGGTACACCTTTCTTCTAGCAGATCTCGAATTTTGGGACTTTTTATTCTTTTGTTAAATATTCAAATCTTGTATTTAAAAATGGTTACATGGTTATGTGAGTTATATCACATGCAGGAAACTAAAAACTTTCTTACAAGAATTCATTTAGCTATCCATTTCCTTCTTACATACATGACAAAATTATGTCTATAGTGATTACTTGGTTGGTCAGTTACAATGAGATATTTACACTTAAAGCTTAATGTTATGTTGAAAAATAACTAACAACTATTAACTTTATTTTCTTCAATATTTCAGCTGAAGCAGCTGTGGTTGAGAAACAATCTTTGATCACCGAAGTTATTGTAGAGGAACCAGAAAATAAAAACAGAAAATCAACTTCTGAAAAAGATGATGTTGAAAACAAAGATGACTCTCCGACACGAAAAAGTCCACGACTTATGGCTAAAAAGACTAGAAAGAGCAAATCTTCAGAAACACATGAAACACAAAAAAAGTCACAAGAAAATGATGAATATGATAATATACCTCCTTCAACCAGAGAACAACCATCACAAAATGCTCAATATGAAAGTAACATTTCAGTGTCAAGTGCTAACCTTATAAAGGAATTGGAAACTTTTGGCCATACTAAAAATAAAAATTCATACAAAAACAGGAGTTTGTCTGATATTGAAGATACAAAAGAATCCAAGAAACGCAACAGAACGAAATCTTGGACGACTCTGTGTGCCTCTTCACCTCCCATAGAAGGAATTTTTTACAGTGACAACGAAAGTAAAAAGAAGAAATTGAAAAAGAATAGTAAAATATTTAGCGAAAAGAGTCTTAGCTATGGTGACGACACTGGATCTGGCGACGGAGTTAAACGGATTGGGGATACATTAGAGGAAAAGAAAGAATTGAGTATGCCAAAAAATAACAGAAAGAGCAAAAATAATTCTATAATAAATAAAACACAGGATTTGGAAAAATCTCTCTCCATTACAACAAAAGATGTTGATATTAGCAATGAAAGTAACAATGAAAATCTTGAATCGACAAGTAAAGCATTAAACTTATTTGAAAGCGCCCCAAGAGCCGATGTTAAATTGATGGTATTTATTGAAGACTCTGATTCTAACAGTGGTAGTTTGAACAAAGGAGTTAAACCAATCTCTAGTGAAGATCAATGTGTTCCAGTTGTTCTACAACAATCTGAAAATAAAAACACCTATTCTGAAATCCAAGCAAACAATATTTTTGATCCAAGTCTGCAAGAGAAAAATACTAATGACGAAAGTGTCGAGCCTATGGATATTGATGAAACTATGCCCGAAAATATATCACTATCAGTGTTTGCTGATGAAGGAAAGCGATCTCGCAAATCTTCACTGGCCATACTTCAAGAACTGGATACTAATACTAAAACTACACGAAATAAATCTGGAAGAAAATCCTCTTTGTCGAATTCACTATCTCAGATCTTTCAAGACACTGAAGCAGACTGCGACAAAGACGAGAATAAAAAAGCTAGTAAATCATTACTAAGAAGTAAACCAGAAATAGATGATAAATCTGAAGAATCCATTAGCAGTTTGGAAAAAGAAACGGTTTCCGAGCGTACTTTAGATGACAAGGCAAAAAACATTAGTAAAAGTATTCCTTCTGAAAACCTAGATGCATCAAAGGATAAGAGTATGCCAGGAGGAATTTCGCAAAACTCTTCTAACATAGCTGAAAATGAATCAGATAATAATTTGAGTAAATCGAAAAAATCTAAATCCATTTCTGAAGATGACATTGTAAACTGCAGTTATACTGGTATTGATAATAAAAGCAAACAAAATATCATAATCGGGGAAATTAATAAAGATTCAGATAGTCAGAAAGACAATAGTAAGTCCAGAAGAAAGTCTTCCTTGTCGATTTCTATGTCCCATGATAAAACTGGAAATGAAGATAAAAGTACACTTAAGTTGTCTCAAATAAAAGATGTTTCGGCTGCTGAAACCAGTGTATCGGATTCACCCAAAAAATCAAGTGATCTTTCCAAGTCAGTAAATATTGGAGAAACCAATAAAGATGGTCCTATTAATAAAAACCTATTAAACTACCTAACAAGCACTCCAGTGCAACCGAAAAGCGGTGATAAGTTGGCTATACAAATTAATACATCTGTCATTACTCCTACAAACACAAGCAAAAAAGATTTTGAACTGACTAAAAATAAACCCAAAAAAGATATATCTTTAGTTTCCAAAAGTTCCGAAAATGAATCATCTGATGATTCAGAAAACTTAGACGAGGAGGACTCTTCACAAGATAAAAACAACTTATTTGATGACAAAGCTGAAGATGCAGGCGAAGATTATGAGTCTGGTGACAGCCAAGATGAAGATGAAAGACAGTATGAAAGAGAAAATGAACTAATGGACAAAGGAGAAACTTTGTCATCTGAAGAGGAAGTATCTGATGATTCAGATTATGAAAGAGACTCTTTTGTGGTTAGCTCTGATGAGGAAGATAATGAACTACTTAGTGGTTCTGGAGATGATCTTGACTTGAGTGATAACGAGCTTACCTTAAGCGCAAAATCTAAAAAGAAGTATAATGAACGCAAATTAAAAGAACAAAAGAAAGCCTCGAAAGAGATGTTTGAGGCACGTCATGGGCTCAACGTATCCGCTAAAGATGACAAAATAAAAAAGAACAACCGCAGTCGCTTAGACTCGGCGCTGTTAAAATCTGATGAAGATATATTGCCACCTAAGAAAAATAAACGCATGCGATTAGAATCTACTCTTGAAACGAATGATACCAAATCAGAATTTGGAGATCTCACTAAAGACGCGAGCGCTGCATCAGATACAGATGAAATAGGATACAAAAAGAAAAAGAGCAAACGCTTATCAGAGTCAATATGCAATGAAAGTGCTATGAATGAGAAAGAAATTACTATTTACAATCAGAATAAAACGAAAGATGACGATCCACTGTTAGTAAAGATAAAGACAGAACCTAAAACACCTCAAAAGAAACTTGAAATATCAAGAATTCTTGTCACTGATGATGTAGAGCATATACAAGTCGATGAAAACGTGTCAATGAATAAATTAAATGATACAAAAGACCCTCTACAAGCTACTGCAGTGCAAGACGAAACTGAAAGTGACAATGACTCCATTAGCGAAAACGAAGAAATTACTAACAATTATGACTCAGTTCTCAGAGAATTGAATAAACAGAGCCAAAAACATATTAAATCTCATGATATTTCTCTAAACATAAGTAAGAAGGATAAGCAATTAGGTAAAAAGACAAAAACTATCATTGATGAACTAAACATCACTCAAACTAAAATTTCAAAAAAAGATAACAGCCTGCTTGCTAAAGAAAAGTCTGTCAAGCGTGTCTTTAAAAAACTAGCAGATACAGATGAATCCTCTGACTCTATTGATCTTCAACTGATTTTTTCTGATAATAGTAATGATAAATCCAGTGACAGCAAACAGAAATATTCCGAGGTTCTTGATGCTACAGCCAGCTTCATATCATTAAAAAAATCAGAAGCCAAAACGGACATTCGCCAAAGTGTAGGTAAGCAAAAACGTAAAATTACTGTAAGAATAATTAAAAATTTTCAATACAATGTTTAAATTTCATGATACAGAATATCACAATGTCAATCCCTTGAAATATAACAGTGGTAAACATTTAAGAATTTTTTTTTTTTTTAATTACAGGTGACAGCAATAAAGACAATGAAGGGTCAGTTAACTTTTTCATTGATACAAAAGGAAATTTAGAAGATACTGCTGTAAAAGATAAAGGTAAGCCAGATCAGAAAGAAGGTTCATGCCAAATAAGGCCAGTGGTCTATAAATAATAGACAAATAAAAAAGGTTTGAAACACTGGCCATTTTGTTTAACAACCACTAACACATTTGCAATTTTCAGATCCTGCAGTAAATGAGTCCGATTCTGATGATGCACCTGTAGAAGTCTTATATAAAAGCGAGAAGAGTGTAAAAAGTACCTCTTTCACAAAAACTCCTACTAGTGATAAAAATAAGAAAATACCAGACTCACAAGACACAGACTTGCAAGGTATACATTTGTAATTAATTATACTGATTTCATAGCTTCATATAGGTGTGTGTTTTTATAGTTTATTTATTTATCTTTTTTTTAGCACAATTTATCCCAACAATAAAGAGTAGTAAGAAAAAGAAAAAAGGACTATCATCTCATGAACCTGCAACAGCACCAGTCAGTGAAAATAAAAAGAGAGAGTCTGACTCAGCTGAGATAATAAATCCAGTTAATGAAAGCTCAGAACAAAAAGTTTCTGATCCAGTCAAAGATACTGTAAATCATCCAAGAAAACGTAAGAGGAAACAATCAGCTAACAAAAGTGCTGATATTGAGTCTCAGGGTATGTAGTATGTACTTTAATTTTCAACTTTGTTGTTGCAATGTGAAAGAATATTTTATCCCCGTGACAGTAATTTTCAAGTAATATATAATTTTGTTGTTTACCAAAGGTTTAAAAAATACTTTGCCCAACTCTAAAATGTTTTAAATGAAATGAAAAGCTGTTTAAACTTTACTAATGTTTAGTTTTTTTTGTACTTTTATAGCCCTGAATACTTCCCATCAGATGGAACAATCAGTGTTGGGTAATAAAAAGAAAAAGTTAAAAATCATGGATGATAATCAAATTCAACAAACTATTCCTTCAACTGGTGTTAAGAAAACTGAAAAAGGAGCTAAGCTAAGTACTGCAGTCAAGGAAAACCAGCCAGGTTAGCTTTCTTACAAGATACTTTCGTATTTATGAATCCGTCGTATTTATGAATCCGTTAAAAATTTATTGAGTCATGAATGTGATGATGATGATTGTTGATGATGGATGAGATGACAATCATTAACTTTGGATTTCATACGGAAGTTAGTAATATTATTAAATTTTGCATTTTCAGAACGAGAAACAAAAATTAATAAAAAGAGAAAACAAAGAGATGAAGATAAAGATGAAAATAATATGTCAAAGGTAATGTGATTCACTATCTTTTTTTTATCTAATATATTTTTTAGACAGCCTTCGTAAAATATTGTGCGATAATATTGGCGATTTTCTTTGCTTCGTAAAAAGTAGCAATTTTTAATAAATTAAACATATTTTTAGGTTTTCAAAGAAAATTCATTTGACAAGATACATGTTCCACGACTTCCTACTACTATTATTGAACAACTGGAAGACTTTCCTGGTGAAGGGCTTCACAAGAAGAGTAAGTGTAAAGCGGTATCAACAAGCAACTTTATTGTGGAAGAGACCAAAAAAAGAAAAAACAAACCTTCCGATTTCATGGAAGAAACTGTATGTCTGAACGACGATGAGAACCCTTATTCTATGAACAAAAAAGCGAAAAATAAGAAACCCAAAGTGCTACCTTTCTTACCAACAGTTTCTACATCAGATAGTGGTTTCACTACAAACTTTCAAGTGAATGTAATATCTCAAAAAATTGAGTTTGTAGCTCAAAAAGATGAAGTTCTAAATTTTAAAAATGATTATTTAAACAATAGAATAAAAAAACTGCGCACCTATGATCTATATAAGAAACAGAGGAGTATGAAACTGTCTAAATATTAAGAAAGGTCTACCTAAAATCTAAATGTGAATTATACCCCACCATACTATAATTTTTACCTATATAAAATTCCGCCTGATAATTAAGAAATTTTAAATTCTGTACCTCATTTATTGCTGTGTTTCTGAGGGCCATCATCTGAAAACTGTTAAGGTACCTACACACACAGTTAATAATACTGATGTTTGAATACTTTATTATTGCTGGAGTTTTTTTTATTATTTTAGATTTTTGTATAAGTTAAGTAGTTTTTTATTTTTCCGATTGTTGTATGATGTTGTATCGTATTAATATGTTGTCATGATTTTTTAATGTAAGTATTTGCTTCAAGTTATCTTTATTTTATTTTTTATTTAGACATTACTCCATGTTGACTTGGTGAATTATTCAATTTTGTATGAGAATGTCTAGTAGTGTTTCCCTATTTCGTTTTATAGGCTATACAAATTTGTTAAAATTTCCCTGTTATTGTTAGAAGAAGGAAAAGTAGCGTAATGTTATGGAATAAAAACTACATTATGTTAGCATTATTTTAGAACAACATTATAATGTAATTACGTTTGAATTTCCCGCCTCAAACAGACACATATTGACTAGGTGGCGCTGGTATCGCCCAAAATGGTATTGCCCATGTGCTCCTTGGTTTCAATTTTATGCTATGAAGTTTTGACAATTTTACAAAAATATTCAATAAACGAATTCTTTTAAAACAAAATATCATTTTTATGTACAATTTTATTAGAATTTACTTACACACACGTCTTAAGTACTTCCCGCCTTATCATGCCGGTGTAAACAAAACCGCCATGTTGTTGAAAATGGACGAGCCCGATAGTTGCCAGTAAGTTGTAATGTAAGTACTTCTGCTAATATAACAAAAAAGTAAGTTATCCATAAAATAATTAAATATTTAACCAATTTTGCTAACGTTAATTATAGTTAACTTATTTGACATAAATTTAGTAAAGAAGCTATATTGAGAAATGACGTCAATCGGTTCTGTACCACGGACCAATAGCAGCTTATCGGCATGGGTCACGTGGGTTTTGTCATCCAATAGAATCGTGAATCCATTCTTTGTGTACTTTTTCACGTAGTAGTAAAACGGATTGTGGTTTATATGGAGTGAGTGGTGTTTTATCTGTCAATCTATGTTGAATAAAAACGTAAATGTGTGAAATTCAGGATTATTCCATTGAGCATAAGGATATTTATTCCAATAAATATTCGGTAAGTAATTTACAAAGTCAATATTACATGTTTTCGTTGTATGTTTTGACAGAAAGGCGCGGACTATGGGAAAGTCCAACTGAGTTATCATGTCCCGCTCTTTTTAATGTCATTTAATACGTATTTAATTAGGTCTTTCGTATTATTCAAAGCTGTTTTGGCATCAATAGCACTTGATCATGATAATTTATTTTCATACACTCCATAACACTGTTTACATTCGCTGTATCTTTGAAGTGGCGGGAAATCATTGAATATATTTCATTTGTCCTAAATATATTTTTTAAGAAGTATTTAGGTGTTCTCAAGGTACCAAATTTCGGAAAGATGTATTATATTCATAATATTCATTGGGAATCTGTGTAAAATCATAATAATCACCTAAACACGCGGCATAAATAACGGTTGACTATTTCATAGTCCATCTCTTTCTGTCACTGTCATTCTTTGCAGGCCGTGAAAAGGACAGAAAGATTATTATTATTATTATTATTTCGTTCACATGCAATACAACTGCTGCCACTTATTCATTTTGTTCCTTGTTTTGACTAATTTGTAATCTATACCAATTTTTATTCAACAAAAACTATTCTTAGAAAATTTGCTAGGTACTTAGGTATACGTCCTGTCACCTACCTATCATATAAATTGAGTAAGTTTAATATAGCATTCGAAGGTTATGGTGTTTTGAAAACAAATTTTTACCAACGTCTGAAAACCTTGGCTAAGAAGAACCTATAAATGAAAACCCTTTTTAGATAAAGTAAATATACTTCTCATCAAAAAAATCGAAACACTTCCGTACTAAGTTTGTTTGCAAGGTGTTTCGATTTTTTTGATGAGAAGTGTATTAACTAAAAATTATACCAACCTAGGTACTCCTCGGAAATTTGTCCTATTTATTGCCTACATTCCTTATTATTATTTGCCATTTGCCATTAAAAATTTAAATAAGCAATTAATATGACAAGCCTTTTTAGCAAGTTCCCGAAATGCCGACGTAATTTTGTATTGTAAACTTAAACTATCCATCAGTTACGTTACGTACGATACTACGACATAGACATTCCCACGGCCTTAGTTTCGACTGAGAATTTCAAAACGTCGAACAATGAGTGCACCGTGCGTCTGTAGTGGTGAATGCATGCATGAGTGGCTGCACCGTGTCGGTGTGTGCGTGAGCTGCATACACTACTGCACCGACGAGTGCATGCATGGGGAGCCGCGGAGCGGATGGCTGTGCAACCAAACCTGTGTGTTTGTGATAGTAGTTTTTGTAGGGCTTATTCATTCTATTCACGAGCACACATCATCATTTCCAGTATGAGAAAAAATTAAAAAATAATGAAAAACACATTAGCTGTACATGTAATTAACTAACCACTTTCATAATTATTATTTAATTTACGATAAATTCACTTTGACTAGTTCTTTGATGGTACCCAGTAAAGACGACGGAAGTCCTCAATGAAATGTTTTGGAGGTCTTTCCTTAGCGTAGAAAGCACAATAATAAAATTTTCCTAAAAATCTCTAAAATCGAATAATTAATCTCAAATACATAGAACTAAGTTGTAAAGGGCTTATATATTTCAACTAAGGTTGTTCCACTGTTTCTCTTTATTCCACTATCCAGATCATGATTTCATAATCACATCCAGAAATTTGTTATATTATTGTACTCTAACACACTTATTTTGATGAACTATTAGGTAGGCTCTCTGTAGAGGTAGGCTAATAAGACTTGTCAGGTAGATTGAAGATTCCAGCTATGATAGGTACTAGGTATTAATGTGGTATTAATCAGTGACCTGTAACTAATACATAATACTTATTTGTATTTAATTAATTTAAAATGAATCTAAATGAATTTTCTCCTCCTAACTGTCCATTATTAGGAGATGTCGTTGTCACAAATTTCTTCCGTCTTTCGACCATCATAAGTTGATGTCTCAGATATCCAGCTTTTCTTTATTCACTTTACGACATTACTCAGGTCTTTTTTAGACTTTTAAAAACTCTCATTTGTAAATATGATCCTTCTGAATCCAACCACCACTCGTTTAAAGCCGCGATTAGACTACACAAATTGTAGGACACTTTTTCAGTCAGGTTCCTTAGTAAGGACAAGTGTAATTGCAGTAAGGCTCCGATAATTAGGACAATAACTGCAATTACACTTGTCCTTACTAAGGAACCTAACTGAAAAAGTGTCCTACAAATTGTGTAGTCTAACGCCTGTGGAGTTTCTTCCGACGGGTTCTTCTCCACAGAAGACAGCCAAATTGTGAACCCGCCTCGACGTCGAAAAGTGATTTGTAAAATCTTACTTCGAATAAACATATTTCATTCATTCATTCATTCATTCATAGTCTAATCGCGGCTTAATGTAAAACATTCAACTGCTTTAAGCAACATTTCCTCATCCTCCTTATTTATTTCACATTAGACATTGATATCAGAGTATCTCTTTGATGGTAAATGCTTCACTATGGGTCATTCCGAGCAATCACATTTGAAAGTTACGGGAGCCTGTTGTATTTCCTAATGTTTATAGTCCTAAAGTCGATTATCCGAACCTCATTTTCCTAATATTCGATTGTCCTAATGTTCGATCATCCTAAATTTTGATTATCCTACCGTAATACTTGTCCTAATATTCTTTAGTCCTAATATTAATATCACTAAAGTTTGAAATTCCTAATTTTGATCCTCCTCTCTTATATATCTAAAAAATCATCGTTAGGTTGAATAGTAGGTAATAAAAATCTTATTATATCTCAGTAGTAATTACCGTTATGTATGAGTTCTATTTTTCTTGTATACATTACCGTTCACATTTAACTTTATGTAATTGGACAAATTTTAATTGTTTTGAACATTTGATAATAGTTAATATTTGAAATTATGAGCAACCAAAGAAAATTTTAACAGCGAGACCTGCGAGCGATACTGACACGACTGACTGACACATATTATTTTGTAATTATGTATTTTAGTAAACCATTAATAAAATTTCTTCCTACAATACAGTTTTATCTTTCTGGCTGGCCAAAAGAACGCCAAAAGTTGTCGTGTATAATTTGCTAACCTGTTTTTGCTAAGTTTTTTTTTATTTATTTAGGACTATATATTTTAGGAATATAAAGGATTATAACTATGGACATTAGGGCTTACCATCATTAGAATAAAAAAAATATGGCCATGAACAGTAGGAGTTAAAAAAATAGGACTAGGATCATTAGGACAATCGATATTTAGGACTAAAATGCTAAGGAAAATAAAAAGTAGGATAACAAATTTTAGGGAATACAATAGAGAACCGAAAGTTACCTTACGACCACCGTACATACTATATTATACTGTGTTACGACACCATAGTATTACTTTCATATATTTTTCTAAAGGACACTAATGCTATTCTGGTCATTCTACCATTCTTCATGGGCTTTTTGCAAGTTTTTGCACGCACATGCAGACGCTTTTTTACAGCTCGAAGTGTTGGTCTCACTCCTAAACTAGGTGGTATACCGTGGCTTTCTACTAATTTCGTGTAAAGAACTTGCTTCTACTCAAATCCAGCATAAAGCAATGCTATAACAGAACTTAGTAGATTCATAAATTCATTGCTTACTAATATTTACCATCTTGACTTGTACTGTCAGGTATGCCAACTTTACTACTGACCGTAATATAATATTATAAAAACTGTCTACTTCGAAATCTCAAGGTTAAATAAAATGGCGAATATGAGAGGTACCCTGATCATATATATTATTATTTATTAATTGAACTACTTGACACCTGAATTCTATTTTCGGCTATCATGCTTATTCACCGGAAAGACTTCAATATATGGGTCGGCCACTACGCGACAGGTGTGCAGGCAGACGCGCCTTGCAACCTGCGCAACATTTGTTTACAAAAGTTACACTGACGCTTGCATTTGTAAAAACGAACACAAATCGAAATAGAAGACTTTAAGACAGAAAATGAGATTATATTATCTCGACATTTATAATATGTCCGCCGTCATCGTTTGTCAACAACGAAACGACGACAGTTCAGTGCAGGACAAGTCTTAGGACTCTTCCTTGCTCGGAATGTATTACGATTGGATACAGCAGTTGCTGCCTGGTTACACGGCTAAACGTTCTGGTTCTGCCCTGAGTCATCTACCTTTAGGCAGAGAATACCATTAGGTACCTTGTACAACACTCACGTGAAGTAGATGAACCATACAGGCAAGACTCAAGACAAGACCATGCACACGGCCATAGTACACACATCTTTATAATTAACTTTTGTGGTCGTTGTTTTGTAAATGTTGATGAAAGAAATGGTCTCATTGTTAGACTTCTCCCATGAGTTTTAGTCCGGTTACACAAATTCACAATGTTATCCTCCAAACTTTGCACAACGCTCGGGGTGACCTTAGCATTGTCTCAACTTGTAGGTCGTAAAAAGACGAAAACTAGTAAACGTCCAAACATAGATCCCCTTTATCGTTCAGAGTAGTGGACTAGTGGGATTACTTTACGCTACAGACTCCCTGGACTAGACTGGTCCGTCTCTGGAAAAGGTGAATAGACGGTCGGTCGAACTCGAAGAGACACTGTTCGGGAAGCTGCGAAACAGCTTTCCAATTACGGCAAAGACATAAGTTTTCGAATGGTTTTCGACCAGTGCGGTGTGTGTTGCCTTGCCAGGGATGGACGTCGTATGCATTGGAGACCTGTAAAATAGAGCCTCAATCTATAGACTCACACAAGCGCTGGTATCCAAACATGGAAATTAGGCAAGAATTAGATGATGATGGTTAACCTTTTAGTGGTCTAACAACAGAAATACTTCGTCGGCTTGCGTGCCTTGAGGACCTTTTAGGACTTTAGTCTATCTAAGGCCTTCTGGTTCTGGTGTCTTGAAGACTATCAGCCGCTAATTTGCCTTAACCAACAGGCCTAGCCAGCATTTAGGAGCGTGACCAAAAACTGTTTATAGCAGGCATTGCCTTTCTATTGGGACGTATGTGAATGGATAATGAAAGATACACAAGGAGAAGAAAGGGTTTTGATATTTCCCTGACCAGCCAGACGGTTTTCATTGTCTTTGTTGTTGTTATAAAGTCTAATGAATACCAGAGAATGTCTTCATTGATTCCAATCGTGGCCAAATTCTATACCATTTCATAAATAAAATCTGTTGGAGCAGACAGGTTCTCAATTAGTACCGCACCTGATTAGAATATTATTCGACAGACAGGTAAAACCGACAATCTGTCTGGAAACACCGGTCCGTAGCCGCCCCGGTGGTGTCTTCCGGATAGAAAGGAAATGCCTATATTAGTGGACATTCGGATGTACAGTTCAAGATCATAAGTTAAAATAACTTTTTCCTAAATGCATGTAGGTAGGTACTTCTGCTCTTCTTATTTTGTATGTTAGGAATTTACAGTGTACGGAACTCAATATTGTACTTCAAATGATAAGCTATTGAAAAAAATAAGATTAAATCTTTATTAACAATTTATAGATGCGAAAGTGGGCATTTCAGGAAATATAAATGACTAGCTCTCTGCCCCGCGGCTTTGCCTGACTGAGCTAACAGTTGTTCTCGTGGAAATGAGGTACTTTTCCGCGGTTAAATGTAGCCTTTGTGTTATTCTGATATATAAGCTATATTACTGTAAAGTTTCATTAAAATCCATTCAGTATTTTTACGTGAAGAAGTAACAACCATCCGTCGTCCCTCACAAACTTTCGCGTTTATAAAATTAGTAGGATAGGATAATCTACTTTTACTTAGGAAAAGCGGCATGCGTATAAGAAAATTTTATAAAGTGACCGAAGAAGGTGCGAGGCCGAAAGCTATTTAAAACTGAATGCACAAATATGGATATACATGTTTAATTAATATTTAAGAAACATGTGACAAAATCAATATAAAAGTAGATAACATCCGTAGAGCTCTGCTTCTACAGACTGATACCTACGTAAGTAAGTACGTGCTACCTACCTATAGTTACGCGAGGTTATTGACCCCCGTCGGGCGCCATCTGTTACTACATACCTAAAGCCATATAAATACCTACCTACTCCTGTTTACTGTGTAAATAATTTACAAAAATAAAAAGTCATTTCGTACGTTTTTCATAAAATCGTAGTAGTACCTAGTGGACCTACCTGTAAATTATTATTTTTTTATTTATGCATACAGTACCAAGATAAAATTATTTATTACAAATTATTAGGGCAAAATAGGTACCTAAGTAAATAAATACCTATAACCTTTCTACTTCTGCCAATTCACTTTCCTGTCTAGACGAGGGTAGGTAACAAAGTATAAATAAAAGTCAGAGCAGAATATTTCAGTTTCCCTCCCTTCATTTGAAACAGGGAAAAGAGGACAAGAGGGGAGCGCGCAGAGCTCGCGCAAGTAATCAATACAAACTCACTCCCTATTTTTGGCGCCAATCCTGCGCGCGCAGCTTTCCCGAGAGTGAAAAATCGTCGGAGTTTTCGCGCCAAATACATTTTTAATAATTATCGTAGGTAGGTTAGGTATTTGGTTAGGTATATATTTTTTATTTAAGTACCTAGTCTCCTCGTATGACATCCTCGTATAGATCGGGCAAATTTTCCAGGTCGATTCTATTCTAATAATAGAGATGTAGTTATTTCGACAAATAAAAAATTTCAACATCTCGATTGAACAATTTCTAGTCTCCTGTTTCCGTAAAAAAATCAAAATGTCTAGACAAGTAATTCAATCAAGCGCTATGCTCTCGAGCGAATTTTCCGAGACGGATTTTCGCGGTTACCATCAAGGGCCTATTTCACTAAGCTACAATTTATAAGTTAAAAATTCGATGTCCATTGCGTAGCTGATAGTCTCAAATAGTCTCAATTGTGAATCATTAAGATTAAACCGTATCGACTACGCAATGTATGTCGAATCGTGCTTGTGATTTGTGTAGTAGGTTGGTGAAATAGCGCTAGGCCTGCCACGAGTGGGTTCAAGGCGACAGCGCGCGGTCAGGTTCGAGGACACGGGCGGCGGGGCCCCTCACGACTCGCCTTCGCTGCAGTCTCCCCCATCTTGGCTGAAACCTTAACAAAAACACAGCTTCCGCCCTATTTTGTGCGTGGAAATGAAAATTTTCCAGGCTTTTGATGTCTAAGCTGCAGCAGTCGTGCTGCTTGTTTTATTGCCTACCTAGATGTGTTTTATGCCAATAATTGTCGGTTTCTGGGTTTTAGTACCTTTTTATTTTTATGTTCCTAATGATAAAGAAAACTCTTAACAATCGTCGCTACCTGCTCATAACCTACATCAGTCCTCACCGAAGAACTTGAGCCCACCACCGTCGTCGTCGCGTCGTATGAAGAAACGTAGTCAATTTATTAGGAAATCTAATACTGAATTTGTTAAAATATGTTTGTAAAAAGCATTTACTACCTACTCTAGCTAGCCGAATATTAACCGAACAGTCGGTGACCTGTACAAATAATGCAGAAAGAGGTACAAATAATGCAGAAAGAGGTACCAATTTCCTGATTTTTCCTAAGAAATAAAATTCTGAAGTAAGTACCGAAATAAAAATAAAGCTGTACATATTTTTTTATTATTTTATATTTATTTATACTCGCGGGACCGATGATCGTTGTGGAGATATTGGGGAAGGCTTTTGTACAGCAGTGGACGTCTACTGGCTGAAATGATGACGATGATGATATTTATTTATAAAATCAAAGCAGGTTGTTTCATGACTTTTTTTTATCGAAATGCCAACCTCGTTATTTTCTCCCGAATGTTTACATTAATTATAATATATTTATTTACTCAGTTACATGCCATAATAACACACTACTCACTTTCTTTACTTACTCAAAAAATATAAAAACCTACGTGTTCATATTGCACGTAAACGTAACGTGAGTTATATGAACTGTAGAAGCAATAAAGAGTGAGTTCATGGCCCTCTCAGTCAGCCACGGCGCTCTACCTACCTTCGAGTTGAGCCAGACAGATGGACAGTTTCGGACCGTGAAGCGCTCCGACTTATACTACCATGAATAATAATAATAGCCTAATGTGGTAAAATATATTCTCAATATTCAAGTCGATTTCTGACTCACTTCGTTTGTCTGAATACCTAACCTGTAATCTTTATAAATAATTAGGTACTGATTTTGACAAAAAAATATATTTTATCAGTCAACATGGTGCAAATTCTTGTTCAAAATCCAAAGGGCGAGGTGTGGCGGCCTGCAATGTCATTAGGGGTCGTTTCACCCTCTTTCGATCCTATATGTCTGTCTCTGTCATCCACCCCATCCCAGTCTGTCTCCTTCGCACGCGCAGATCAATTTTTATTCCCAACGTTTTGGAGGGAAATCTAACTGGAAAATAATAATATTCAGCCTTCAGATTTAGATAACACTAAACTTATTTCCGTGTTTCTTGATGGTGGTCCCGATATATTAGACTTATGTGCAGAAAACAAGCCAACTTTGCCTTCTATTTTAGTGGTTTAATTATTTGTTTTGGAAATAAATTGACTTCCTTATGCTGTAGCGTTTAAATTGACCATTATTTATTTATCCTGGCTGTTTACACAAATCTACGGTCTTAATTACTTATTACGAAACTTAGGTAGGCTAATGAGTGGCTACTAATGTACGTACATACTACCAACTACCAATACGACTAGCATTAACAGTTCCACGATAACATTTTAGCAGACTGTAAACGAAATTTTTAAAACGGTGAACTTTGTTATTGGTTAAAGTAAAGCTATCAAGCTCACGTGCCCCCTTATCTGTCAATGCACCCATTTGTAAACGACTTTCGAGTTACAGTCAAGATTATAATAAAAATCTACGTCTATTAAAAAAGTAATACCTTACTTCGTAGTATTCGTATACGACCCACTTTTTGAATTGGCACCTTTGGTCCTCACCTGCCGTTGATCACACATATTTTGAGCTTATTGTGCAAAAAACGAAAACGTTATTTGTACAGGCAGCAGGTAGAGAACCATTTTACGCAAGCTGGTTTGGTATCAAGGGCATTTTATCAATAGGTAGGTACCTCCTACATACTATACTTCATATGAACTGGAATGTAAAACTATGTTTTAATATTAAATACCTATGACATTTTCGTACAGTAGTGTGACAAGATAACAACTGAAAAGAAAATGAGACAGGAAAACCAATGTTAGCTAATAACCCATAATTACATCCGATCGGAAGAAGATGAAAGTAAATATTCTTACACTACACATTCAGTTTAATGGGCCACGCCATACCAGAACAAGTTTATTTATAGACACGGACGAGTAAGAAAGAGCAGCTACAAAAAACATCGTCCCGAATCTTGGAAGCCTTTCGTTTGTAGTAACGTGTTTTTATACATGCCAGTAACCGATCCAGTTGGGCCCTCGCCTCGTCCAACGAACCATAAGTTGGTGTAGGTCTGCTAAAAAAAGAGAATCCATAATCATATTATATTCATGATTCTATTCCTATCCTATTAAAACACCATCCGTTGTTAAATTGTCATTTAAAGTATCAAAAATAAAGGCTTAGATATAGCCATGGTTATACATTCAGAGATTATAAAACAATACACTGGAATGCAAAATAAAAACCTGTCCTGTCATCAGCAAGTTCCTGAAATAACCCACTCGTTAAAAATATGCAGTATTATGGTCGTTTTCAATGAGCGTAAACAAGATAGCGCTCGGTCATACAATTTACTCTTTCTCTGCCGGGCTGGGGTAGCGCATACCACAAGACAAAAACAGGTTTCTGTACTACATAGTGGTTTCATTGTACATTCCCTCCCGCTCTCCCCCTTGTCCGTCCGCGCCTTTGAGACAGCAACTTTGTGTTATTTATCAATCAAATTGGCGCGAAAAAGTACACTACGAAATGAATATGCTGATTGTAGCCAGACCATAATTTAATTCTGAGATCAGTTATTGGAATAATGTATAAAAATTATGTTTGGTTGTTTCAGGGGTGCTTAGACATGGATTTGTACATCACCGACTCACTCCAAGACATGCTGGACATGGATATAAAAAATGAAATTGCTACAGATCTTAGTAGCATTAACGACTTCCCAGTAAGTAGAATATGATACGTCGAGAATGACTTTTCTTAGAAAAAAACTAATATGTTGTATAATCAACGTATAACGTTACGGAAGGTAACGAAAATTATCCTGTATTTTTCACACGTTGGCGTAGACATTACAGCAACAAACAACGTACCTCTTATAAAAAAATGTTGTTGTTTTAATAATTTATATGTATTTATAACTAAGCTAAAGCTATCAAATTAAACATCATGTATATCTAATTTTCAGGATTCATTAGGATTAAATTTTTCCGAATTACCGCCGTTATTAGACATGGATACTGACAATTCAGCTACATGGCTCAATAACTCTTCAAGTTTCGTTCACAACCTAGACTTATATGGCTCAGAAGCGAATGCTGTTATGGTTAATCCCAATTCTGTAATGCCTTCGTCATTTGCTGAAACACCAGTTAAAAGTATTGTAAAGGAAGAGGCTTCGAATGTACTTCTCACATCAGCTGCGAGCAACGAACAGAACAGCAGGTCAATGCCAAGCCCAAAGGAAGAAAAAAGCCATTTAACATTCTCTCCAAGCACAATTAAAGTCAAAACAGAACCCCCAGAAGAAACTAATGCTACTGCAGCAGTGCCGGCTAAAAAGGAGTTGGAAGAAGCCACGCAAATGGTCATCTACGTACGGAAGCAAGACAAAACGGTGGTCAAAGATTTATTGAAAGACTTAGACATGAATAAGCCTAAAATAGTTAGCTCGCCACAAAACCCCACTCCGACTATTAGAGTAAAAACATCACAACCCGAAATCATTAAAGTTAATGGAAAAAATTGTTCAATATTAAATACAAACCACAAAGTTTCGCAACAATTAGGTACCAAGACTATTATATCTGGCAATATACACATACTTGACGCACAACAATCTAGGACAATTTTAGCGAACAGCAATAAAAATCAGGCAACAATATTGATTGATAATTCATCGTTAAATAATAATAGGATAATTAAAACTGCAGTAAGCGGGGCGTTTACAGTGGACAATAATCAAAGTAAATATGTGAATGCGTCTAGTAAAGGCACGCATGAGTTCCCAAAACCTGCGTATTCGTATTCTTGTCTAATCGCGATGGCTTTAAAAAACTCGCGGACGGGAAGCTTACCCGTTTCAGAAATATACAACTTTATGTGGTAAGTTAAGTGTACAAAATGTTGATAATAATATCCTTGTATATTTGTGTATCTGAATCGAAATTTCAAATGTGTTTTTACTATTTTCAGTCAACACTTCCCTTACTTCAAAACGGCGCCAAATGGCTGGAAAAACTCAGTACGACATAACCTTAGTTTAAATAAATGTTTTGAGAAAATTGAAAAACCATCAACAAATGGGAGTCAAAGAAAAGGTAATATCACAACAAGAACTACAATCATCAAAATGTAAATTAAGTAACAAAGTACAAACGCCAGCAAAGATATTAAATGATATTCTCTTGCAGGATGTTTATGGGCAATGAATCCTTCAAAAATAGGGAAAATGGATGAAGAGGTACAAAAGTGGTCACGGAAAGATCCGCAAGCAATTAAAAAGGCGATGGTCTGTCCAGGTAAATATCTATTGTCATTCTTGCCACCAGTTATATTTATCTAATTACGCTAATGAAGTTATTGATTAGGTGGGAATGTAATAATTTATTTCTCGCAATGCTTTTATTGTTTCGTTTATAAATCATAGTTATTCATATTAAGATGGCATTTAAAAAAAAGAGTACAAAAGTTATATTCCTGTGGTTCTGTGGACCTTAGTTCTCTTAAAAAGGTTGATAAGTGATTGATTTGTATATTGTATGTTGTAGAAAGTTTAGAAGCACTAGAACGAGGGGAAATGAAGTACAGCGGAGCGGGAGTGGATCCGGATGCGGAAGATGACGCGGATGTCGAAGCGGATGCGGAAGTGGAGAGCGAGCTGGATGCGGATGTCGAACTAGACCCCGACATCAAGGAGGAGGTGGAAGAGGAAGACGGCATTATTGAGCAGGTGAGACAACTTGACACAAATTAGGTTCCCAGTCAAAAAGTCAGTTGTTATCAAATGTTAAAAACAATATTGGGAATTGGAAAACGTATCTTCTTGTAAGGGCCTTATTTCACTGGCGCATGGCGACAGAAGACAGAAGACGAAAGGGACGCAGTTATGCGTTAGATTGAGATACAAATACACCGCGCTCACTCTTGCGTATAACTGCGTCCCCTTCGTTTTTTTTTTGTCTTTGTCGCCAGTGAAATACCAGCTTAAGATTTTCTACTTTCATTTGTCTTTATAATGCCAGCTGCCAAAAGGCTGATGAAGGTGGTATGATAGACATGCTTAATATAGTAAATGGACAGCAATGTTCACATGTGTAACTTAACTATTAATAAAATCCCCAAGCCGCCGCCAAGTGGGGATTACAGCAATTAAACTTAATCCAGTAGCAGATAATAGATAATTTATCAACATCATAAAAAACGTAATAAAATCTGTTCAAACTATACATGTTTGTATAAATTATTAGTAAACGCTATTTAATTTATTATTAAACTACTTTATGTACCTATCGTTTTATGAAAACAATGTGCAAAGTTAAATAGTTTTGCGATAGTCCCTACTCATAACAGAAAATGATAGTGAGGTCAAAAGTGATAGATGATGATGACGTATTTGTATTTATGTCGTACTTAACGCAAATCTAATAATATTGTTCTTACCTAAAAATATTAAACTTACCTTTAGTGACGTAATTTTACGTATAACATTTCTTCTGCAGCAAATTTTCTTCTAGCCCGACTAGAAAAATAGAAAACCTCGCCATATTGCGGAATTTCGATGGAACTAATTTTATAAGGGAAATTGTTGCCATAGCTTTATAAAAATATACACGTGGCGCCCCCAGAGCAGGTTTTTTATTTCTTTGGTCAGGCGTATTGTAGCAAACGAAAAGTAACCGCTATTTTAGATGTAATTTAACGAACCATGCATCATCCATCATCATGCCGAAAGAAAGACGTCCGCTGCTGAAATACGATACTTCGGGCTGTGTCGGTAGCTTTGATTTGCCCACGAGAAACTACAAGCATAACCCTCTTGTTGTTTACTTGGGTGAAAAACCAACATACCTTTCGATACAATATCAACGTTCTAATGAAATTTCTGTAATCGTTTCTTTCAAGATTTCGAGGGGAAAAGCTAGTATTGTTATCTTAGAGAATAAATATACATAGAGCACGCGCATCGCTCCGCTGCCTTTAGTCAAGCGTAAGCAGATGTTGTATGGGCGGTGAAATCAATAACATTTTTCTTTTTGGATTTGTTCCTCGAGTTATGTTTGCAACTTATCACTGCACATTTAAAAATGTTCTCCTATTAAATTACTTATTTTCACCGGGAAAAGCAATCAGCTCCGATAACCATTTGATACTAAACGAACGCGCTGAAGATATTCGGACTGTTTGTATCCGTGCTTACGGTTCATACTCGATTAGGCGTACTCTATCCCTCCCAGAAAATTTTCTATTTATACTCTAAGATTGTTATATTGTGTGGTGAAACTAATAAAGGCGTGTTTTGTCAGGAGTTGGAAGTGGAAGAGGTAGTGGAAGGCACGGGCATGGTCGGCGGCACGTACCGGCTGCTGGCCACCGGGCCCTCGTCGCTCACCTCCTACATCACTGACGCGGAGTCCAGCGAGGAGGTCAGCGACATCGAGGTCAGTCAATCATTGTTGGAAGTAGAAGAGGTAGTGGAAGGCACGGGCATGGTCGGCGGCACGTACCGGCTGCTGGCCACCGGGCCCTCGTCGCTCACCTCCTACATCACTGACGCGGAGTCCAGCGAGGAGGTCAGCGACATCGAGGTCAGTCAATCATTGTTGGAAGTAGAAGAGGTAGTGGAAGGCACGGGCATGGTCGGCGGCACGTACCGGCTGCTGGCCACCGGGCCCTCGTCGCTCACCTCCTACATCACTGACGCGGAGTCCAGCGAGGAGGTCAGCGACATCGAGGTCAGTGAATCATTGTTCTTGCTCTTCTTTACTCATGTGGAAATCGAAAGAGATGGGAGATGAATGAATGATATTTAAAATAAGAGCGCAGCTGTCAATTTAGCTTAATTATAAGGTCGGGACTCCACCAAAGTGTAGATGTCTCATTTTTATATAGAATCTTGTGATGCGCGGTGCCGCTTAGCTCGCTTACATCTTCTCTCTTCTCCGCTTTGGTGGAGACCCGGCCTAAGTGGGATGTTTTTGTATGCCTGCGAAACTAGTGCGAACTACGCGTAAAATTGATGAATCTAAATTTAAATTGACAATCACCTGTCCCTTTTCATTCCTAAGGACGTGAAAGGGATATGGTTTTAAAATTTAAGTTAGAGCGTAATACGTAGAATCGGGTTCATTATATTGCTTGCTTATGCTGGGTTTCGAGGTACCTCACAAACCCTGGTATCAGAATTATTGAGCCGTCTAAGGGCGATCGCTGTTTCGCGCTGGATCTAGCGCGTAAATCATGCGCCGCGTATTTGTTGGCTATCCATCGATTACACTATCGATAGTTTTATAACCATCAATAGCTACACGCGCGATCGCGGCGCGTGGTCCAGCGCGACGCAGCAGACGCCCTAAGGCTTTTGACATGGCTCCTATAACAACTTCATCCGCAGATGCCGGGTAGCCGCGACCACAAGCTATACGTGCTATACAAAGCACGGAATCATCTTTATTTTTTTAATTAACCATAAATCAAACAGGGGATAGTCTCACAAAGTGATATTTGTGCGACGAGTGCCCCACCGGGTTCGAACCCGGAACCTCCGTAATGATGTAAGGCTAGAGTTTTAGAGAAGGGTGGAGAAGGTTAATAGTTGACCCAATATCCTGATCAATGTGCTCATTTTGGGTTTTTCCTTCCTCCTTTATTACAATTTCTGGAAATCATTATAAAGCTTTATTTATCAGCTTAGTTTTTCGAATGTGTAAGAAGAGAGCTAGATTTGTTACTTCTTAGTTAGTATATATGCTTTTCTTTACTAGAAATTTATTAAATTATGCTCAACTTTTTCAGGTTTTGGATCAATCCTACGAAGAAATAGACATTGAAGTTGCGAAACCTATGAAGCTAGATCTATCCCTATCAGAAAATTATACAAGTAAGTTTTGTTTATTTTCTAAATTTTTGATCTAAGGTTTATCCCCTAAAGGCTTCGTCGAAAAAGGAAATAATTTTGGTCTGTGGTCGAATCGTTCTGAATGATGCATAGATTAAGATTAACTTTACATTGTTACACTTTCAGCATGGACCCAATATACTCGAGAGGACTGTCAATGCAAGAACTAATAAAAAAACGTGCTTCGGAATAAGCTCAAATCCCGTATTAAAACTAGATGGCGCCTAGCTCCTCGCCCGAGATTATATTATATCAGTAGGCTAACTACGTTAGAAGCGACAGGCTCGAGAAGCTGTCGAACGCGACATATTGGCAGAACTACAAAGCTCTAATGTCACTATGTCGCGTTTGACAGCTTTTCGAGCTTGTCGCTTCTTACGTAGTAAGCCTAACTGATCGAGAGACACCACATCATCGACGACATAGCCATATGATTTTCACATGTTTTCACAATGATAGTTAATTTGTGAATGGTAGTGACATCTATCTTTTTTTTGTACTAATTACAGGAACACGCTTTGTAGTAGAATTCCAAGTCCTCTCGAGTATATTGGTCCATCATATGATTTTCACATGTTTTCACAATGATAGTTAATTTGTGAATGGTAGTGACATCTATCTTTTTTTTGTACTAATTACAGGAACACGCTTTGTAGTAGAATTCCAAGTCCTCTCGAGTATATTGGTCCATCCATGCTTTCAGTATCTTCTCCGCGCCTCGCTAGGTGTGCGCTGGCTCAAACATTTACCTGTATGTTTGAGCCAGCTGACCTGACATATTGACCGAACTGTTATGGCTCCAATGTCTCTATGTCGCGTTTGACAGTTTTTCGAGCCAGTCGCTACTTACATAGAAGGCCTACTGTAATTTTACGTCTCGGGGCCTTTCCACACAACGTATTTTTTACACTTTTATCGATACAAACGCAAGTTGAACGCTCAGCAAACGCAAGGAAGTCGGCATGTATCTGCTAAAACGCGCAGAGGACGCGTGCGTTAAAAATGTCGTGTAGAAGGGTCCTTAGCCGCTCATATAATTGTAAGTTTAGGTACTCGTAGGTTTGTTTAGTTATTGCCCCGTGTAATACGTGTGTTGTTTGTTTCCGCAGTTCACCCCGTGAAGCGCGCGCGCAGCACGTACATGTACCAGCCCGGCGCGCCCCCCGCGCACACCAACCGACGCAAGACGCCACTCGTCAACAGGCTCGCGCTCATATAGACACACACACACACACGCAGCTTCACCACACAGGTACACGCTTGCTCTAATGCCGCATACCATACGCAGAGGTGGACACTAGAAAAAATAAAAAACCAACCCGATTTGAAATTTTATAAGACAACAGCGGTCAGACGTAAATGAAAATCAAAAGAAAACAGTGTTTACGCTTCGTCAAGTACCACCCAGTCCTGACGGAGACCGCCCGCGGGGTGGGGAACGCGTGAAGGTGCGGGGAAGTGAATTTCCTTAGGCACCTATTTCACGGGAGACAAGACGAAAGGGACGCAGTTATGCGTTAGAATGAGATGCAAATACACCGCGCTCACTCTTGCGCATAACTGCGTCCCTTTTGTCTTTGAGTACCGTGAAATACCTGCCTTACGTGTAGTTAGTACTATTGTCGCGCACTGCCAAAGCGCGGTAGCAGTTGTGGTCAAGCTAAGTTAAGCTAAGGGTGACAGCATCGGTACTGCATAGTGAAGATACTGCCACGCTTTTAGTCAGCGCTTTTAAGTTACGCTACCTGTGAGTTAATGCTCCTCTCCGCCATAGCCCGTCGCAGGCCATAAAGTCAGTCTTTCGTATTCAAATAAACATTTGTAATTATCTCTGAAATAGCCATAAAAACGCGACTTTTAATATTAGACCTATTCTAAGCCTACAAGCTCAAACAAATTCTTATCATCACGTAACTAAGGTTTTAAGAATGAACTCTAGAAAACCTAACCAAAGAAAATACTAATCAAGTGGCCTGTGATAGCCTATCGTGTAGACGGAGATTAAAATTAAAAAAATTGTGATCTTAAGACACGGGGTCAATAAGTGGTCTCCAGTCCAGTGAATGTTCCATTAATTTACGAATTAATTAAGTTTGTATTTAAGAGTTATGTAAACGTGAGTGTTTTTTTTTTCTATCAATTAGAATGTCGCGTACGTGATTGTCTGTACCAGATAAGTGTATTTACATGATTTTACTAAAAGGACACTTGTTACATATCTTTACACCGATAGTAGGGTCTTTATTTGTTTTTATAAACTGAAACTTCGGGTTTATTTTGCAGGATGACTTTGTATAATTTAGATTTAGTTTATTAATATTTTCAGATATAAAAATCGACGGTTGATTTAAATCGTATTGCCAGTACAAATAATTTGCTGCTGTATCGACACATTTGATTATAACTGTCAAAAAAAAAAAAAACTTTTTTGGAGATTAAAATGTCTCAATGCAGTAGCAACAACCATAGCGGGTATATGAGTAATGTTCCCACCGCTGGTTTATGTATATAATTTCTTATTACTGTTATTACTTGTATGCTCCATAACAATATTGTCGGGTATAACTGGCAGCTAGGACAATAGCCTGTCTATGTAATGTAGTCTCATCTTCATAGATACGAGATTGTTCAAAGCTCTAGATTAAAATTACTTTTCAAGCCCAAGTTCATTGACTGTGAAATGATTACTTTTGTTGCTCATGTCACAGTTGACTAATACTTGCGTTTCATGCAAATAAATCAATAATGTACGAGAAGTCAAGAAGTAACTTAAAAAACTTCAAGATTAAATTTTGTTTACTTAAATTGATCTTTGCTGTCGCTCCGTAATATGTAGTAATCAGACACAACTGATTATAAAAATACTACTATTAGATAGCGTTGCAGCGGCTTATTATATTAGGTAGTGGTTGTGATGATAGATCTCCGGCACATAAAATTTGATCGCACTTAACCAAACTAAACTCGACAAAAGAAAGCAAGCAAGAGTCTTAAATAAAGTCATTTTACTTTATCGTCTTGTTTCCGTTAATCGACTGTAAGTTATTGTAAACCTGAAATATTTTGCAAACATCTGACGATGAATACATACAATATAATAATAAGACTTATCAGCACCGTAAACTCGCTTTCTAAAGTTAGATTAGATGAAACTGTGATATAATATTTGGTATGATTCGAAGTATTATCACATTTCCTTCAGGTGTTTAGATGTTTGTTGGTTAAAAGTTGGTCTCAATGGTCTTGAATATTAGTACATTTGATATTATGTAGGTAAGGTAAGCAATTGGTCTAGAATGTGCAAACACTGGAGAGTGTTGTATAGAGATCATAGCTTAACATTTTAGCAAAGCAAAGATGTGTTTGATTTTGCTAATTTATTAACCTATGATGATTAGTATGATGACGAAGAGAGATAGAATTAAGAATGTTCAAGTTCCATTATTTTTGTGGTCTTAAGTATAAACAGATTAATAAGGTTAATTATTAGGAGTGGAAATGTGTAGTGAAGTGAATGTATTGATAGTATGTTGAAACTGTCAGTGTATTCAGTGAACCAATAGTAGTTATAAAATAAACTAATAGTGCAAAATAATCCTTTTGATGTCTAATTTAATCTTAACAAAAGGCAACTCTAAATTAGGTGCTTTTTGTATACCAATTTGTAATGAAACTATGTGCAATTGTGTATATATATTCAATTTATGAATAGGAAATCATTTGGATAGTGGCTTTTGTAATAGTAATATGGGTAATATGTGTAATGTACGTTACTATATTCCTATCCTATGCTAGAAACAGATTTGATCTTGTTGGTGAATTTTTGTAAAAAAGTTCTCTAAAAGTTCATTCAAAAATGTACGATAGAATTTTATATTAAAATTTACACTCAAGTAGTAGTTTTTTTTACAATAGTATGTCTGTTAAAAAAATAATATACTTAAAGTACATACATACATAATAAGGTTTTGATAATATAGTGATTTGACAAAATTGTTACAATACATGTTATAATAATAATACAATATCTTATGATGAATGAACCATAAAATCTTCCTAACAATTCCATAGATCTTTAGTTATTGGTCATAGCTAGTAGCTGTAATTTTGTACAATACAATATCATAATAATTAACATATTTTTCCACTGCCAGCATTTCAACATACATGTAAAGAAATAAACATTACTTATTATAAGAGTAGGTATGGTATTAGTTTTAGTTTATTAGTGCTGTATTAAGAACTAAGTTGAATGATTTTTAATAACATTTTTGTAATAAAATTTAATGAATAATATTTTGTTTGTTTTATTTAAGTAGTAAATAAAAAAGAGTAGTCTGCTCTGGGGGCGCCACGTGTATATTTTTAAACGATTTCCCTTATAAAATTAGTTCCATTGAAATTCCGCAATATGGCGAGTATTGGCGTGGCGAGGCTTCTTATTTCTTTGGTCGGGCTTTACGCGCCGAGGTCCGAACCCGCTAACTTCCGAATGGTAGTCAACGAGCCCTAGCCACCTGGCCACCGACGACGGTCATTTAGGTAATAAAATAAGAGAGCTTATCCACAGCACAATTGAGTGAGTTTATCTGCATTGCCATAAAAGGTTATATTTCCTCTCAAAGTCAGTCAGTTTTCTTTCCTTTCTAGCTCCTTTTTGGAATAAACAATTTTATTATTATGCTGTATGACTAATGACAACTTGCCTGTCTTTTTTAAGAAAAATAAAGTAGTTGTTTTTTTTTTTTTTAGTTTCTTTCTCCCTTATGGGAAAGGCAATGGGATCTAAGCCCATACAGCTTAGTCTTTAGTAGTTTCTTGCATTATCCAAGTTTAATGTCTTCATCTTCAGTCATTATTTCTTCAGTTTTATTTCGTAGTCCGTCTTTAGTCATTTCTTGCATCCATGTGAAACGTCTTCAGTAGTTTCATTTCTTGTTACGGGATCATTGAAATGCAAGGGTGGTTCTTACATTCCAATGATACTGGAGTTTAACGCGGGGTATCAAACCACAAACAGCTAACTACACATTATTTCTCACTTTTACTGAATAGTTCTTCTTTAACGGCAAGTTATCGCACTAATTCCACCATATTAACACAACAATTACCATGAAAAACTAATTTTAAAAAGAACGAAACAATGAACCCGCCATTTCCTCTCGATTCCCGCGTAAAACTCCTAAAGTAGTTGTGTTTTGTGTGTCAAAAATAGGAGATCCTTATAACGCACAACCCATTTATACATCCACGGCCAATATTTGAAGCCGTACATGCGCTGACTGTGCATAATCGATTAAGGATGATATTTTGCGGTAAAAAATAGGGCCTGATTATTCTGATTTCTGCTGCATAACAGGGTGTTTTTTTACTTGGTTGGTCTTGGTATACGCGAATGACCTCTCTAACTGAAGTGCCTATCCTACCTATCCAAAGTTAGATTGCCATAAACTCCCTCGCTTCACTAACAAACATTACGAGTCGATAATCTGGCTCTGCAGAAGACAAAAGGGACGCAGTTATGCACAAAAGTGAGCACAGTGTATTTGCATCTCATTCTAACGCACAACTGCGTCCCTTTCGTCTTTATATACCGTGAAATACCTGGCTTACTGCCTTTATCGCTCAGCCAAGAACATTATTTTCAAGTTTTTCGGCTATTACACAATGAATTCTAATTAATAACATTGTTAAATAATATGTTGGGCTCGATTTCGGCGTGGCCGCTAAAATCTCTAAATTTAAGTTGTTGGTCTCTTTCATTCATACATATGGAAATCGAAAAGGATCAGCAGCGCAGCAGAGCTGTCAAGTTTAGCTTAATTAAGGTAGGTATTTTACGGTAGTCAAAGACGAAAAGGACGCAGTTATGCACAAGAGTGAACGTGGTGTATTTGACGTAATATTATTATGTAGAATCGAGCCCATTATTAGACCATTTTAGACCAAGCAGGTAGTACAGCCAATAATGCGTGTGAATATATAATAAAGCGCAATAAGAAAGTACACAAATTATCGAGTTGTACATTTTTAACCTTAATGTCCGAATGAGTGCTTGTTTTGTTTTGTGTTAAAAAATTAAATTGGGTGGAAATTATATCTAAAAAGCCAAATAGATTATGCTAAAACCTTTATTAATGATTTTACAATGTCTACCCGCGAGATATTAACCCTGCAGTTTGGTCATTACTCAAATTACGTTGGTGCACATTTTTGGAACTTACAAGAGTTAAGTTTTGATTATACGGGGACTTTAAAAACTGAGGTAAATCATGATATTCTGTACCGAGAAGGACAAACTGCTAGAGGACAAGTAACTTACACACCCAGGCTGCTTTTGGCTGACCTAAAAGGGTCCCTAAAAACATTCCCTTCAAATGGTGGCTTACCATCCTCTGAAGATGCAGATATTCTATGGGAAAATGTTGAGAAACTTGAAGAACCACAAGCACAAAAAAATGAATATTTAACCGATATAGACAGCGAAGAACCTCCAAAAGAACCTAAGAAGTATAATTTAGACGAGGAAGTTAACACATGGACAGATTATTTTTATCCAAGACTACATTCAAGAACAATAAATATTGTTAACGAATATCATGTTGGAAACGAGCAAGTAAGTGTCTTTTAAATAATAATCTTTATTTGCATCTTTCTTCTCTTTTTTTAACCCCCAACGAAAAAGAGGGGTGTTATAAGTTTGATGTGTCTGTCTGTCTGTCTATCTGTGGCATCGTACATAGCTCCTAAATGGATGCGCTGATTTTGATCTAGTTTTTTTTTCTTTGCAAGGTGTCACAATCGAGAGTGTTCTTAGCTATGATCCAAGAAAATATCTTCAGCCATTTGAAGATTATCAGCTCTTTTCTAGTTGTTGAAAGGATCAAAATAAATAACGGTTTTGTCGGGGGTTATAAAGGACAATGCAAATAATCCATAGTGTATTGGGCCCAAAAAAAAAAAGTTGTTGTGCAGGAATAAGACGACTGTCACATTCAAGATTGGGCACAGGTCGTTAATTTTTGTTAAGACACCAAAGAAATCCGTCCGTGGAAAATTAAGTTATAACCTAAAATACCTACATTTTGGGTTTGATGGTAAAAACACCAGGTTTTTAATTTTTGCTATGAAAAATTAACAGCCAGTTATCGCTGACTGTGTTCGTATACTCACCACTCTTAATGCCACTACGAAACTAGCGCCACCCATTGAAAAAATATATCTCAATACCTAGACTTACATTATTATTATTAGTTATTGCCATACATTGAATATTGTGAATTAGTTCTTTTATTGTTTAAAAAAAGTCCTGTCTTACGTGACTTAAGTGACGTCTGGCTAATAAAGGCCAAAACTCAATAAATATAAATGACATGATTCAACTACGCGCCGTTAGAAAAAAACGTACCTACGTGTGTTATGGTTAAATGAAACAATTAGTGCTTTAAATACATGATTTATTATTTAGATACAATTACAGGACATGTGCTAGTGATAGCTACTACGCAGATAGAAGGCCAATAGTAAAATGTTGAGCTAATCATAGTTTTGATGCAACCAGTCACTTACTCATCATTATTGTAAATCACTTCGTCTAAATAAAGAGCAGGGCGGTGAATTTCACCCTGGTGCCTGGCCCAAGCAAGGTACCAAACCACCGACATTACATGGGCACATGCACCAATGGTTCGCCTGCCTGTAAAGCAATTACAGCAATAATTGTCAATACTTGCCCTGCCTTCCAAGTTGCTGTCAATTAGTATGTAGCAAAAATAGGTTTTGGAACCACTATGCCTACTCTTTATTCTTGCTCTTATTAAACAAACATCTCCATGCGGAAGATCAAAATTCCCCAAATGTGCCACCTGGTGTTGCGCACATATTTCAATAGAATAATCGCCACCTCTAACATGCTCGCTATAATAACTAGCTGCCAGTTTTAACTGATATGTTCCTACTGAAAATAGTATCAGTTCATCATGGGTGAGTTGAGGGAACTGTGGAAGGTTTGGAACGTCACCTAGTATATTATTAAATGCTACTCTTTGCCGGTTTAAATGATTTGCGTCCACATAGTCGGCCAAACGATTGGGGTGATTTAATTTATTCTGAATTATATTCAAAAATTGGGAAGCGTGCCGATTATCTTCCAATGGGATGTGAAAGGCGTTGGTCAGTGCTGCGGCTATTCTGAAGTCCTGGAACATGTGCATCATTGATTTATTAAAATAATTTTGACGGAAAAGGCGAAAATCTCTTTTAAATCTCCCATTCACCACTTCGACAGGCCACCGGCAAATCGTACAAAGCCTTGATTTATTGGCCTGATCGGTACTTAATTGTTGAGATGATCTCACGCTACCGACTGGTATTACGGCTCGATATCCTAAATCTTCCAACGTCCTCACAACATCCCTAAATCCCCTGTCTAGGATAAACACATCCCCATGATTAAAATACCACGGAAGCACACTATTCTCATCCTCTAATAGTTCCCTTAAAATTGATGCATCATTTTTGGTCGCTGCGTATGGACCTAATACATCCAAGATGTAACCGTCGGTACTTACAATTACAAAAGGTTTTAATAAGTTCCTATACTTATGTAAGCTATAAGTGTCTTTTTGGAAAGCAAAGTTGGCACTTTTTTGGATGTAGATGTAAGTCGCATCGCAAATCACTGCTACTTTTTCATTGTGTGCATCACAAAACAATGATCTTGGTATCAGAAGATTTCGATTTGATAATTCTTCTCTGCTAATGTGGTCGAAACCCAAGTGTAGATGTACGAATGCGTCAGTTAAACATTCTCTAGCAACATTGAATTTGTGTTCAAGGTTTTGTCTTGTCATGCCAAAAAGGGTTGCAAGCCTATCATCTGCCTCTCCTGTTCGTAATTTGGCTAAGTAGACGCCAAGGACGGTTTTAGGTTTTCGAGATCTTTGAGCCAAGGATGGTGTTTCATGGAGTACTTGCAGGAATTGTTCCATAGTCCGCCCAGTCCAATAGTAAAGCTCTTGTGGATCGAAATCTTCGATTCGTTCAAAATCTAAATGATGGTTAACGGCTTTCTTTAGCAATTGTAGCATATCTACAGTGTACTGTGGCTTAAAGTTAAACCGTCGATTTGGAGAACTCAATAGGATTTGCCAACTACCTGTTGAGGCGTGTATGTGACAGACACGAGCTTCTGGTGGAATGTAAAAATCATGATCTACAGCCATTTTCATTTTTATACTTTCTGGAATTCTTCGTCTTGTAGTATTTTCGCACCCATAAAATATGCAGGTTCTTCCCGTATTAGGTGCCCTAGAATATCCAGGTAGGCTAAAATATACATTTGGATTTAGTGGTGGTGGATTCTGATTTTCCTCATCTTCGTCGGCCGACATATTATCGGGGTTGTGTTGTGGTTGCACCACCACGTTTTCCGGTTCCTCATGTGAGTGGTCCGGTTGTACAAAAATAGACGGGCTGTGTTGTTCTTGTTCGTCGGCCGATATATTATCGGGGTTGTGTTGTGGTTGCACCACCACGTTTTCCGGTTCCTCCTGTGAGTGGTCCGGTTGTACAAGAATAGACGGGCTGTGTTGTTCTTGTTCGTCGGCCGATATATTATCGGGGTTGTGTTGTTCTTGTGCACCTTGGGCAGATTCTTGGACAGATTCAGCAGTAATTGGTTCCAGTCTACCCCGCCCAGCTCGTACCCAACAGCGATTGCAGACATGCTCTTGGTTGTTGTATGTTATCTGAAAATAATAATAACAAAGGCAGATAAGCTTATTATGTCAATAAAATGATTATGTCAACGGAAGTATGTCAAGGGTACAACCTAAAGCCGGATTTACAATATTCCAGTCCAGTAACCCAGTCCAGCGCTGGAATGTCACTGGACTAATGTGCACCGGCACAGGAATTCACAGGAATGCATCATTCCAGTGATCAATCCAATCCAGTTGATTGGGATGATGGTCTATTTTTCTTTTCAATCAAAGTCGCTCATTCCAGTGCCTCTGGAATAGTATGAACGGCCAATCCAGAGCTTGATTATGATTAATAAACGTTAAACAGACTGGTGTTACTAATCGAGTGTATCACTGGACGATATGATTCAGTCCAGCATTGGATTGGACTACTCGCTGGATTACTGAACTGAAATAATGTAAACCCGGCTTAACCGCAACCGGCAACATGTGTTAAGCCGGGTTAATACGTATGGGTAGTTAATACTGTCTTTCGAGAAGCACCATTTTTCTACCTACTAATAATAATATTGATAATAGTAGAGTAGGTAGGTAAAGTGATAGATAATAATATAACATAATACCCATGTTTGTTTTGCAGCATAATATATTACATAATATGTGAAATAGTGATTGCTGTACATATAGAGACCACCTTAATTACGAAATATTTTATATAGGTACAGGCAAGTCAAATTCCGTAGGTAGGTACATTTTATTTAGGTACTTAAAATAACTCAGCGCAATCCGCCTAGGCAAATAAATATTAGTTATAGCAATACCTACCAGTGGCGGCTGTACCATATTTATTTTTTAAACGTACAAAAACGTATAAAAATTGAATTTCCAATTATGGTGAAAGAGTTTGAGCGCTTTACTAAACTATTAAGACTTATTTTCCTGTAAAGACCAATTCTCGTGCGCTACGGCGAGCGCACGAGGACTGCTAATACAACTTGTATGGGATACGAGTCAAAAGGCCTGGCGCGTGAAACAAGATAGTTCATAGAAATATATAGAGAAAAAAGTCGGTTCTCGAGCGCCGCACGCGCGAACCGAAGATTGCCGAGAGCACCCGATGTTTGGCGAATTGGCCGGCCGGCATGGGCGCGAGGCGAGGCGACGCGACGCGACGGCGCGCGGCGGCAGCGATGATTGACATCTCGTCATCAGTATAGTTTCACTGTATCTGTGACGCGTTAATTATTGTTTGTTTAAATTACCGTAGGTAATTGTTTTTAGTTTCTGGCGACTACGTGTCACATTTACAATACCTATCTTATGCTACCACGTGTGAATTACCTATACAGTCAAAATCTGTTATAACGACATCGAAGGGACCACTCATATTTGGTCGTAAAAACCGATAGTCGTAACATCCGGTGATATTATTGAGGTACAATGCAAAATAATTTTTATTAGTTAAGTAAGTATTATGTAGTTTTATTAAATCAAAAAAACTTATAGTACAATTATAATTACTCTGTATTAATAAAGTCACACATTCTGTATATAAGTTCACAATTAACTCAACAAAATGCTTTGGAGATTCTTGTGTACCGACTACCGACAGAAAAGTTACCAACTGACTGAATATATAGTATGAGAAAGCGGGTTTTGGCCTTTGTATACTGCTTGCACGTGTATTTTGTTTCGAAGAATTACAAATGACCCTAAACTCATCTTTCTTTCTTTTTTGCGATTTTAATGGCCATTGCCCATTATACTATGACCAGATGTGGACAGTGTTACTCATTCAAATTGTTTACAAGACAACTGGTCGTTATAACAAATACAATTCTCAAATATTAGGTAAAATAAAGTCGCTTAATGCGGTATGTCGTAATAAGCAATGTCGTAAAAAGCAGTATTTTTTATAAGGCGATCCTATAGCATTCAGCCGGGACCTATGATTTTAGTCACTGTAACCGGTATGTTGTTCTAAGCGATGTCGTCGTAAACGGTTTTGACTGTAGTTGCACATTTGATTTAATGTATAAAAAATAAACATATTTTATGTCAATTGCTGTTTTGTTGCATTTTCTCATTTTAATATTTTAGTAAAGTGCACCACCAGTTCGATAACCCACCAGCCGCCACTGATACCTACTTATATATTTTTAAATTATGAAAAGGATACAATCAAAACAAAACACCTTTATTAGAGGTTAGAAAGTGCTACAAAAATATATTGCCACTTACCACAGTAGACACTGCTGATTGAATGTTTTCTATGATCCGAGAATGTCTGTTGTAAAGCTCCTCAGTCAATGTATATCTTCGACTTCGTAACACCGAACAATGACATACCAAACAAAGTACCTGCGCTCGTGGCACAAACATTGTCTTAAGAATAATTAAGTCCAGTAAACAAAGCCAATGTAATCATGTAGAGGAGCACCAAAAAGTCCATAAGAATTTGCCAGGGGTCACGATATAAACACACAATGAAAACGCACAGTAACGATCCGAATGACACGCAAAGGACGACTGCGCGCGCGCAGGGCGGCGGGGGAGGCTCGAACTTTAAAGTACATATATGAAAAAGATAGACGATGAATGCATTAATATTAACCATAAGGGTGAAAAAGAAAGCTAATGCTTTGTCTGGTTTGAAGTAGCGTGGACGTCGGTTGTGAAACAAACAATAGTTTTTATAGATAAGGAAATATGAATTGACCGTCTGTGATCTCCACTTAACTCTTTTTGTTATTCTCTCACCAAAAGCGAGTTGTAAAAAATTGAATAGTGTCGATATTTGCATCACATTGTAGATTAGAAGGGAGCGACGGTGGCATAGTGGTTAAGGTATCTGTCTCGTAAGCGGGTTCGACCACTCGGCCTTGTACCAATGACGGTGAGGGAAAACATCGTGATGAAACCTGCACATTCAAGCGACTGAAGGTGTAACAATGATCCAATCCCGTCAGTTTCCCCTGGTAGCAGGGCGCGGAGGTCGGATGGCAGTCGCTCCACTGAAATTACCTGATCTGCCGAACCTTGGATTATGGTCAAAAGCGGACCCCAGGTTCTCGTGCGCGAGAGCACAACCGGGATATACGCTAAAATGAATGAAATGCACCGACAATTGGATTATATTATGTCCTGTAATTAATACGGTCTCAAGAAAAAATTAAATAGACGTCATTATAAAAAAAATGTTCATGAGCCTATATTTTTTTTTTCCGTGGACCAATTTAGCCGGCTTCATAATAAAAATAGATGGTGTTGCTTAGAGCTTTAAAATTATACATACGATATGTATGCACAACAACGTTTTTTTTTTGGGCCCAGAGTCTTGCATTATCCTTTTTTAATTTAGTGTTTTATGTACTTAGCTGTGTAATTTGCAGTACCAATAAGTCTTACCATGCTTATCTTCTTTTTCAGGAATGTTTTGATGTTTTCAATACTGGACAGAATATGTGGAAGTCAGATTATGGAGAAGAATTCAGTGATAATATCAGGAAATATGTTGAAGAATGTGATAGCATGCAAGGGTTCAATGTCAACTTTGACTGTACAGATGGTTTCTCAGGTTTAGCCTTGGGTTGTATCCAATATTTGAGTGATGAATACACAAAGGCAATATTAGTACACCCTATAATACCATCATACTTTCCTGATAATAATCCTAGTACAGAAGACGAACGAGAGAAATCAACTTTAAAGGATTCATATAGATTAGTAAATATTGCTCTAGCAATGGAACAGCTTTCAGAAACAGCATCTCTATTTGTACCTCTGTGTACAGGAGAAAGAGGATGGAGAAAACCTGGAGCATCCAGAGGATTTGATTATTTAAGTTATAATCCCAAACTCTATTACCACAGCTCTGCTATATTAGCATCAGCAATGGATACATTGAGCCAGAAATACAGAAACAAAAGCAACACTTATACTTTATCTGATATATGTGCAGACATGACTGGCTATGGAAGAAAAATGGCAGCAGCTTCATTAGGCATGCCTTTTGCTTTAAATGAATCCAATTACCTCATTGAGCATTTAAATAATACAAGACCAATCTATACTTCTATCACACCTAGTTGTAGGATTGCCACTGACAAACTTTTCCAATTGATAACAGTTAGAGGAATACCTGAAACTTACCTCAAGGCACCATTGAAGGAAGCTAAAGAACAAATGAATTTGCCAGCATACAGATGCAACAGCATCAAAGAAATGTTCGAACTATACTTTCAAGCAAATAACTTTTTGTCTGCCACTAATGTTACTGTTTGTGAGAAGCCTTTGGAGCTTAAAACTCCATTCCCTAACATCTTTTCTAATGAGCTTAACAAATATGGTTTTGTTAAAGCTGATGAAAGAGAAGAGACAGTTGAGAACTGTGCAGTTATAACGGGTTATCACAATGGCACATTTATTGCTGATATGCTTGAAAAATTGCACAGAGAAGTGAGTAGAATAAAATTTTCTAAACTACACAAGTTTACAGAAGAGGGTTTAGAAGCCGCAGAATACAAAGAAAGTCTTGATAGACTGTCAGAGTTCAAGGATAATTATGAAGATGATTTTGAACTGTGATTTGTTTAGAAACTACTCTAAAATTTTATGTAATAAATATGTAAAGCCTGACCATGAAAAAAAATGCTTGAAGGAAAATGTTATTATTAAATATTATAAAATTACAAAACTTGTATTACTTCCCACAATAACAGTGAGGATTTTTTTTTCTGATCAGCCTCACACAACAGTAATCGCTTTGGAAATAAAACATTTAATAAAATTCATAAACTTTAATATTGAAGAATGATTTAGATAAAATAAACCATTATATCCACACAATCGCATATACACATGTACAACCAACCAGCTACAATCACGACGAACGCTCCAATGCTCTCTCCTTCATCCTTGTAATAAATGCTGCGCCTTTGTTCTTTCTGAAGTTTTCATAGGGGTCATTGAGGTTCACGCCAACTCCTGCGTAGAAAGAACGCGGCGTGTATTACAAGAAAAAAATATGCCACACATTAAGCCGGCTACACATGCAGTTATGCGTTAGATAGAATGAGATACAAATCACCGCGTTCACTCTCACCAGGTATTTTGCATCTCCATACACTGCGCAAGAGAGCGTTATTGTTTCGGTTTCGCTCTAACGGAACCCATATTTTTTCTGGTTTTGCTCAAAGATCGAAATGATTTCGGTATCTGTTCAATTAACCGGTTAAAGAAAAAAAATTCGCTCGTTCCTCTGAATAGCTTTTGTCTGAATGAGACAACATAAATGCGAGCGGCACGCCCATCTCGCTTGCTCTACGCTCACAATGTTACGGTTCCGATATCTGTTCAGAATGAAATTTCGCTCCGAGCAGAATTTAAAGAGCGGAATGCAAATACCAGATTAAAGACCTTTATTTAGCGGTCTTCAAAATACCGGATTCAAGCTCTAGTAAAAACTATCTAAGATGTTTCATTCAAAATTCAAATTCAAAATTTCATTCAAATTGGTCCAACAGTTTCGGTGATTAGCCCGTACAAACAAAGAAACAAAAAATGTGCAAAAAATATTTTTGGGATTATTTTAGCATTTTGTTTCGATGTCAGAGCTAATAAATAAATAAAAAAGCCTGTCCGTCCATGGTTGGTGGGTCAATCAAAAGTGCCGTTTGTCTGTGGAGAAAAACGGCCAGAAGAAACACCACACCGATTTTTACTATAGTCTCTTCTCTCAATGCTACATTATGTCACAGCTTATTTATTCCGCAGAGTAGGAAATATTTTGGACGTTAACAGTTTTTCCCGTGGGAATGAGGCATTTTCCCGCGGTAAAAGGTAGCCTATGTTACTCAGGGTGAATGTAGCTTTGGAGAAAGAACTTTTGAAATTGGCACAGTGGTTTTTGAGTTTATTAATTACAAACATATACACACACACTAATACAAATTTTTCCTCTGTATAATATGAGTATGAAGTATGATAGAAGTAATGTTCAGACCTAGCTCGTACCCATGGTCTAAGAAAACAAGGTCTAACAAGAAGACCACGTGACTGACACAAGCCTGCGTCATTTTGCGCTGTTCATCCATGTCTATTACACGCATTCGACAAGGATGAATAGGCAAAATGACGTAGCTTTTGTTAGTCACGTGGTCTTGTTAGACCTTGTTTTGTTGGAGCATGCTCGTACCTTTATACTGGTCCTGCTTGTCCCGGACGGCGCCCCCGCTGATGGGCTCGGCGATGCCCTGCCCCGACGCCCCCAGCCCGCCCGCGCTCCACCCCATCTTCTGCAGCAGCTGGTGACCCTTGTTCGTGGGGTCTATGCCCCCTGACGTGCTCGGGAACGAGGAAGCTCCCCTGCCAAGTACCATGGTTGGAAGTTAGTCATACCACGCCATACGTCGGATCGAAGAACAGCAAAACTATGGCTGGCTATGGTCAGTTTCAATAAATCCGGACAAAAGTTCATTGACCTCTTTTTTTCTTAAAAGTTATTAAAAATAATATAACGCCAAAATGTCTGGCAAGGTCACACGCTCACCCCGCCTTCTACTACGGTATGCCAAATTACGTATTTTGCGATCATTGCCTATAGTTTTGTCGTATCATTTAAATAAAATGTGCGCATTGTATATGCAGGCGTCAATGACCTTTTGTCCGGATTAAAGTGAAATAAACCATAGAATTATATATATAGGGCTACGCTACCGAGCAAAATTACTAGCAAATGTATAGACGGTAGACGAACATTCGTAGCCTACATTTGCATGTAAATTAGCTGTGTAGGAACCAAATGGGACAAAATGCACTGACTTGGGACAACTATTATGATGTAAATGAGCAATTTTATTTAATACCCTAGCTAGATTGAATTTAATGAAGATGGTCTGGTCATTGAAACTGGAAATGTAACTATTACTATTGTAAATCAGAGTTCTTTTTCAAGCTGTTAACCAGTTCAGTCTTGAAATGCATTGTGCTTCAAAATTATCATTAGAAAGTCCTTTACAACCAGTTCATTAGACTCAGCATTATACCGAATGAAGCAAGTGTTGAAATATGTGTTGTGATACTCACATAAAGCTAGGCGGAGTAGGAGATCGTGACCGCTCGACGCGTCGAGAGCGCGGCGAGTCACGAGTGTTGTCACGCGAATCTCTAGCGTTGTCGCGCAACTCGCGGGGTTCACGGCCGTTGTCGCGGAAATCGCGGGCATTATCGCGAGACTCCCGCACGTCGCGTGATTCACGAGTGTTGTCGCGCGAATCGCGGTTGGAGTCGCGCGTGTCGCGTGACTCCCGGTCGCGATGGCGGTCCCGCTCGCGCGACCTGCTGCGCGATCGGGACCTGGATCGAGATCGCGATCTTCTGCGACCTGCAATGATACAATTTATTTTAAAGGATTTTCCACTTCTACACCTTTGATTGACATAATAATATATTTAACTAAACACTAAATTAAAAATTTTAACAACCCCCGACACAAAACCGTTACTTGATCCTTTCAGCAACTAGAAAAGAGCTGATAGTCTTAAAATGGCTGAAGATATTTTCTTGGATCATAGCTAAGAACACTCTCGATTGTGACACCTTGCAAACAAGAAAACTAGATCAAAATCGGCGCATCCGTTTAGGAGCTACGATGCCGCAGGCAGACACGTCAAACTTATAACACCCCTCTTTTTGTTGGGGGTTAAAAATAGAAACATATTGTGTAAAGTTCAAAACCAAAGTTAATTTCTTTTCAATGTTTATTTTTATCTCGCGACGAAAAAGAGGGGTGTTATAAGTTTAACGTATTTGTGTCTGTCTGTTTGTAGCATCGTAGCTCGTAAACAGATGCTCCGTTTTTGATCTACTTTTTTTGTTTGCAAGGTGTCACAATCGAGAATGTTCTTAGTTGTGAACCAAGAAAATACCTTCAGCCATTTGAAGATTATTCTCGTTTCTAGTTGTTGAAAGGAAAGGAAAATAAAGGATCAAGTAACAGTATTGTGGTGTAGGTTCCTTAATTTTTAATTTAATGTTATTGCAGAAAATTAAACTTAGAATATTTCAATAAAAAAAAGCATGAAAGAACACATTATTAAAGAATATTTCGTTCATTCAAACTAAAAATTTTAATTAAAAAATAATCTATTATAGCGTTGTTTTATTGGTAAAGCCCGAGCAAAGAAATAAGAAACCTCGCTATATTGCGGAATTTCAATGGAACTAATTTTATAAGGAAAATTGATGCCATCGTAAAAATATACACGTGGCCCCCCAGAGCACGTTTCTCATTTCTTTGGTCAGGCTTTATAAGAGAGACTTGACAAAAGAGAGAATCAACTTACTTTCTCTGGGCTCTCTGTCTCGCTCCCGCCTCCAAGAGGAAGGTTTCCGCCGAGGTGAGGGGGACCGTGACTTTGACTTTTTGGGTGACGCCGTTTTTTCTGGTGTTGGACTCTTCGACCTACATTGAAACGACCGCATATTGGCATAAAAATTGGTAAAATATATTTTTTTCTTCAAATTAAACTACGCCATCCTATTCTTGTAGGATTATCAACAGTTATTAAATTGGAAGATGTAAATATGCTCCTCGAAACTTTCGGATATAGATTCTGGAAACCATCAATTTAAATAAAAATTACCAACAACATTCATCAAGAAAATTTATAGAAATAATTAACCTGTATCTTCTGCCTGGCGGACTTGGTTGTTTCTGTAAGTCTTTAGGAATGGGCGTGGGCGATCTGGACCTCTCCCTATCTCCCTGAGCTACAGCCTCTTCTTTGGCTTTCCTCGCTGCGTTCTTCGCTTTGTAATATTCATACAAACCTAATTTCTCCCAACCCTCACTAAAACAGAAACAAATATATTGACAAAATGATTATGGAAAACTTAGTTATAAGCAAAGAAAATGTAATTTATAGACGAAATGGCATCAAATTACAACATTTGTTACTAATTTGTTTGCATTGAACAGAGTGTCAAATTTATATCAATACTTATTGTCAATATGTGAAACCAGTAAAATAAAAAACCTCGCCCTATAGCGGAAACTCAAAGATCATTTAATATCAGAAACATTAAAAGAACGTGTGGGAGCAGGCTTTTTATTTAACTGGCCATACACACAGCATGGCCACACTTTCTCGCATCGAAACATGTATCATCCCCCAACGGAACCCGCGTCGCGTCGTCTACAATGCTCGCTTTAGCCGAATGGGTGCTTTTCTTTAACTGACCCTTGCTTGTGTCAAAAAGGAGTAACCAATCAAGCTTCACCGGACTTGAAGTGGGTGCTTACAAACAAGGAGGCATTATTAGTAGTTATTCAATAAGCATTAATTGTATATGGCGTATCAGTGTGTGCTAGTATAAACTCATAAAAGGATTATATAACGCACTTGTCTCTGGGTCGCTCGTGGTTAGGCGCTGCGTAGAACGCGTCGACGGCAGCAAGCAGTCTTTCGTTGGGAGGTGCGGGCGGCGGGAGGCGGATCTTCGCAGGGTCTAGCGGCCTGTAGCGATCTTCCTCAAGCTGCAACCATACAAAGCTCATAGCACATCGATTTTCTTACAAATAATAATAAGCAATTCCGCGCGCCGGAAGACGTAGCGAGGGCAGGCCCCCCACAAGGTGGACCGACGATCTGGTGAGGGTCGCGGGAAGCCGCTGGATGCGGGCAGCGCAGGACCGATGGTCGTGGAGATCTTTGGGGGAGGCCTTTGTCCAGCAGTGGACGTCTACAGGCTGAAATGATGAATAATAAGCAAAAAGGTTGAAGCATGAAAATATGTAAACGAAATTAAAATCATAATTTACAGTACAAACCTTACCACTAAACTGTTACCAAGGTCGTTCGTCGACCTTACAACATTACATGATATTGATAACAATATTATTACCGTGTTTACATAAAGAATTTTAAATAATAGTAATTCCTTAAACAAACAATCTATTCATTACCTTAAATGCAAAAAAAATACAAGCGTATTATTAGCCAAATTAGTTTACTGTTATTGTTTTGAGTAATGAGCTCTGATAGCAGGACAATGTTTATGCTACACTTACCATAATAAGTGGAACCATAAGTCCAGCTGGCAACTCGAAGTAGGGCACGGAAGGCATCAGTTCTTCGCTATTAATCTCAGGGAAAGGAGGAAAGCCCGGAGGAGGTTTACTAAGATCTGGAAGACCATTCTGGAATGCTAACAGCGCCGACTCCTGCATCGGGAAGCCAGGAGGGGGCTGCGAGAAGTTCACATTTGGAAGACTCAACAAATCTGGCTCTTCCGGCTCTTTCTTATTATGCGTGATTTGGTCAAAGGTTTGACTATCATAACTATTTTCATTGTTTGAAGTATAATTGTCGCCACTTTCGCTGCCATACTTCTGGTTATTTGAATTGAAACTCTCAAAGTGCCTTTCGTCGTGTTGGAAGCTGTCATTGAAAGTGTTGTTTTGAAATGAATTTTGAATATTATTTTGTTGTGAGTTGTCATTGTCCTGCTCATTGTCTTGTTGTTGTAACTCTAAAGCCCGTTTTTGCATTTCTAGCTGTTGTATTTGTTGCAATGTGTGAGTCACAAACGCCTGGTGTTGTGATTGGTAGCTGAAAAAAATATTGTTTGTGTTAAGAACTATTGCATTTGCACAGTTTGATATGAAAACAACAAATACGTACTTTTCGAAGGTGGTTTTAGTTTGCTGCGTTAAATGTGAGATAGCATTGGAATGGTGCGCGATCAGATTGTTCTGATACTCTTGGTAGGAGCTGGTCGGGCTCTTCATTTTGTCAATGACCGCAGTCTCGAAATAGTTGGACTTGGACTCCCAAAGCCGCAGCAGCTTGTTAAGCTTAGCTTCCTGTTCCTCTGTCACCGCTGAAACAGCAAAACAATTAAACTGGTGTCGTACAAGCAGCTGACATCAAGCAAGTTACCTGACTGGCGAAAACCACAGGCGATGATGTTCTAAAGATGCTAATAATTGAAGATGAGAATGCACAAAAGAGACCTAGATCTCGAGGGCATATTATAAATATGTTACCTATACTGGCATTGCAAAACATTGGAACCACCACATTTTCCAAATTTTTCTTGAGATCTTCTGCGTTTTTGCGTGCGCTGTAATTAGGAATAACAGTATCATAGACACCGAATTGGTAATGACAAGCAGGGTTGGACACAATATGAAAACAAGTAATTGAGAAAATAATTGCAACAATCTATTAGGAACATAATACAACATACTTTAACAACAAAGATAGTACTTAAAGATCATATAAACTTTAACATTAAGACAAAAAACAAGACCCATATCCAATTTTCATTAATATCTGAGTTTATGTAAATAATTTATAAACCACAAAATGGTTGTAAGTTAATTCTACATGAGATAAAAGCAAGATGACAAAGAAAGTTAGTGACAATGAGATGATAAATTTATGAAAGGCATGAAAAATGAGATGTTACAATGTGAGTATAAGAGGATACTAACCAGTGGTGCAGAACATCGTTGACAAGATAAATGATGTGCAGTTTCTGAGTGAAGGCAGCACCAGCTTGCGTGACTTTCCTGAGCAGATGCTGGGAAATCACTTTGCCTGCATCGTGAGATGTTGCATGCTGTAAGATCCAGCCTTTGCCTAAAATTAATAAAGATTAAATTTTATTTTTTTGTTTATTTATTCTTATTTTACAGTTAGTTATATTCTCTTATCTGGATCACTGTTGTGTGCAGTAAGTAGTATAAGCAGTAAGTAAAGTATAATTTATTGTGTTGCACAATGCTAAATGCTAATGCAAATTATTTTTAAAATTATAGCATATTATTAGAAATGATGATTTAAACTAATATCAAAACTACATTATAATCTAGATGCTATGAAAAAACAACCTTTAACAAATACAAAATCTAAAGAAAAACTCCTAAATAATATGAGTAGAGTAAAAAAGTCTTGAGGACAAATTATTTTCATACCTGTAGAAATGCTATCTTTAGTACAAGTATCAATTATTGGCTGTAGAATGTTATCAAGTTCATTCAGATTAATGTTATTCTTCTCAGCCATAGCAAGAATAGACTCCACTTGTGCTTTGCCAACCAATTCATTGACTTTCACTTGCTGTTGTTGAATTAACACCTAAAACACATCACTCAGTCAACCTCCATAATCATTTGGAAAGGAATTATAATAAATGAAACTGATCTATAAAAGCAAACTAAAAGTTTGCAGTTATTGCAATCTCTTAGAACAATGACGGCCCCTAATTTGTTGCCTGTAAATAAATATTACAACTTTTTATTGATATTCAACGCATATATCTCAAAAATAACACATAAAACTTTGAACTAACATGCAACATGAGATTGAATAACTTAGCAAATGGAATAAGCTTTCAAACAATTAGATTCCATTAAACAATTATTTTAACACTACAACTATTATAATTTATTTAATTTAATTATTGGACATTCTACAGTACTAAATGAAAACAAACAAAATTACAAACTGAAAATGAAAGTTGCAAAAAAATTACATTTTACCCGACTGCAAAAGGTGGATTATATTTTTTAAGACATTTAGTACAATTTTATGTAACACTCGATTTGAATGGTATTGTTACATTTGTCTTAATAGTGAGAGAGACACTGGTAATATTAAAATCATTACAAATATAAAATGGAGGATATCAAGTGCCAAATTATTTGTCATTAAAATTTTTCTTATTCAAAACATATCAAGAGGGGTATTGAATATTAAAGGTCTTTAAGTAAATCTATTAAGTAACAAAGCATAAAATGAAAACAGAAAGATAGATTACTTACAGTGTGTTGAGCATTTAGATTGTTTTCAGACTGTGTGATTTGCTCTTTAAGCATGTTGATCTGTGCGTTGACGTTGTCAATGTCTGGGTTGGAGGGCGGCAGCGGCGGCGCGGCGCTGTTGGGCTGAGAGTTGGCGGCGAGCCACTGCTGCAGCGCGGGCGCAGCCGCCATGGACGCCGCGAGCCCCAACTGCGCGGGCGTGGCGCCGGCCTGTTGGGGCAGTACATATTGCCTGTTCTGTGCCATATAGGCCCCGGCAGGAGCGGGAGCGCCACCGGCCGATTGCTTTAGAACTATAAACAGCGGAGGGTCACTTGAGACGGTTATATCAACACGCTACCAGCGATCGCACTGACCGCGCCATAGGAGCTCTGCCAGCGTCATTGTATGCTTACTTGCTTGCTCGGTCGTCACTTTGTATTGGTAGTAGTTGAAGTAGTCCCCGCCGTACAGGAAACTGAACTTCGGGTTGTTCTTCTGTTTGTTCTTTGTCATTTTCTCGAACTCGGGTCCATTTCTTGCGACAAACTGCGCGAGCTTGTCAATTATATTGCGTAGGTCTTGATCTGCGATTTTAAAATTTTAAAACATAAAGTACTAGTCGTTGTTTATTTCATGGGTAAATTTGATTGAACAATAAATAGTTACATACCTGGTGGTGGCTGAGGAAGCTCCATTTTAAAGCTTTAAAATCCTACAGAGGTTATGAGAAATATCTTCATTCAACTATCAAGAAATTTTACACTAGGTTTCTTCATTTCAAAATATACACAAAATGTTCAAATGTATTTTTAATTCACTTTTACATACAACGTATAATCCATTAACGAGATAATCTTTCATGAAATACCAATTTTCACGAATATCACCAATTTTTTTGCGGCCATTTGTATTTTTTTTTCTTCTGGTCTGGGGTAGTGCTGCATGTATGCAATTCGATGATATCGATAGAACGATTATTTACGGTTATTTGTTAATATATTTTTAAAAATAGCAACACTTTAACCGACGTGTTGAGTGAAATGGGGATGGAATGGAATAGTCTGATAAAAAAAGCGAATCAGTTCATCAGTGAATCAACTCAGTCTAATTGCAACATAATAAATCATGTTTTTATTTATAAAATCTGAATTATTTATTTACGAATACTTTTGATTGCTGTAAAATATTTTACCACAACTTATAACAAAGCAATAACAAACTCATAATTAACATCTTTATCATGCATTGCATATAGACGACTTGACACGACACGAGTCAGCTACTATTATTTTGGATGAGTGGGTGGATGAAGGGGATTGAAAGAACAGTACAGCACTATGGTCTTGTATTTATTGATCCACAAATCAATGAATGAATCGTATTTAGCGAAAATAAATTCATTGCAGTGATTCTTTTGCAAACGGGAGGCGGCTGTTTGATGTCATCCCGAGAGACGTGAATAAATTGTGTCAAAACACCCCCTGAAATACATTTAGCTGAAATGGCAGGAATGGTGAGTTTCACACATTTCACTCAAAGTTGCTAAGGCTTTAAGTAAGTAATCTGCAGGACAATTTTCTGATAATACTGCTATTTCCCTGGTGCATGATGATCTGATATACCATTTGATAAACTTTTCAGTTACATGTTTTAAAATGGTATTGTATTATCAACCATGAACAGGAAGAAATGTTCTTTGATTGTGGTTTAGTACCTATCATCACAGATGTTTATGATGTCACTTCTTTTTGATGTAGCCATGATTCATGTTGATGAACCTGTGTAATTTTGAATTTACTTAACTAATTTTTTTGTATGTTTTATTGATAATGACTTAGTCAAAAATTTAACTAATGAATCATATTAATTTTTAAAACTATAATTTTGTACCATATTTGGAATAATACAGTAATACCCAGAGGAGACAAAGTTCAGGTAACAAGTACACCATGTAACTTGTACTAAAATAACTTATTATTCATGTGCAAGCAGCGGATGAAAGCAGCAAAATGTCCATCGGATGAACTGGCCATCACAAACTGTGCGCTCATCCATCCAGACGATTTTCCGAGTGATGTCAAGTATGTTTTACTTTTTACAACTTTATGCACTTACTATATTCATTTGTATACAGCCTATGAAAGTGGTCAAGTATCCAACGGACGAGCTGGTTTACACAAACTGTGTTCTCATTCATCCCGACGACTTCCCCATTGATGTTAAGTATGTCTTTGTTACGTTGGTAACTTTGTGTAATGTCTGCCATGTTCTTAACAATTGACTCTAAGCTGCTGCTATGTATGAACTTTAGGATATTAATTTAGTTCCTATAATATTAGAAGATGTTTTTATTCAATGACAATAAAGACAATGAATGAATGTTGATAATAAACTAGCCTATTAGAGATTTAATAAATTACTAACATTCTAGTGGAACTAAATTACCTGATAATGATACCTATTAAGTTTTCAGCAGGATTTAATAAATACGATAATCTTTTAATGCAGAGCACGTTTAATCAGTCAACCAGTTAATTCAATACAAAATTACCCACATACAAATCACTATAGAAATACACTAGGTACTACCCACATTACTCATACATAACACCTTCGCGTGTTTACTAAATGTACCTTGTGGAGACGCCAGTGACGTCACGAGCTTGTCTATCTTCGGGTACAGTTAGGAGGAACAACTTACAAAGTGTCTACTACTAAATATACCTCTGCAAGACACGCCGACTCGACCTACATCGGGTATAGATAGTAGCACCATTTAAAAATAAATCGTTACTAAACATACCCTGCTTAGATTACAAGAGCCTGCTTGGCTTTGATCGGGTATAATTAGGACTGCACTTTTTTTATTGGTAGCTACTATCTATACCCGAACATAATTCGAGCTTTCGTTACTCTAATCACTAATCGTCTCTGTCGCGCACCGGCTTCGCGTGCTATTTTTTTCCTTCTTTATTTGTTTGTTTACTATGAATGACATTGACTTAGTTTCGATAGCTGCCGTGTAGGTTAACGACATTAAAAGTTTTTTTCTTCAAGTTTATTGGTTTGAATGTTTGCCCTGGCAGGGATTCGAACCCGCGACCCTGTGCTTCGAAGGCAGACGTACTACCAACTAGGCTACGGGGCCGTCCATCACATCATATATCATATCACTAACCACATATACTTAGTGTTTATGTAACAATTAACAATTAATTACTAAACATACCCCTTTTTGGCATTCTAAGTCGGGTGCACTTAGTAGTTCTAATATTTTATCGTGCTATTTATTCTCGACCAAAATCTCATAGGGGGAGGTACATTTTATACACATACGATGCTGGCATTCAAAATACTATTCACTCCTAAGCATACCCGATTATGAAATCACAACTCGGGTATACTTAGTAGTTAAAATATTTTGGAAGCGCTGTACTAAGTATACCCGACCAAAACTCTACAGGGAATCTCCACGAGGTACATGTAAACACTTGGCGCGCATCATTCACTCCTAAATATACCCGATCATGACACCCCAACTCGGGTATATTTAGTAGTTCGAATATTTTGAAAGCGCCATGCTAAATATACCCGACCAAAACCCCATGGGGAGTCTCCACAAGGTACATTTAGTAAACACGCAACACCTTCCCCCAAAGTTACAATGTAATTTAAACCCCGATAATATCTGCCCATTCTTCTGGCGGTGGAATCACGATTGAGTCCCTCTCACTGGATGAATCATCTTCATCTTGATGTTGTCTATCTGTAGTCTGTGTGTCAGCAGGTGGTCGAGTGCGCAGGAGCTGGTCGACATGTCGCCGGTACGAACAACCATTCATTGCGCGCACCTCATACACCCCTGGAGCCATCAACCCAACAACCACTCCTCGCTGCCATTTTTCATTCATATTATATGTTCTGAATAAAACATGATCACCACTAGCAAACCTCTTTTTAGCTTTATCTCCTTCACTTCCATACCTTTCCTCCTCCTTTTCTAAATCAGCATTATTATAATCAGGGTGTAGTTGTGAAAGAAATGACCTAAATTTCCGTCCATTTAATAATTCTGCTGGGCTTTTTCCGGTTACTGTGCTTGGTACAGATCGCATATGAAATAACACTTTGGCTACTCGCTCTGTCCAAGACATGTCACTAGGTATCTTTTTTAATTTGCTTTTTATGGTCTGTATAGTTCTCTCTACCTGGCCATTTGTGGCTGGATGGTATGGAGCTCCAGTAACATGTTGAATGTTGTTCTTCTTCATAAATTCTTTAAATTCACTTCCTGTGAAAGCTAGACCATTGTCTGATACCACTACTTCTGGAAGACCATGATCAGCAAAGATACGACGTAGAATATTAATGACTGCTCTACTGGTCATTGCTGTAGTCATTTCAATGACTGGCCATTTACTAAATGTGTCCACAACCACTAAAAATATTTTTCCCATAAAAGGGCCCATAAAATCCACATGGATCCTAGCCCACGGTCTGGTTTCTGCTGGCCATGTGTGCTGGGTGATAGGGGGGTTATTCCTGTTTAATTGACATTCATCACAGTCAGCAATAATTTGTTCAATATCTTTGTCTAAAGTAGGAAACCAGATATATGCTCTTGCTAACATTTTTGTTTGCACAATACCACTGTGACTATCATGTAGAGCTCTAAGAACCTGCTTCTGTAACACTGGTGGTATTATTACTCTGTTACCAAACAGAATACACTCTTTGTTCAAAGAGAGACTGTTCTTCCTTCTATAGTAAGGCATTATATTTTCTTCCACCTGATCAGGCCAACCATGTAATAAAAATCCTTTTACTTTCTGTAGTATTGAGTCCTTTCTTGTTTCTTTTGCAATCTGGCTAGATGTTACTCCCATTAAGTCTGTCTGATCTAAAAGAAGAACATCTTCAACTGTATCGTCTGTCTCTGTTGTGGGTGTGGGCCATCTACTCAGACAATCAGCATTTCCTATTTGTTTCCCTGGTCTGTACTCTAACTCATACTGGAATGTGTTCAAGATCAGTGCCCATCTTAACATCCTGCTTGAAATCAATTCAGGTATAGGTTTGGATCTTCCAAAAATTCCAAGCAACGGCTTGTGGTCTGTCACAATAGAAAATCTTCGACCCAGCAAATACTGTCGAAATTTTTTAAGACCAAACATTATAGCCAGGGCTTCCTTGTCTATTTGAGCATAGCGGCGCTCATGGTCTTGCAATGTTCTAGAGCCCATGATTATAGGTTTCTCTGACCCATCAGGCATTTTATGCACCAGAACAGCACCTACTCCATATTCACTGGCATCACATATCATTATTAATTCTTTTTCAAGGCTATAGTGAACCAAAGTCAAATCTGATGTCAGAAGTGCTTTTGCATGGTCAAACGCTTCTTGCTCGACTGTTCCCCACTGCCATTTCACATTTTCCTTCAGTAATCTATATAAAGGAAACAAAACAGTAGCCTTCTCCTTGATGAAGCGTTCATAAAAGTTATACAGTCCTAAAAATGCTTTCAAACTCTTCTTGTCTGTTGGAGCTGGTTTGTCTGCAATCTCTTCAACTTTTTCCTTCAGTGGGTGGACTCCAGCTTCATCAATTTCATAGCCTAAAAAACTGACACGTTTCTCAGCCCACTTGCACTTCTTTTGGTTCAGTTTCAATTTCATCTCATTTAGCCTCTGTAAGACTATTTCTAATCTCTGGTTGTGTTCCTCTATTGTATTGCCACTAACAACCACGTCATCGAGCAGACAGGCCACGCCCTCTACTCCTGCCAGTAGCGTTGTCATCAGCCTTTGAAATATTCCCGGAGCTGCATTTACCCCAAAAGCCAACCTATTCATTCGCATAAGTCCCAAGGGTGTATTCAACGTTAGTAGTTCAGCTGTTTCTTCATCAACTTTCAGTTGATTATATGCATGCTTGAGATCAAGCTTTGAGAAATATTTACTCCCTGATAGTTGGAAAAACGCTTCATTTGCAGAGGGAAGAGGGTAGCTGTCAGCTTCACAAGATGCATTCACTGTGCTTCTGTAGTCCCCACACAATCTGAGGGATTCGTCGGGCTTGGGCACAATACGCAGTGGTGTCGCCCATTTCGAATATTTTACTGGCGTAATAATGCCCTCATCCACCATTCTCTTTAACTCTTCATTAACTTTTTCTCTCATAGGAAACGGAACTGGTCTCGCTCGCTGGAAAACTGGAACTGTACCATCTTTCACACTAATGTGAACCAGTGGTCCACAATACTGATCCATTTCAGGGCTGAACAGCTCGGGAAACTTGTCAACAATATTTTCCTCCATGACAGAGTAAACTCCTTGTATGGCGATTCCCAGTGCTTCAAACCACGCGCGTCCCAACAACGCTGGTCCACTTCCACAGCCCACTAACAATGGTAATTTCTTCTTTTTTCCTTGGAATTCCACCTCCACCTCCGCTTCGCCTTGAATTTTCAGCTTATCGTTAGTCCATGTAATTAACTTCACATCGGAGTGTGCCAATTTACTCGGAAAAACGTCCTTGTGCTGCAGATACAGTTTGTGCGGGAGGATAGTGCGTGCAGCCCCAGAATCCACTTCCATTACCACCGGCACTCCGTTAATTTTCACTTCAACCATGTAAGGTTTTACACGTGCCGGCGACGACGACGGTGTGGCGACACCGACCCCGTGAACACCGAAATTATCTTCATGTGCACTTTCTTCAGTATCCGAAGATAATTCGCATTCGCAACACTTGTTTACTTGCATTTTCTGTTGTTTACGGACATTACAAGCCGCCTTCGTGTGTCCTTTTTTATGACAGTTGAAACAGGTTGCGTTCCGAAATCTACATTTTGATACATGTCGCTTTGCACAGTGTTCACATTGCTTGGTACTGATTACATTTACATCCATCGGCTCGCTGCTACTCCCACAAGCGGCGGCGGCCTCACGATAGATGTTCCATCCTGGTTTACTCTCTGCTCTTACTTCTTCTCTTCCAAGCTGTAGTGCTTCCAAATTAAGGGCTCGTTGTACCACCGAGTCATACGTGACGTCACTTATCTTCATTTTCAACAACTCCCTTTTGATAGCTTCATCGCGAATTCCAAGTATGAGTTGTTCCGCGATCCGACGATGCCAACTTTCGAACGCACACCTCGAACTAATATCGTGCAATGCTGCTACGAAACTTGTGACCGATTCACCGTCTTTTTGTTTTCGCATATAAAACTTTTGGGTTTCTAGAATCGGGTGTGGCACGGGCGTGAAGAACTTATTTAACACGTCGATTATTTCTTCAAAAGGTACATTGCTCGGTTTCTTCGGTGATAACAATGACACTATCAGCGTGAATGCTTCTTTTCCACACTGAGACAAAAACAAGGCTCGCTTCTGTGCACTTTCCAACGGCCCTGCCGCCTCCAACGCGAAGTACAATTGCTCCCTGTAGTTTTCCCATTTGTCCTTATTAGGCTCAAACTTTCCAGGTAAAACAATACTTGTCACGTTCGCGGCAGCCATCTTCTGTGTTTATATCGTCGCCACTATTAAGTTTTCAGCAGGATTTAATAAATACGATAATCTTTTAATGCAGAGCACGTTTAATCAGTCAACCAGTTAATTCAATACAAAATTACCCACATACAAATCACTATAGAAATACACTAGGTACTACCCACATTACTCATACATAACAATACCTAAAAAACTTTTCTATTTTGTTTGTTTGTGGAGACCTGTCTCTCACTCCTTGTATAGTTATGTATTGTGTTGTTGATTTCTTGCATATTTCTTGGCTGCATGATAAGATCTTAAATCACTAAAATAAGTAGTATTATAGTATGTAATAAATATTTATCCATGTTTAGTTGTTATTACTTACTTACCTTGTTGGGCCAGATAAACTGACACAAATATTTGTTAGGATGAATTAAAATATTTTTGTTAAGCTGTGTGTGATACTTTTTCTGCAAGATTTGGCAACATTATTTTAATCTTGCAGACATGTGGAAATAGGCACAGGGCCATCGCAACACTTCGTGTTCAGTATCAGGTTCTACAACGGCATAGACCGCGGCACAGTGGGCTTCTCCGCACCGCAAAGGAAATGGGCCACTCTTTCAATTGGCCAGGTTGGTCCAAAAATATATTAACAGTCATCATCGTCATCATTATTTCAGCCTAAATATGTCCACTGCTGGACAAAGGCCTCACCTAAGGTTACTACTAACACAAAGATTTCTATAACGTTTGGTTTTGCGCTACCCGTATCCATTGGTTTCCGGCGACCCTCGCGACCTTGTAGGGGGTGCCTTAAGGGAAATTCGGATTGAGGACTTCACCGCCGGCACGCTGGGGCGCGCTATTCAAAAATCTTTAAAAAGTCAAAACAGGTTGCTTGTGATCATGGACTCTGCTCAGCGTAGTCAGCTAGGGTCTGGTCAACTTGGTATTTTTAAACCTCGACGAAAAAGAGGGGTGTTATAAGTTTGACGTGAATGTCTGTCTATGGCATCGTAGCTCCTAAATGTATGCGCCGATTTTTATCTAGTTTTTTTTGTGTTTGCAACACGTTTGCAAGGTGTCATAATCGAGTATTCTTAACTATGATCCAAGAAAATATCTTCAGCCATTTGAAGATTATCAGCTCTTTTCTAGTTGTCGAAAGGATCTAAGAAACGCAACGGTTTTGTGGCAGGGGTATTTTTAAATTTTTAATTTAATATATATTATTGTTGTTGAGTACGATTTTATCTTGTTGCACTTCATTTTTCAACATATTTATTTTTTTATTCACAGACTATCGACGTAAAGCCCTTCAAGGCGCAGAGTGCAGAATGCCTCTGCAGCATAACCTTAGAGGCAGATTTCATGCTCAAGAAAACGTAAGTTTATAATCGTATTGCATTAACTTGACGCTTATTCGTAAGAAGTGACCTTAATGTCACAGTAATCTTATTTCAGCTTGAAGAAATTGCATATTTTTATATTGGACAAAAGGTGCCTTGTGTTTTATTTTCTCAAGCGTATAGATAAAGATAACGTATTTTTGCGTTTTTTGTCTATTGTTTCTAGTGTGCAATAAAGTACATATATTCTATTCTATTATATTCTTTTTTATTTTCGATTGTTTGAAGTCGGGTTGGGAATAAATAAATTATTGATATGATTTTATGATACAATGGTAGTCTTGGAAAAAGTGCACTATTCACTGCGTGGACTTAGATCTTATAGTGCAAGTTTGTTAACACTCATTGCCTGTCAGGCAGGACAGGAGGTATTCACATATTACGTTACGAAAAAAAAAAAATGTCCCGCCTAGAAAGCCTAATTCTTGTCACGCTTTGCTTTCTACAATCTCTTAGCACGTATAATCACATTTGGTATGATCCTCTCCTATCTTCCCCTATTCCTGACGTGGATAGCCCCTTAAATTATTCTTAGTTTAGTAAAGCCTGACCAAAGAAATAAGAAACCTGCTCTGGGGGCGCCACGTGTATATTTTTACGACTAAGGCAACAATTTCCCTTATACAGTTAGTTACATTGAAATTCCGCAATATGGCGAGGTTTCTTATTTCTTTGGCCGGGCTTTAGAACAGAGCTAATCTACTGGTTTTTTAATGTCCTCTGATGAACAATTATTATTGGTGTAGGTCGTCACTGGAGCCCTACGACTCGGAGGCCATGGCGCGCGACTTCCTCATTCAGTTTTCCAACCAGATCTTCACCGTGGGCCAGCAGCTCGCCTTCTCTTTCCAGGAGAAGAAGGTGCTTGGGCTGATCGTGAAGACCTTGGAAAGTAAGTCACTCAGGCAGGGTTACATTCAACTATTCGCGTCTGGTTCGTTCACTCCACCCACAGTTTATATATGTGCAGTGTAACGTGTAAGATATTATTCTCATAAATTCAGTTTTTCTTTCTGAAATAAGAATTGAAATTTTTGAAGCATGGCAATGAAAATGTAAATTCTAAATAAAACCCGACCAACCATCAAGATTTATATGGTAAGATGTAGCGAGCGGGCGGTAGTCTTGTATGAGAAATTTCGCACTACGTCCATCCTTGTCAAGTTTTCCATCCAAACTTTACTTCTGGGATTCGCATCGGATGGTATAAGCGCCCACAACTTCAGTGTTTTGGTTAGCTAAGTTTCTCATTGTATTATAGGTGTGGACGTTCAAGCTTTGGCCCGGGGTGAGAAGTTGGTGCCCCGTAGAGCTAGAATGGGGCGCCTGCTACCGGACGCGGCTGTCCTCTTTGAGAAAGCTGAAAACTCATCATTGAACCTTGTAGGGAAAGCCAAAGGGTATGTTTTTAATCTGGACAGCATTACTGGCTGGTAAAATATGGATGTTCTAAAACTAAACAACGCAAAATTTGTTTTAGGAAACAAACTCGTCAGTCTATCATCAATCCTGACTGGGATTTCGGGAAAATGGGCATTGGCGGTCTGGACAGAGAGTTCAACGCTATCTTCCGGCGAGCCTTCGCGTCCCGAGTGTTCCCGCCAGAGGTCGTCGAACAACTTGGTAAGATAGTTTCCTAATACCTGATTGTTAACATAAATGGTTCAACAAACGCATACATAATGTCCCTTGAAACTTTGTATTCACCGAAATTTTTCAATGGTAAATTCCCACCATGCAACTGAAGGAAATTCGTACTAGGTATTTCTATACAAAATGATTAGTCCAGTTTGAATGAGAACTTAAATTTTAGTTTTCGGATTTCGATCTATTTTCATTGGGGATTTTTTTTCATTTCATTGTGTGATTCAACAACTCATTTTTCTTGGTAAATATTCCTTTTGTATTATTTTCACCTAGGATGCAAGCACGTAAAAGGCATTTTGCTGTTCGGTCCGCCCGGTACCGGCAAGACGTTGATGGCGCGTCAGATCGGCAACATGCTGAATGCGCGCGAACCGAAGATCGTCAACGGACCGCAGATCCTCGACAAATATGTCGGCGAGAGCGAGGCCAACATCCGCCGGCTCTTCGCCGAGGCTGAGGAGGAAGAAAAACGGGTGAGTAGGAAGGAGGTACAAACGGGAAAGTAGGAGGGAAACGGGGGAGTAAGTGAGAGAAACGGGGAAGTAGGAGGTACAACACAAACGGGGAAGTAGAAAGGAAAGATCGGGATGTAGGAGGGTGAAACGGGGAAGTAAGATGGTGAAACGGGGGAGTAATGGTTCAACCTATCGAAATAGAAATAACTATGGAAGAATAATTCAGAACAAAATCTTAGCAAATCATAGTCCCGCGCGCCAGTCAATATTGATCAGAAACACGAAAAGTTATAAGATCATAAAAACCATACCCAGTTTCAAGCGCGCAGGGTATATATTCGATTGATCCAGAATGCTACTTGGTAATGTAAACTTTAAATACTGTATACAAGATTTAATTCCGTTTAAAAATTGTAAAATTTGTTTTCGATGCCGGGCCGGCCGGTAGTTGTGGTTGCACCTTTTGGGAGAAAAACTGGGAAGTAGGAGGGAGAGACGAGAAAGTAGGAGTACAAAACGGGGGAGTAAGAGGGAGAAACAGGGGAGGGAGTAGAAATAAAAATGTGAAAGAATTCATAGAAAAGTAGAAAGAAAGAAACAGTCAGGTTTCAGAGATAAATAGGATTGCACTGGGCTCAATTCTGCCGTGGCTGCTAAAATCTCTAAATTTAAGTTGTTGGTTTCTTTCATACATATGGGAATCGAAAAGGATGGGAGATGAATGAATTTAATTTTGGACGAATGATATTTAATATAAGTAGCGCAGCAGTCAAATTCAGCTTAATTTAGTGGGGATGTTTTTAAATGCTTGGTAAACTTCGCGTAAAATCGATGTTTGACGTCTATAAATGTAGGTTTCGTTCTTAAGAACGTGAAAGGGACATATGATTTTGAAATTTAGTTAGAAACCTCTAGAATCAGAAACCGGCACAATCTATAAAGTGATGAACAGCCAGTGTGTAAGCAAGCGCTCTGTGTTTGTTGCAGTGCGGGCCCAACAGCGGGCTGCACATAATAATCTTCGACGAGATCGACGCCATCTGCAAGTCGCGCGGCTCGGTGGGCGGCAACAGCGGCGTGCACGACACCGTCGTCAACCAACTGCTCTCCAAGATCGACGGTATACCTTCATTTTAACCTTATACCCTCAACTTAAAGTCGAAAGCGAATGCATTTTATAAAGTGGTATATTAACTCTTTACAAGGCAGTGCCCACTATATTGCCGCCTTCATTTTAACCTATACAACAAATTACGTATAGCGGCGGCGCGCGGCGCTCCTAGACAGATGGTCCACTCGGAACTAAGCGCCATATTCTTACGCACACATAGATCATTGCGTTTACAGGCTTGCTCGGCCCACGTGCAGTCGTCGCTCTAGCGATTATTAAAGACATGATTATAACCTTATACCACAAATTACGTATAGCGGCGGTGCGCGGCGTGCCTAGACTAGACAGATGGTCCACTCGGAACTAAGCGCACTATTCTTACGCACACATTGATCATTGCGTTTACAGGCTTGCTCGGACCATGTTCGGACCACGTGCAGTCGTCGCTCTCGCGAGCATTAGCAACGTATTGATGTTCAATGTGCTTAAAAAAATGGATAAGGATATGGTATTTGGCTGTTTAAACACAACACAAAAATGATGATTCACGTTTTTCAAGGAGTCAACCAAGTTTAGGTAGTTAATTTCAAGGACGGCGGGAGTGGACTTTAAAATACAAAATCATTTATTTGCTAGAATACACAATTATAAAGATGTCAATATTTAGTAAAATGTCAGGTATTCAACCTTAACTAGGCATGCAAATATTAGGTAGGTAATTTACAATGTCATAATAAATAATATAAGTAGGTACAAACAATAAATCACACATCATATAATTTTGGATCGTAGGAAAGAAACTCGTTTGTGCTATAAAAACAGCGCTCTAATAGCCAATTACTTAATTTACGTTTAAAATCATGATCTCGCAATGATTTCAGATCAGCGGGTAGTTTATTAAATATTTCAATACATAGATTGAACACATTTTTTTTGTATATGAAGGATCTACAAGGTGGTTCATATAACATGTCCATATATTGAGCTCTAACCATTCTATTTGTACGATCTCTCTGCAATTGAAAAACATTACGGTTATTCTTTACAAATACACATATATCTCTTATATAAAGACACGGTAAAGGCAAGATCTTATATTTTTTGAAGAGAGGTTTGCAACTGTCTACGTAGTCTGAATTTGCTAAAGCACGAATACATTTTTTTTGCAAAACGAACACTCTGTTTACCTCCACGGAATTACCCCAAAGAATCAAACCGTATGAAATCACTGAGGAGACATACCCGTGATATGCAGTTAAAGCCGCATCTGAAGATACAGTTTGCCGTAACTTTCTCAGTGCAAAAACAAAGCGATTTATCTTTTTACAAACATGATCTACGTGTTTCTTCCAATTAAGATTTGTGTCCAAAATAAAACCTAAGAATTTATAATTGTCAACCTCATTTAGGATGTTGTTGTCATATTCAATTTGTAAAGGTAAAGGCGATGTCCGATAGGATGAGAATTGCATTATTACAGTTTTGTCAATGTTCACTTTTAGATTATTTAATTTTAACCAGTCAATCACTTTTTTGACAGCTTTATTAACTTCATCCTGAAAAGAGACTTTATTTTGACATTTAACAAGAAGAGTTGCGTCGTCCGCGAATAGCAAACATTTATCTGGTAATGCGTCTGGAAGGTCATTAATGTAAAGTAAAAATAGCAATGGACCGAGCACACTACCTTGCGGCACACCAGAGCAATTATGGAGTAAGTCTGATCTAAAACATTTTTTGGTTAACATACGTTGCGTTTCCGGTACATCATTTGTTACTTTTGTTATTTCGACACATTGCTTTCTATTTCTAAGATAACTCTCTATCCAAGACTGTGCTTGTCCTCTAATACCATATCTTTCTAGCTTAGCCAGTAAGCGATCATGGTGAACAAAGTCAAATGCTTTGCTCATATCCTAAAAATATACATGCTATTTGAGTTTTATCGTTAATACTCTCAGTAATATATTTTACTAAGTGAAAACCAGCTAGTGCCGTTGAACAATTTTTGCGAAAACCAAATTGGTTCGAGTGGAGAATATTGTGCTTTTCTAAGAAATTGTTCATCCGTGACTGCATTGCCTTTTCAAAGATTTTGGAGAAAACTGATAGTATCGAAACTGGTCTGTAGTTATTTGGGTCAGTCTTATCATCCTTTTTAAATAATGGTTTAACTACTGCTACTTTAAGTCTTTCAGGAAATGACCCTTGAAGAAAAGACAAATTAATAAGATGCGTCAACGGTTTACAAATAAACTTGGCACAAGATTTTATTATTTTGCTAACAACACCATCATAACCAGTAGCCTTACTATTTCTTTATGCTCATTATAATGTTGAACGTCTCTTTTTCATCTATCGGTTTTAAATATAATAGTAGACGAATTCATAGGTATGTCAATAGGGTATCTAGGCAGATGTATATTATTAGTATTTGTCAAGTTGATAAAGTAGGAATTAAGATTATCACAAATTTTTTGGGGATCTGATAATGTCAAGTTATTATGTCTGATTGTATTTATGTCATTCTGGGAAATAGGATTACTTAATGTCGATGATATTGTTTTCCATGTCGCTATACATTTGTTATTGCTGTTTTTTATGAAATTTGCATTGTAAGATCTATGAGACGCCCGCAAACATCTTTTTAAAATTAGTTTGTATTTTTTTAAGTAATCACTGTTTTGGTTTTTATTTTTAGAAGACAATTTAGCAGCTAGTAACAGATTGCGTTTTGTTCTAATACACCTTTTTAAGCCCTTTGTTAACCAATACATTTTTGGTGGGCAATTATTTTTTTTAGCTCTAATAATGGGGAAACATAAATCGTAAAATAGAGAAAATGTATCAAGAAATGCCTCAAAAGCCTCATTTAATAATCCACAATCCAGAACATTTGAAAACGATAGTGATGACATACACTCACAGAATTTCCGGATATTATCTTGACAGAAATCTCGACTATATTCAAACCAAAATACATGTTTAGGACGTTTTCTATTTATTTTAAAGCTAATACTTTGCGCAGTTTCGTGATCAGATAAATAAAGGTAATGTATCTGAGGATTTACAGTCTTTATATTGCTATTTATTAGATCTATGCAAGAACTGCCTCTCGTAGGCTCTAAAATATGTGGCTCTATGTTGTAATTATGCAAAGTGGATATTAAATCTCTCTTATAAGAGCTGTCCTTTAATAAGTCAATATTCCAGTCACCGCATAGTATCAATGACTTATTTTTAAATTTATTTGCTAAGTACATTAACAATTTACCAGTTGTTGTAAAAAAATTGTAACATTTGATTTTGTTTGTATCGGAATCCTATAGATTGTTACTATTATAAGATTTAGTTCCAGCAAAACAGTTCCACAACACTCAAAGTAATTGGGAATCGACAGCTCCTTACAGTAGTCTAAACGCTTTGTATTATAACAATTTCTCACAAGAATGCATGTCCCTCCCCTTGATTTTGATCGACAATATTCAGCGGCTAGTTTAAAATTGTTTATCTTAATATTATCTTGACATCCATCCTTTACAAAAGTTTCACTGAAACACAAAATATCAACCTCCTCATACTTATCAATCAAAACTTTTGATGTTGATTCAAATAAATCTTGTTTATTACATAGCCCAGCTATGTTTTGGTGAATCAAACGAATTCTGGAAACTATTTATTTTGTGCTTATACCCTCAACATAAAGTCGAAAACGAATGCATTTTATAAAGTTGTTTTGCCTTTTAAAGGGTTATGCACTTACTCAACTACACATATATGTATACACTTACCAATCAAATTCCGTACTACAAAATGTAACAATACATTAGCGCCCTTTTTTTAACCAATAAGATACGATTTTTTAATGTCAATTGACATTTAGCTTAGGCTGGTATTTCACTGGCGACAAAGATAAAAAACGAAGGGGACGCAGTGTGAGCGCGGTGTATTTGTTTGTATCTTATTCTAACGCATAACTGCGTCCCTTTCATTTTCTGTTTTCTGTCGCCAGTGAAAGTAAGGCCCTTAACCTTTTAACCGCCATGGTCTGAAATATAAGACTTACCAAATCGAGCTCACAACGCCGCCGTCTCATAAATAAGACTTATTTTTTGACTGATTGATACAGATTTTGTTTCTATGGCTGGCGATGGGAGCAAGTTCTTAGAAAATATGCTTGGCGGTTAAAAGGTTAAACAAATCGTAACGTAACCTCAAACAAATTGCTTTAGGTGTGGACCAGCTGAACAACATCCTGATAATCGGCATGACGAACCGGCGCGATATGATAGACGAGGCTCTAATGCGGCCGGGCCGGCTCGAGGTGCAGATGGAGATCGGGCTGCCCGACGAGAACGGCCGCGTGCAGATCCTCAACATACACACCAAGCGCATGCGCGAGTACAAGAAGATCGCTGAAGACGTCGACAGCAAGGTGCGTGCTCTTAAGGAATAAGGTCCAAATTGGGAAGTGTCCTGGAAAAATAAATCGATTCTAATTAGACCGTCAGTCAGATTATCGAAAAACATTCACACGTATTTACATACACACCAAGCGCATGCGCGAGTACAAGAAGATCGCTGAGGACGTCGACAGCAAGGTGCGTGCTCTTAAGGAATAAGGTCCAAATTGGGAAGTGTCCTGGAAAAATAAATCGATTCTAATTAGACCGTCAGTCAGATTATCGAAAAACATTCACACGTATTTACATACACACCAAGCGCATGCGCGAGTACAAGAAGATCGCTGAGGACGTCGACAGCAAGGTGCGTGCTCTTAAGGAATAAGGTCCAAATTGGGAAGTGTCCTGGAAAAATAAATCGATTCTAATTAGACCGTCAGTCAGATTATCGAAAAAAAATCACACGTATTTACATACACACCAAGCGCATGCGCGAGTACAAGAAGATCGCTGAGGACGTCGACAGCAAGGTGCGTGCTCTTAAGGAATAAGGTCCAAATTGGGAAGTGTCCTGGAAAAATAAATCGATTCTAATTAGACCGTCAGTCAGATTATCGAAAAAAATTCACACGTATTTACATACACACCAAGCGCATGCGCGAGTACAAGAAGATCGCTGAGGACGTCGACAGCAAGGTGCGTGCTCTTAAGGAATAAGGTCCAAATTGGGAAGTGTCCTGGAAAAATAAATCGATTCTAACTAGTCCGTCAGTTAGTTTATCGAAAAAAATTGAACACGTGTTTTGACGGGACAACGTCTTATAATTCGATGGAGCCGGCTGCACGCACGAAAAAACATGACACAATGCGGCGTTACCGCGCGGCTGAGGCGTTACATTTAAGGCTTGTAGTGCAGCGAGAGCGCGGAACGAGCGACAAAGAGGCACAATCGTTGTCACGTTCAACTATCGTCAGTAAACCGACTTTACAGACAACCGTTTTTTTATATATATCTATCTTCTTCTATATATATATACCTTCATCAAATTGAATGTAGGAGAAAAGTGCTATGACGTCACTTTTTCTGTACAATTTGTATGGCGGCGTGTCGTCAATGGGAATTTCAAAGTTCGTTTCAAGCTTCGTTTGCCAGGCAAAAAAAAACGTGTACATTATTTTTTATTAATCTAACTGACGGACTAATCGTACGGCCGTACCTTTTCCACACAAGCATAGGTCAATTTAAAAATAAACCTAATATCTGTGCAGGAGCTAGCAGCTCTGACCAAGAACTTCTCCGGCGCGGAACTGGAAGGGTTGGTGCGAGCGGCGCAGTCCACCGCCATGAACCGGCTCATCAAAGCCTCCAGCAAGGTGGAGGTGGACCCTGAAGCCATGGAGAAACTCATGGTGGAACGAGGAGACTTCCTACACGCCTTGGAGAACGATATCAAACCGGTGAGTGCAGTAGACTTACTACCACAAATTACGTATAGCGCGGCGCGCGGCGCGCTTAGACAGATGGCCCACTCGGAACTAAGCGCCATATTTTTACGCACACATTGATCATTGCGTTTACAGGCCGCTCGGACCACGCTCTATACAAGCTCGGACCACGTGCAGTCGTCACTCTCGCGATTATTAACAAAGTATTGATGTTTGATGTGCTAAAAAAATGGATAAATGTTCTTATTGCTGTTGTAATGTATTTGGCTGTTTAAACACAACACAAAAATGACGATACACGTTTTTCAAGGAGTCAACCAAGTTTAGGTAGTTAATTTCAAGGACGGCGGGAGTGGACTTTCTGGAAACTTTTTATTTTGTGTTACTACGCGACATTGACTGAACTACTATGGCTCTAATGTCACTGTCGCGTTTGACAGCTTCTCGAGCCTGTCGCTTCTTACGTAGTAAGCCTGCTGGTAGGGTTCTAGTTATACTGGTATTTCTAAGATCTTCAGTTAACCTTGAAGCATAAGGGGTAACCCGTTGAAAACTATGAAATTGTGATGTGCTGTCAGGGCTTAATTTACAATTCACTAGCTTCCTGCCGCGGCTTCGCCCGCGTTAATAGTTTATCCTGTGGGAATGTCATGAGCCATCTCTTTTGCTTGACGGCCTGGCTGCAAGTACATTCTAGATTTTAAACTTTTTCTAGACATATTTATTTTCGTAGATTGTCTCAGTTTGTTTTGTGATCTTCCTGCCCCAGCCTTCGTCTGGGTGGGTTAGTTTATTGTAGTGAGGAACTGAGGAGCCCTCTTCCCTCTTTAAAGTTCGTCGTTATTTTTAGTGATATTATAGTAAAAGTTGTGTGCCAATTAATAAAGAAGGAGTGTTTAATGACACTAAATAAAAAAATAATTACCCCCGACACAAAACCGTTACTTGATCCTTTCAACAACTAGAAAAGAGCTGATAATGTTCAAATGGCTGAAGATATTTCCTTGGATCAAAGCTAAGAACACACTCGATTGTGACACCTTGCAAACAAAAAAAAACTAGATCAAAATCGGTGCATCCGTTTAGGAGCTACGATGCCACAGACAGACAGACACACACATCAAACTTATAACATCCCTCTTTTTCGTCGGGGTTTAAAATAGATATTTATGCTACTAGTGCGGAAAGTATGTGATTTCCGATGAGTGTATAAGCCGACACGAGTCGGAAATCATCTTTCGCACGTGTATCATACAATATTTTACTATGCATTGTGCAAGAAAACAAAAACAGTTATATTAAAAAGGCGTATAAAATGGCGGGCTTCTTAAACACATGCGCGCTGAAAATATTATGCACTGCGCTGCGCGCGCATGTGCAAGGCTACCTCGTCGAATAGGCATTAGTAAAATGACTGTTCAGCCACGCAAATTTTTAATTAATATTTGAACGTAATTTATCAATAAAAATAAATTTCTAAAGTAATTATACTAATTATAAACCTGTTTATTGAATAGTTATTTATATTGTTCCCTATATATTCGTAACAATTGGTAAATCAGTAATTTGTAAAAATATCTCAAATACTGAAATGTCAGGTTGACTGGCTGAATGACAGCCTGAGCAAAAATAAAAAAAAACTGAAAAGTAAAAAGCACTAGTGCGGAAATTGCTACTTTCCGCACTGTTTGGCTGCTTAGAAAACGCTCTTTTCGAGCACATGCATTGTAAAGTAATTTATTTATTTTTATTTTACAAAACAGATTGCCAACGAGATATACACCATAACGTAAATTAAATTAAATCTACACATAATAAAAACTAAGTGTTATCCCAATTAGAGGCAATGACGACATGCTTATTCTAATTGTAATTATTAGAAAAACCGAACGGATACCGTCAAGTGCAGACCAAACCAAAAACGTGCATCGCGCCTCCATCCCTGACTCGACAGACACAACAACGGTGTAAAGTGCGAAGTGTTTAGCTCAGCCTGCTCCCGACTTCACCACTATACAGGGCGTCCCACAGCTATGCCACATGGAGGGAAAGTACCTTAAATATTGTAAGTAGAACATTTTACTGAAAGAAGACTTTATTTTATTTCTAAAAACTATTAAAACTGCATTCATACATTTTTTTAAAATTACATGGTTGAACCGGGAATCGAACCCGTTATACGAGAAAAAAATATATCCTGTAGTTTTATCATACCGATCGAAAGGCTTCATCATAAGGGTTATTTTTTGCTAAATAACATAGTGTCAGAAATAAAAGGAAGACTATGTATTTTAACATTTTTAATACAAAATTTATCAATTTTATTAATACGCTGTTGAATACAAAGTCGCACCTTTTTTGATTATTTCACTTCCTGTCTTTAAAACTACGCGACGGATTTTGATTTTAATAGATAGAGTGATTCAAGAGGAAGGTTTATATGTATAATACATGCATAATATACTAAAGGATAACCCACAATAACCATTTTCCCGTGCGGAGCCGGGGCGGGTCGCTAGTAACCCCATGCATAAAAAAAATCTCGGCGACCACATCAAATGTTAAAATTCATGATCTTTCTTTTATTTCTGACACTATGTTATTTAGCAAAAAATAATCCTTATGAAGGAGCCTTTCGATTGGTAGGATAAAACTACAGGGTGTTTTTTTTTCCTCATGTAGCGGGTTCGATTCCCGGTTCAACCATGTAATTATTAAAAAATGTATGAATGCAGTTTTAATAGTTTTTAGAAATAAAATAATGTCTTCTTTCAGTAAAATGTTCTACCTACAATATTTAAGGTACTTTCCCTCCATGTGGCATAGCCGTGGGACGCCCTGTATAGTGTATTAATAACATTATAGTAATGCAAATCAATTATTGTTGAGGCTGCCACACCACCGCTACAGTATACTGATGCAAAGTACCTTTGTCTAGGCGTTCGGTACCGCGGCGGAGGCGTTAGAGCACTTCCTGGCGCGGGGAGTGATCAACTGGGGCAGCCCCGTGTCGTCCATACTGGAGGACGGCCAGCTCTACATACAGCAGGCGCGCGCCACGGAGGGCAACGGTTTGTACCTATTATTGTTATTATTAACAGCTCTTTTTCAGAATATTTTTAGAGTTATTTTCAACCACGCCATGCGCGCATCGCAATATATAAATACTAGTTATCATTTTAATTGATAACAGATGTAATGATCGTAACACTTCTCAAAAACAAAAATGGTCTGTTCTACTTGCGGTCGTAAAACTCAAAAAGTATTTTACAAGTAGTTGAAGAGTATTACAAGGTAATGAATGATACCGTTTTTTGTTGATGTTAACAGCTCATATATGTCCCCACCGAGGGGCTCGAGCCTACTCTGAAATCGGTGATCATAGGCCTTAGTTGACCACGCTGGCGCAATGCGTGTTGGTCAACTTCACACACAACCCTTGAATTACTTCTCAGGTGTGTACAAGTTTTCTCACGATGTTTTCCTTCACCGTAAGATGAATACGAAAATCGAAAACACATTGGTACGTGCCGAGGCTTGAACCCGCGAACTTCCGAATGGAAGTCAACGGCCCCAGCCACTTGGCCACCAACGCTCTTAACCCTACCTAAATTACTTTATATATTACGACTATATGTAAAGTCTGACCAAAAAAAAAGCAGCTCTCTAGGGGCGCCTGTCACTTATTTATTGTGTTTCCGACAAAAATTGCTTTTATAAAACTAATTCTTTCAATTTCCGCAATATGGCGAGGTTTTTTGTTTTTGTGGTTGGATTGGTATGCAAAAATAATATTAATTATAAAAAATCAACAGAGTGATTTGGGTTATGAAAAGATTTATTTTTGAAATCCAAATTAGGCAGAAGACTACATAAAACCACACCCAAACACGCCATTTGAATAACTACTGCAAGAAATCGATCAATACACTGTATGCGTGTGAAATTGAGGTACAAGATTGTGTTGTGATGGGGAACATAATCTAATATACATTACTCAAGTGATAAATGTACTTCTCATAGTAAAAACTTGTTTCATTCAAAATTATAAAGTTAAAGTTAAAAGTCTATAGGAAAAAACATTAAGAAAATGTGTTAATAGCTACAAAAAAAAACTTTGACTTTACTTGTCAAATGAACTGGGTGGGACAATGAAACTTATCTCGAACCCATTTGTCGTGTGCAGGCCTAGTGTCGGTCCTGCTGGAAGGTCCCCCCAACAGCGGTAAGACGGCGCTGGCTGCGCAGCTGGCCAAACTGTCAGACTTCCCCTTCGTCAAGGTGTGCTCGCCCGAAGACATGATCGGATACACAGAGTCCTCCAAGTGCCTGCAGATCAGGAAGGTGAGCACTTTATGTAGCCAGGGTACATATTGGGAAAGGGACATTTAGGAACCAGGAGACATTTTGGGAAACGGATATTTCGAAACCAGGGGACATTTTGAGAAAGGGCACCTTGGGAAAGGGACATTCCGGAACCAGGGGGACATTTTGAGAAAGGGCATTTTGGGAAGGGACATTTAGGAACAAGGGGACATTTTGGGAAAATAACATTTTGGGATAGGGTCATTGCGGTACCAGGGGACATTTTGGGAAGGGTACATTCCGGAACCAGAGTCATTTTGGAAAAGGGACATTATGAACCTAAGCATTTACCTTCAGCATTGATTTATCAGGTTCTCTTCTAGGTTTAGAACGTTGTAAAATAATACTACGACTTACAAATTACAATCTTATTTTATTTAAGGCCGATTATTGACTGTTTGTTCTTAAACTATCTATAAGTACTTGATTATTATTTGTGTCAATAAATAATAATTCTATTGTATTATATAGTATCGTACAGTTATTTTATCTCAGCGGGGTATTTCAGTTATGCGTTAGAATGAGATACAAATACACCGCGCTCACTCTTGCGCATTACTGCGTCCCCTTCCTATTTTGTCTCCCATCAAATAGGTGCCTCACGAGTGTAGGCGAGCCATACTTGTAGTTGTGTGCGTATAGACACGCGCCTTGTGTGCGTACTACTAAACTGAGCGCTACGCACACAAACACAATGTGCACACACAAGACACACACAAGTTTGGCTCGCCTGCACTCGTAAGATAAAACATCTGTACAGTCTGTCAAAAAAGTCATGAAATTAATAGGGGCGCCACTTCCTTTACCGTGTGGCCATTTTATGTCATACTAGCGACCCGCCCCGGCTCCGCACGGGAAAATGGTTATTGTGGGTTATCCTTCAGTATATTATGCATGTATTATACATATAAACCTTCCTCTTGAATCACTCTATCTAATAAAAAAAACCGCATCAAAATCCGTTGCGTAGTTTTAAAGATTTAAGCGTACAAAGGGAGGGACATAGGGACATAGGGACGGAGAAAGCGACTTTATTTTATACTATGTAGTGACTGTCACGCTCTAACCTAGAATATTTCTGTACGCCTACTATGTAAGTAGCGACAGGCTCGAGAAGCTGTCAAACGCGACATAGTGACATTAGAGCCATAGTAGTTCTGTCAATATGTCGCGTTTGACAGCTTTTCGAGCCTGTCGCTACTTACAAAGTAAGCCTATTTAAGTAAAAGTTCCGTTTCAAGACTTTTTTGACAGACTGTAGGTAGATTATTACAATTTCTAATCGATTTCTATCTCTATTTGATAAGCATGTATTGTATTATAGTATCGATCGTACAGTAATTCTATGTCACGAGTGCATACTTGTAGTGTAGAGCGTATATTATTACAATTTGTAATCGATTTCCCAATCGACCGCAGTACTTCGACGACGCCTACCGCTCAACCCTATCGTGCATCCTGGTGGATAACATCGAGCGTCTGCTGGACTACGGCGCCATCGGGCCGCGCTACTCCAACCTGACCCTACAAGCCCTACTCGTCCTGCTCAAGAAGCAACCGCCCAAGGGCAGGAAACTACTCATCCTGTGCACCAGCAGCCGCAGGTAACAAATACTAGTATTACCACAGAATACCAAATAGTAGTCCCTACAGAAGCTGCACTAGGCGACATAATTCATATAAATTGCAACCCTAGCTCCGTTATAATCATGGTCCAAGAAAACAAGGTCTAACCGTTAGACCACGTGACTGACACAAGCCTACGTCATTTTGCGCTGTTCATTCTTGCCTATTACTCGCATTCGACAAGGATGAATAGGCAAAATGACGTAGAAATGACGTATTCTCGTGTCAGTCACGTGGTCTAATGGGTAGACCTTGTTTTCTTAGACCATAGTTATAATAAAGTGCAATTCAGATCGCACGGCGCTAGGCGAAAAGAAGTAGTTGCTGCACCTCTCTCTCTCGCGTATTGCGCCACTCTACTAACACGTTTAGGGAATGGGGAATTGGTCCTGGGTCGGCCCGAGACCGCTCGGCCGGGCGGTAGGTAGTTATAGCGCGCAAGTACATGGAGTGACGGAGGCCTGGTATTACATCCTGGTGGATAATATCGAGCGCCTCCTGGACTACGTCGCCATAGGCCCGCGCTACTCCAACCTGACCCTACAAGCCCTACTCGTAAATATGTGCCACATAAACAATAATAATATGGTTGATAGCTACTGAATGCAAGAAGTGGACTGTAAAGGGTTTGTAATGGAAACAAGTATTTAGGTAATTATAAATTGTACTCACAACCACCAAAGGGCAGAACCAGCTAAAGACTCCCAAAAACAAGCAATAAAAAAGAACAGGGTCAAAACAAAGCAGGCTGCTTCAGCCATTCGCCAACAATAACCTACCTAGGTTAACCTCGAAACCCACACGCTAAAGAAGACCATAGACCGTAAATCGTAGACCACGCTCGGTAGTGAGGTCACAAACCCTGGTGTCAGAATCATTAAGCCGCCTATGGCTTCTGACATGGCTCATGTAACCACTACATCTGTAGATAGTAACCGGGACCAACGGCTTGACGTGCCTTCCGAAGCACGGAATCATCTTCCTTTTCGGACAATCAGGTAATAATAATATGGTAATGATCAAAAACGACAAACAAATTGTATACTACAGTTTTTAATTGGAATGTCGAATGTTTTACTGTTTCAAATATACTAATTCCGTTTGAAATAGAGCCTTTCGCTCCCCCGCAAGTCTGGAGAAGCTTGATTGGTCCTACCTTTACGACACAAGCGTACACAATTAAAAAAAAACTAATTCCTACTTTGAGTAAATAATAGATGGCGCTAGTAAGTATACCTGTTTATCAATTGCTAACAATACGGTCAATCCGTCTATTTCCCCTCAGACAAGTGTTGGACGACATGGAAATCCTGTCAGCGTTCACGGGCGTGCTGCACGTGCCCAACTTGTCCCAACCGGAGCACGTGATGAGCGTGCTCGACGAGAGCGAGGCCTTCTCCAAGCACGACCTCGCCAAGATACAGAAGGAATTCCGCGGCGCCAAGTCAGTACCACTAACACCCTGCCGATTGCGAGTTTTGTAACTCACTAAACGTGCTCGATATTGTCGACAGTGTAAACGCGATTCTACTTCAGATATGCGTCAATAGATGGCGCATCTTAGATCTAAACAAAATTGCAATATCGACGGCGTTTAGTACTGTTTAAAAAACTCTCATTCGGCATTCAAATGCGTTATAATAAAGGCAGGATTTTCCGGATTATAAATCAATGGTGCTAGAAGACAGCGACGCTCACTTCAAACATGACCTCGTCAACAGCAACTGCGCGCACGCACCTAGTGAGTACCACACTCAGTGTCATTGAGAAACACCATTACTGGTCCAAATAAGACCGTACCCAACAGACGCCTAACCACAAACTGTAATTCGAAGCAGACTAATCTTGACCAGCAATGGACATCCGTCAGCTAAAATGATAATGATGTAATCATCAGTATTAAGATACTGGCCTTGGTTTTGGAGAATAAAACTACGTGCGTCAAGTAAGTTTCACATTTGTGTATGTGTATTCAATTTCTGTTTCACAGTCTTCTACTAGTTATTAGGTTAAGTAAGACCTATTTAGACAAGTCTTATTAGAATTTGTTCCACATTATTTAAATTGGCACATTTATAGTTGTCAATATACAAAGTCAATGAATGTTTTTACAATAGTTACACTTTCCCCGAATATACATCACGGCCACCAGCTGCTCCAAGTAAGTACATAGCAGTTCAGTGATTGTACTGAGTGACGTTCTGTCTCTGTCGTCAGAGGTGGGATGAGAAGATGGTGGAAAGACACCTTCTCGAAGAACAACCTCGACAAGATTGAGAAGGAAATGTCCCCACCCAAGTGAGTATAACCCACCATAGGTTGCTTTGAACGATCACTTGTCCAAATTCGGTAAGCAGCTAATAGAATAGCGTAGAGAAAATTGACACTTAAGAAGTTGTCTTAAGTAGCGCGCTGGGAAGCTTACTGGCAGGTAAAAATTGGCTGAATAGTTAGATTAGTATAATTTCAAAATTCTCTATTCCAGTGGATAGTAAATGTTCCACTAACCAACTTTCAAATCATATATATTTTTAAATGCTGTCCCCACGAAAGATCTACTATATTGTTGTGCAAAGGCATGGATTCTAAATCATGTCATTTTTACAGAATCTTCATTGGCATCAAAAAACTACTCGCGCTGATCGACATGGTGAAACAAACCGACGAAGAATACAGAGTAGTCAAATTCCTCACGAAAATGCAAGAGGAAGGATGCCTAGATGTTGGCACTACTATACAATAAGAATCATTGCAACCTTAGGGATTACATGCGCATACCACACTCACGCCCTCACCAGATCACACTAACTCGCATATCTTATCATCAAAAACCCATAACACTAAAGCAACAGAATGCACGCCTTGCGCCTCCGATCTTAAAAGTTTTGAGATAGACTACGATGACATCAGTGAATGTACCGAACCTATGGATAAAATGATTAGAACGGCTAAGGGCAATGAAGTTTCTCCAGCGAAAATGCCTCTGATGAGAATTCGTAGCGTTGAAATAATATTCGAAGACGAGATGTCGACTTGTACCGATCCCGGCTTACTAGATCGGAGTATCGAGCTAGTAGATTCGGGCAGCAGCGATGATTCCACTAAATGTGTGGACGATATTGAAAATTTGCAGGTTGAAAAAGACGACAACGATTCTGTTACGCTTAACGCGGAGGGTGACTTGTCTAATGACAATTCCATTTCTTTAGATAAAATTGATGAACCCGTTACCGAAAATTCGTTTACTATTGCGAGAGACGAAGATATGACTGAAAATTTTGTTGCTGTTAATAAAGATGAATTTAATACCGATAATTCTGTTTCGATGTCAGGAGATCAAGCAGTAACTAAAAATTCAGTTGCCGGTGTCAAAGAAGAGGGATTAACCGATAATTCAGTCACTATAGTTAAAGATGAGATTATATCAGATAACACAGTTGCAATGACCAGAGATGAAATGGTAACCGATGATTCAATTTCTGTTGATAAAGAGCTAGTAATGCCTCAAAATAGCATTGCGAGTTCTAAATATGATGTAATAAACCAAGAAACTCTGAAAGTAGATACACCGCAAAGTTATCTTGATGACAGCATTTATTTGCAAAGCGAGTTTACATTACCAGTAGATGACGCAACATTATCGCATATATCTGAAGTCGGTGATTCTGGTCGCTTTACCGAGGAAGCTAGTTCATCTCATGTTGAAACAGTACCCATTACATATCAAGATGCTTTGCTTTCTCATTCATTTGATGAAATAAATCTAGACAATACTGTCACTGTATTGCCTACATACGAACTGTCTGATGTTTGTGTTACTGATGACGATGGTAGATCCAGACTGTATGAGTACATCGACAGCAATAGTGACAGTTCAGATAATACTGCAGTCTGTGACATTGATCTTTCTCGTATAGTCTCACAAGAAAATTATTTGATGCCATTGCCTAATATCATCATGGTTTCAAATGACGATCAGGTTTGCGAAAGTTCTGACCTACAATACGATTCTTTCGTAGATATGGGCAAATTCTAAATATTTTAAACTGTTTTTAATAAATGTAATAAACGCAATCGCAATAAATATTACGTACCTATACTATGCTTCTTACGTGAATATGTTAACACTGTATTAAAGGAAGAGATCTATATACAAAATGTATAATACAAGTTGGTGTACTTATATAATATTGTTTACCTTTTTATGAAAAGAGGATGCTGTGTAATAAAACAGTTGAGGTACAGATGCATTTCCTCTATTGCACTAGAATTTCCTCTACACTACATCCTATTTTTGTGATGAAGAGCTATTCTTACACCCTCAATATACCTTACACAGCTTATTATTATGCACAGGGGGCTCGGTGGTATGCGGCTCTGGTGACCATGTCATAATTAGCAAAGGACCTCTTAGACAAATCTGTATAGACTTTGTAAATAGTTTTGTCCGTTCCAAAATTAGACCTTATACCATTAGACCCTATGACATGGTTACAGAAATCCCGGGGTTGTACGTCTAGACAATAGCTCAATCTCGATAGTGTGTATAATTTTTGAGAAGCAATTTTATTTATTACAATTTGTTAATGAAATGTGATACAGCTTGATGCTGTCTTTCTGTTAATAGGTATTTTGATGTTTGTTTATTAAATAGTTATTTAAGAGAATGATGTCAATATTATAGAGAATATAATAATATTATTATAGTATTATGAACCATTCAGAAATTGTTACATAATATAGTAGAGGTAGAACCTTTACGAGGCTTTTGACTTTTTGCTACTAGGATTGATGAGTACAAGACATAGCCACGATAAGCTTTAGATGTTGTTCTATTTGCACATCATGTAGAGCCACGTCAATTATTGAGCACCGTTAAAAATATTTGAAACAGAAGATCCTGTAAGTAGTACTTTATCAGGCTAAAAGCGATATTGATATATTAATATGTGTGCTAAATATATATCATACTTAAATAGCATATTAAATTAAAATATTGTGCATTTTGTTTAAATTATGTTTACATAAAGTATGTATTTACTATTTAAATTTGTCAACTTCAGATAGGTCTTTAAAAGGAATGTTATAATTGTGGTATAATGTTTGTTGAACTAATTGTTTTATACTGTCTTCTTGTTACCCCTATAAATGTAATGGTTTAAATTAATTGACTAGGTATTCAAAAAATCTTTGGATACAGGAATGCTATAGTTATATAACAAATTTTGATAAAAATTAATATTTTTTATAGTTTTTTCGATCGCCTCAAGCAATCTAGTCAACTTAAATACCTATAAGCAGTGATTTTATAAATACTGTAAAGTAGTCTAAAAGTATATTCCAAAAATTGTATGGTAAAATATTATTAAACATTTTGGTCCTGTAATCTACAATATATAATTAATCAGTCTTTTTTATGCTTACGACTTTCACATATAGCTTTCCAGTATCTAAAGGTACTTACTAGTATTTTATACATTCCATTTAACACATTTATTCATGAAATCTCATTGTCATTCATTACTTATATTTCATAACACTTCTCTGTAATTGTTTTGGTGAAATTTTCTTCAACTAGCTTTTAGAACTAGTAGTTGATATTAGTCTTTCTGAATAATATTTCCTTCTGAATGTATAGTGTTAAAATTATGTGGGAAGGAATTGGAAGTCCAGGGCCATTTGTGTGGCCAGGTTCAAATTATGAAAAAAGCGATAAATTTTAATGAATATGAGCATAAGGGACAAAGTAATGAATTATTAATCAGCTAAATTATAATCTGAGCATAGACCACAATTTTATGACTAGTCAAGTTTCATGACTAAAGCCTTTTTAATGCTGTATGATTTTCAAAATTATTGTTGCAACATGAAATTGTATCTAGTGCAATAAATGTCTATAATGTTTATCAGAAAGAGTAAGGAGAAAGTTGTATTTGGAATCATTGTTACTTATCTTCATTCTTCAAGGCCACCAGTGGCTTTTGCTAGCCTGGATGTATACTTAACTGTTGACAAATAAAAGTGATTGACACATTACTGGGCTTGTATATTTTTTTTATTCACTTACTTGAAGACATGTTGATTTGATGTTGACAGATTTACCTGTAGGTATGATGGAAGCGCCATACAATAAGAAATTGAATTAAGGCGACTACAGGTGCTAAGTGGCGTCCCCACATTTAAAAAAATAATAACTCGAAAAAAAATCAAAATTTCAAAAATCTAAAAAGTAAAAGCTAAAAGTGGCCGTTTTCCGCAATTTTTCCATCAATAACTACTAGCGAGATATAATAAATAAAGTTAAAGGCTTCAATATATCCTACAAAACACCGTCTAGATATTCGCCGTTTTAGATTTTTGAAATTTTGATTATTTTTCGAGTTATTATTTTTTTAAATGTGGGGACGCCACTTAGCACCTGTAGGCCCCTTAAGTTTACAAGTTTTGTATTAAAGTGTTTAAACTTAGACTCAATGAGGGTAGAATACAATAGATCCTCTTGCTTCGACGCAAGACCGCACAGCGCGTGTTTGGCTTACTCTGCCCTTGACCATGCATTACAAACCATATTTTTTTAAGTGTAGGTACTTTTTTTTCTGTATTGTGTGTTGCAAATAAATTTTATTCTATTCTATTCTTCGCAGAGGTCTTTGGCTAGTTTTTGCCCTTTTCCTCTACATCCAAATCATAATCATGAAAGTCTTTGAAATGTTGAAAATTCAGAGCAGTTTATTATAGCTGGGCATACATGAGTGGTCAGCTGCATTATAACTTGCTTAGTAACAACTATAGAGTGATCTCTGCAGATGACAAAAATATGCTGTACTCTCAACCCAGGCACTTGATTGCCTAATCCAGTCATGTGTAAATTTAGTACTAGCACCGAATATCGAATAGTAGTCCCTACAGAAGGATCACTTAGTGATATAATTAAAATAAGTAGCAACTCTTGCTCCATTACAATAAAGTGCAACTAGCTATAAAAACGAAGTAGTTGTATCTCTCTATCTATCGCGTATCGCATCGGCCGACCATACCTGAACTAGGTACGGAGTGAGATACACCTGGTATTAGTTTGATGATGATAATGTTCCATTCCAGAGGGATATAATATTTATCCCGATTCAGGTAAGGCTCAAACCGCTCAATAGACATACATATTATAAGGGTGTTTCAATAAATGATAAAACAACCGGGATTTAGTCACATTTGATTTATTTTGAAAAAACTTATAAAGTACTTAAATAACTATGTAAGCATAAGTTAAAATTAATTTGCGTTTTCGCAAGCATCTACCCAGTCATTGTAAACATCAATAGGTTCAGATAGAACATTAGTTGTAGTTTGAAAATCTTCTAAACACACTCGACATTGTATTCTGGCTGTATTTCTTCCTCTATCCCTGTAAGAACACATTAATTAATTAATATCTTGATTCTAGAAATATCTTTAGATTTATTAAAATATTTTGAATTACTAACATTTTAACTTCGCAAGACTTTTCGTGGTTACAAAAAGGACAGTTAAATTGTTGATCCAAAGCCTCTATAGCTTTTCGTTTCGGCGGAGGCTTCCTTTTCGATTTCCGGCGACCCATTCCTGAAACAAAGGAAATTTTAGTCCTTTCTTAAAATGGGCGGATGTAATTACGGAAAATTAGTAAGTTACATACCTAAATTGCAATTACTAATAAAATAACTAGCGAGCGAGCGTCCATACAACAAAAAAATCTAGTCAATTACAGTGTTGCCACACGCCAGATTGAGAAATCTGGATAGAACGATCGAAAAATCTGTACAAAATCTGTATGAACACAAAACGCTAAAATCTGTATAAAATCTGTAAAACTGTAATAAAATCTGTACTAAATCTGTTCAAGAAAACAATATTTGCCTTCTGCTACGATAGCGCTATAGCGTAATGTTTTGAAGTTGGCGGAATAATACATACCAGCAGCGGCAAACTTCTCCGTCAATCCGAGCGCGGTCCACCCAGGCACGACGTTCTCGCACACTTCCTCCCAGCAGCGAGCCTTTTCTGCTTTATCTCCATAATTTGGATGATTTGATTCAAATCGAAGGTAATAAATAAACACTAAATTATCATACACTAAAAAGAGATAAGTAAATTTTCAATCATTTCATCATAGATTATGTAAGGAAGCGAAAATGACGGAAATCTGTATAAAAGTTATGCTAAATCTGTAATCGGTATTGGTGATGAAAAATCTGTATAGATACAGATAAATCTGTATATATGGCAACACTTAGTCAACATCAACACTTGTCATCACTAACGTCACTTTGACATTTTCGTTCTGAAATTTCGAATGAGTTGAATCAATTGGGTGAACTGCTGTCCACGTCCACGTATCTCCTAAAAAATATAACGGGACGAGACGGACAACTAACTAAGGTAGGCACCTATTTCACTGGAGACAGCGACAGAAAAACGAAAGGGACGCAGATATGCGCAAGAGTGAGCGTGGTGTGTCTGTATCTCATTCAAACGCATAACTGCGTCCCTTTCGTCTTTTGTCTTCGTCGCTAGTGAAATAGGTGCCGTCGCTCGCCCGCCATGCCACCCGTCGCAGAACAGCGCTGTTTCGAGTCAAATTTGACAGCGTCATAGCAACTGACTGACTCGTCGGATCAAATCAAAGAGAAAAAATAAATTTAATTATTAATGGGGTGGTTTTACGCGGGAATCGAGAGGAAATGGCGGGTTCATTGTTTCGTCCTTTTTAAAATTAGTTTTTCATGGTAATTGTTGTGTTAATATGGTGGAATTAGTGCGATAATGTGCTGTCAAAGAAGAACTATCGAATGAAAGTGAGAAATAATGAGTGGTTAGCTGTTTCTGGTTTGATACCCCGCGTTAAACTTCAGTATCATTGGAATGTAAGAACCACCCTTGCATTTCAATGATCCCGTAACAAGAAATTAAACTACTGAAGACGTTTAACATGGATACAAGAAATGATTAAAGATGACAAAATGAAACTGAAGAAATAATGACTGAAGATGAAGACATTAAACTTGGATAATGCAAGAAACTACTAAAGACTAGGCTGTATGGGCTTAGATCCCTTTGCCTTCCCATACGGGAGAATGAAACTAAAAAAAAAAAATAATGGTCGGATCGGGTGTTGTTGGTGTGTTGTGTTGTGCGGCGTATAATTTTAAATGTTTATTCTACTAATTGTGTGTAAAAATGCTGCAAATCGTGTATATACTCACTGTGTTAGCTGCCTTAACATGTTCAAGTAAGAACTATGAAAATATTTGATGTTTTAACATAACATTTTACGACTTTAAAATGGTAACGCCCTTACTTTGATAATTTTTCAGTTACTTCGGTTTCTGCTGAATGCACTATACCAATTGTTTTAAGGAATACTTGGTTTTCTTTTGAGCATGGCCAACAAACGATCACCGACATTAATTCAAGCGACATGACTGGAAAGTTAGTGACAAACATTTTATTATTTTGTAGTAGTCTTATTTTAATATCCACTAGCTTTGTGCCTTGATACTTTACTAGCCTCGAGTGTGGTAAACACCAATTATAATACCAGTTCTGAATACCTAGTTAAGATAGCAGCATCATTTTTATTTGTGGGCTTTGTTATTCATTGCTCCCTTTACAAATCGCTTACATTATTAACCTTGGCTATTTCCCATTCCAGAGGCGTATGTGTTAACATAAAAGCCGACTACCATGTAAACTATACAATGGTGTTTAAATACACAAATTGTTACTACTGTGTGAAGCTGATAGTTCGCACAGTGAATGTACTTGAAAAGGTAGAGACTTCATGTGTAGATTTGGCAGCTGATGAAGAACCAACAGTTGAGCGAGTGTGTAGGGGCTTGCGGCCGGACCAAACCTTAGTTACTATGTTTTCAGAGAATTCTGTTCCAGTAAGTTTCATATTAGAATTAATAATTATACTTAAACTACACTCTAAATATAAATGATTACAGCAATAATACTAATAAATAAGGAATGTGTAAAATAGAGATAGAGGCTTAATTTTTTTAGCTTGAGATTTATGAGCTTTTTGTTTAAATATGAATTTTCTTGAAGTAGCTATAATATGAGTACCTAGTGATAAGGAATTTCAATTAGCACATGTATTAGCAATACAACATCAAATACCTAATAATTAATTCGGTTCCCAGGTTAACTGCAGGTCTTCACTTGAAGGTGTATGGCAGTTTGCATATCAGAACCGTTTCCGATTCACAGGAGAATGCAATCACCCCGATGCAAAGATTAAATCCTGCCAGACCGCTGGGACTCAGTTCTTGATTACAAATCAAAAGTTTAATATTACATACAGAAAATGTCCAGGCATGTCTGGCACATTTGATGGCACTGTTGAATATAGCTGCTTAGGTATGGTATAAATATAATTGATAAATGTATGTGATTCTATTTTAGTAGTAACCTAATTGGATTAATCACATAACACCTTTAGATTTATCAGTACGTGAATATCCAACACTTTACTCTAATCTATGCCTATGTGTCTTTCAAACATGAACAAACAATCTCATGCTCATATTTATTATTTCTGTAAACTCACTTTTCAGGTCACTGGTTTGTTGACAAAAATCACTTCTTTGCTGTGGCTAACACTAAAGAATCTCGTAAAGACGAAAGGTACCGTTGTTTTCTAAAGAACAGAGAAGATGACTTGTACATTGGTGCTTCCATTACACCTGAATGCAATACTTTGAAGACTGTTGAAAAGTCCCCTGAAAGATATAGAGTTACTGCTGTGAAGGTAAGATAATACACAGTTGTATGGATGGACAACAGTCAAACAATAAAAATTAGATATATTTTTTTAAATTATGAATGCTTCTAGGTTTTTACAGGTATTTAAAACTACACAGTGTTTAATACTTGGTAAGCTCAATTTAAAATTAAATTGAGATCTATTCAGTAAAAATATCAGTTATTTTAAGTTTTTAGAGAGACCCTGTTTTTCTTTTGGGCGGATGAGCTTTCCGCACCCCTGCTGTTTCATATAAATCCAGACAAAAGTACATTGACCTCATTCTTTTAGTTAATAAAGTTATTAAAAATAATGCAACGCCTAAATGTCTCACCCCGCCCTCTACTACGGTATGCCAAATTACGTATTTTGCGATAATTTTCTATAGGTTTATCGTAACGTTTGAAAAAAATGTGCGCATTGTATGCAGGCGTCAACGGTCTTTTGTCCGGATTAATAAGAAACAGACCATAGTCCGGTGTAGACCACTATGTTGACCTATAAGGTTGATTGAAGAAAACCTTAATTAATGTATGTTTTCATTTTCATTTCAAATGTATCTCATTTTTAGGCTGAGGTAGTGGAGCCAGGATGCAGACTGCCAAAGAACTTCACTGGCGATTGGATAAACACCGCTAACATTGACGCCGACGTATTTATCAATGAAACGCACATCATCGAGACGTATTATCCTGACGAAGGAAGGTTCCGACGGACTATTTACGTATGCAGGTACAATACCAGTTTTTGTTTTTTTTTCAAACATGTGATTTATTTCTAATTAGTCGCCCGTCAAGGTGGCGGTGGAAGTGGAAGGTGGCGGTTTTTGTTTCCATCCCCTGCCAACTTTCTTTTTTGTTTGGCAATTCAATTAGAATAACTTTAAATTAAAATTTTAAATAACCCCTTTAAAATAAAAATAAAAAACTAGATCAAAATCGGAGCATCCGTTTATGAGCTACGATACAGACAGACAGACAGACAGACACCTCAAACTTATAACACCCTTCTTTTTCGTCGGAGGTTAAAATCAGAAAACCTGCTTTAGTTTGTTCATATTGTCCAATAATTGTGGTCAAAGGTTGACAATCTGGAGTTGACCTACTTGTATTGAACAAACATGGAACATGACTTGTTCATACAATGTTCAAATAGACCCGAGTCCTCAGGAAAGATGTGGTGTATTGATGAAATCAGCCTTGATTCTACAAATAAATATCAAATAATATTTTAATGTTTTTCAGGGAGCAAAGAGACAGTAGAGTGATGATGGCGCGACTTACGGTGGATGGTTGTCAAAAGGATTATGTCTGCTTTGATTTTGTGCCTCAACATCATAATGTCATAAGGTAATTCCATCCATCATAGTTAATAACCCGTTTATACTCGTATTTAAATGCTTAGATGAAAGAAACCCAACATGCACAAAATTTTTATAAAAAAATATAAAGGAAACTGTCCTAATTATAAAGGAAACTGTCCTAAGTCGTAAGTTAAAATAATTTGTTGCACTAGTTCATTAAATGAAATAGATGTGTAAAAGGATGTTTCGTTAATTGTTTCGGCGCTTCTTTTATATTTTTTTGGTAATAAGGATGATAAATAAGTGTTTTTTGGCAATTTTCAGGTTCCGCAAAGGTCTGGCCATGATACAAAGCAATTTCCATACTGTATGTTCTTGGGTGCAGTTCCCTAATAGACAACAATGGCGTTACGATATATTTTTGAAAAAAGACCCGTCTCCCATCCGGTGTCCGATTGCAGGAAAATTTAACTTCACCCAAAAGGGGGATGTGAAATTCGAAACTAGGATTCTTGGCGGTGTTACTCTCAGTCCTCGGCCCAACCTGTACTGTAAACTCAATATCAGCGACTTTTCTGTGTGCGATGTGGATCAAAAAACTGTGCAAATTAAGGAAAACTACTGCCTTTCTGTGGATTACCTTGGCAGACCAGTAGATATTTATAGCGACCCAGATTATAAGATGAAATGTATTGGTTACTGGAAAGAGAATCTCAAGTCATATTTGATTACGTTTGATGAGCTGGATCCGTTTTCAAAATACAGGTGTTGGGTTTATCAGAGGGCTGATCTAAACAGGTATGAAATTCTTGACTTTTTTTTTTTTATTGACCTATGCTTGTGTCGAAAAGGTACGACCAATCAAGCTTCACCGGACTTGAGCTTCACCGGACTTGAAATTCTTGACAATACTTTCTTTAAATAATATTGCTTTTTGTTCATACTTTTGCCATAAGTTCTAGCAGAACATTAGCAAGTTGTAGCCCTTTTAGCATTAAATGTAGTACACTTCTAGAATAGCAACATTTTTGTCTATAAGAACCTAAAACCAAAACATACTAAGTACCCCGCCATTATTACTTTCAAAACCACCTTCTGTCCATGTCATATAGAGCTCTTTACATACCCAAAGCGTATTTTTTTAATATTAAACTTTTTCAGAGTGCTAATGTCACAAGCACTGGGCCCTTACTGTGATCTCAAGCAAGACGTAACTTCGTGGAACTACACAGAGGGCGCAGCGGTCGCTATTGAAATGGAGGAGTACGAGCGAGAGAGAGACCAGTGCCCGATGCATTTCGACGACGGCAGCGACCCCTGGTCTACCAAGGAGAACTACATCAAAGTATTCAAGTTCAGCTACTCATTCTGGAGAAGCAACAGTCGTGCTTCGGTATTAGATATAAGTATCACTACTCTAGCTGTAAGTGTACTTGCATCAACTTTGTAATAGTGCCTAATGTGAAATGGTAGACTGATTTATTAGAAAGTATGAGGTTAGCCAGACAATAATAAAGAACAATTTTGGTAGGTACCATGTGTAGGAAGCCCGTGCCATCGTGCCTTGTACCATTGTAGAGTCTGTTCTGAATTAGATTGTCATTATCTTTGTAATTAATAGTTACATCAATTAAGTTGACAGATACCCTTTAAAGTTTCCATACATCTCACTTAAACATGGGAAAAATTATCCACACAGGAAAACTAGAAGATCATAAGATGCCCAGTAATTTTGTATTCTCAGCTGTTGGGTAACTAATTGTTCTGGTTAGGTAGTGTGTAGTTTATGTATCTCATTAATTTTATAAATGCGAAAGTATGAATGCATGTTCTGCTTTCATGTTTGATCACATGAATGAGATTGAGTTGTGATCCAATCACCAAGGCTGCTCTTTATCAAGGGAAAGGATTCCAACAACTCAAGCGTAGCCACACGCGGACAGCTAGTAATAAATTAGAATACTAAGCACCACAAGTCTTAGAAAAATAACTATAGAATTTAGAGCATAGGTTGTCATTAATAATAAGATTCTTTCAAGTATTTAGTCAAAAGTTCATACTTCAGTGCAGTGCACCTTATTTTTTTGCTAAAAATATCATTTTATTTATAACTTGAATAGTAGCGTCTAGTTTTTTTATACGCTTTTTATTTACTTAAATAAATATACCTCATAAAATATGTATCATGGTAGCTGCATCTCAAATAAGAATCTCAGTGCCTTACCACAAGGATAATTTTGTTAATAATTATACATAAATGTAATGCAATAAGAAAATATACATTTTTATATCTAGCTTTATATGGCACTTACAATTAAATGTAGTTAATGTTAAGTACTATTCCATGTAACATTGTCCGTCCAATTATGTACCTTTACTTTTTAAATTGTTTACTTTAAAGTTTTTATTTATACTTTTTACCATTCATATTACTGAATAAACGTATTATTATATATATCACACTTCTAGTGTTTTAATTAAAGTGTATATTACATTACACTCTAACATACAATTTTAAAACCATAATATGTCCCTATGATCTTAAGAACGAAAAGGGACAGACATCAATTTTATGCATAGTTCGCATTAGTTCTGCTTCATTTTAAATATCATCTATTCATCTCCCATAATTTTCGATTCCCATATGAATGAAAGAGATCAATAACTTTTAAATTTAGAGATTTTAGCGGCCATGAGCACATTGTTTTAGTTATCTCTCCAGTTAGTGAGGAAAAAAGTGAGAGCAAGTCTCACCAAGGAAAATGTTTAAATCCATACAAATATGTTTTGTTTTTCTTTGTAGACTGTGCAGTTAGTAATAAAATAAACACATTAATATACACACTTAAAGATAATTATTTATTAAACTAGTTAATTACAATCAAACATTTGAATATCCTGTCTATAATAATAAGTTTGTTACTTATAGAATATTCTTATGAAAATATTACAAAATAATTATGTAGTACATAAATACACATTAAACTAATAAACACATTTAAGTAACATATTCCGAGATATTTAAAAGTATATTTTTAAATAATTAACACACATTTATGAACTTAACTTCCTGTACTTTTGTACCAGGGTTTGTAAGGTAAGCAATCCTGGAAATCCACATGCCAGGCAAGAAAATCCATGTCTTCCAAATTGTCTTTATACAAACATTCTTCATTTAAATAAAAAGCATAATGGCAAGTTTATTTAGTCCACGATACTTTGGGTATGTCAAAGTGTTCTGTGAGGCTGTCTAGGTGCTGGTTGAACTTTTCCACTCTCTGTTTGTGTGTCATCTCCGCTTTCTGTTGAATTCTCTGCTTTTTCTGCAAATAGACAAAAGAAAATTTTATAGCAGGCTATTTTAAGCTGAACTGAAGTTAGGTTATATGAATTACTGTTTAAGTATTTCCCCCAGAAGCAATACATATTCATTGATTACAAATATCACAATTCATAATGCAATGACGTTTGAAAATTATAGTATGCATAGACTCTTAAGGAAAATACTTCAGGAGCAATATTAGACTAACTACTATTAGCTTAATAATTTTAGTGATAACAAGTTATGAATAGTTTAGATTAAAATGTCAAACAAAATACCATTTTCTCTTGCATCCTCAGGAAGGCTTTTTCAGCCTTGGTTCGGTTGTCCACAGGGGCTTGTTGTTTTATTTGTTCCTTGATATCATTTTCCACGAGTTTCTCTGTGTCTTTGTTGTGCTTCTTCTTCTTTTTCTTCTTGATTCCAGAATTATCCTTGATCTTCAGTTGGCTTCTGTTCACACAGGCGTATTCGTCTTCTTCCCCCATATTGTAGGTAGCTTATATGTAGGTACCAGTCAACCAAAATAATATTGTGTATTTTGCTTAAATTTGTTCTGAATTTGGAAAGAAATCCACAAAAGAAATCACAAGACAGACAGACGGATGCAAGGGACGGATGACAGATACATACATACAGGGTGACCATGTCAAAAACGGTATATTATATCTACCCGAGCGAGACTGACAAAAAATCTTACGTTATGGATTTTAAAACAAAACCCAAATCCTACTAATACTAAAAAGTGAGGTGAGGATATAATGGGTAGATAGATGCATTGATGAATGGATGGCTGGATGGATGTTTGTTAAGTCACCGTTAAGTTATCTTTCACGCATAAACTGCTAGCTGAAATGTTCCACAGGACTAAAAAATTTAATTATGTATAACACTGAACAAAAAAAGTTAAATTCAGTATTTTTCTCCTTCATTTCCAAAGATTTTTAAATTATTAATTTTTCTTTCACCAGTATAATTTGAATTGAACACAGTTGAAATAGTTTAATAAGTAATTATTATACAATAAAATTCTATCAATTAAATAAGCTGTAATTAAATAAAATAAAAACACAATACATTGTATTTTTTAAATATAAATTGGTAGAATAAAAAAGATTTTCCATGGAATCTGCTAGCTAATATTATGTACTAAATTTTTATACCTTCAGCATAGTTTGCTAAAATAGCAGAAATCCTATAAAATTGGTCACACTGAACCGATTGAATGACTCATTCATTCGACAGTTGAGAGGCAATGTTGCCGTACTAAAAAAATATATGATGTTGCCAGTTTTGCTTTTTAAATAACCTTGGCACACAGGGATTTGATCTTGCTTGCTCATCTCTCTCAATATTATCAACTGAATCTTAATATGATCATAACCATCAATACTAGGGAGGTGGTAAAAAAGCCGCGCTTTAATACAATATACACACACATTTCACACATTCACACATCCAAGTGCAATGTGTTACTGATGTTTAAGCAAAAACAATTCCGACACCAGAAGGCCTACCAGGGCTGTAGCTAGAGTCGAATTTGAGGTAGGGCAGCATTGGTTACAGGTAGGGCGAAAGTAAAAAAAAATTACTATTGATCTGCCTTCGGAGCACGGGCTCCTAAATCAATCACCATGTGTAATATCATTGACCTCTAGATTATTTTTATCTCAAACTATGAACAAACAATTTAATTACAAAAAAATATCTTATTTTTTGGTATTTTTAAGGTAGGGCATTGCCCCACAATGCCCCCCCCCCTAGCTACGGCCCTGAGGCCTACTATGTAAGTAGCGACAGGGTCGAGAAGCTGTCAAACGCGACATAGTGACATTAGAGCCATAATAGTTCTGTCAATATGTCGCGTTTGACAGCTTCTCGAACCTGTCGCTACTTACATAGTAGGCCTACAGGATTTGTGAGGTAACGAAACCCATTCGATAAGCAAGCAAGCAACTTATCGCGTGGGTTTCGAGATTAAGCCGCCTCACCAACCCTGATGTCAGAAATACTGAGCCACCTATGGCCGCTGTCATGATTTGTGTAACGATTACATCCGTCGATAGTAGCCGGGATCAGCGGGGCTTTAGGTATCTAAGTACCTGCCTGCCTTCCGAACTTCTGTAGCACAGAATTATTTTCCGACAATCGGTGATTCGGCCTGCAATTTGTGAACCAAACTGGGGAAAGTCTCACACACAAAGTGATATTTGTTCGACGAGTAGCCTACCCAGATTCGAAACCCGTTATTACCTCCGTAACGTAATGCGAGGCGAGCATTTAATTTTGACCAGTCTGTTACAGTAGATATTACAATAAATAGTATTTTGAATCAAAATATTGCAAGCTCTGATAAACAAATGCGCATTTACTGTTGAGGGTGACTGCAAGCAGGTTACTTACAAATATCATAAATAAATAACCGATTGTTGGTAACAAAAGAGCGGGAATGAATGGCGTTTCTTGGCGTTATCGGAGCAGCGCACGCGCCTCGCCCGCCGACGCGTACTGCGCCGAGATTAGTTCGATTTGCCGCCACGTGGCGCCACGTGCGCCAACTACCCTCATACTACCCTCCAAATAAGATTAACGGATTTGCACACTACAGATTGCACACGAATGGGCAGGAAGTGTAAAGTGAAACGCCGGTAATGAGATCGCTTTGTGGAGTGACGGTCGCGTAATGAGATATGCTGGCTAGTCTAGGATTTACGGCGACGCCTCTGATACCCTCTTTTAAAACAGCAGCAGTTGATTTTAAATAATCGAAGAGCTTGTGGCGCAGTGGCTAGGATCGTCGCGTGTCATCCGGGAGTTGCCTTGTCGGTTTGATTCCCGCTACTTTAAAGTACCAAAGTCAAACAATTTATCTAGGTATCTGCCTTCGTAGCCTAGTAGCGACTTACGACCATTCATCGTGTTTTCGAGTTCGCGATACGGAAAATATACAAACGCCGCGCGCCGCGCCTGCTAGAAATTCAATGCCTTTGTGTGAAGTAGACCACTCATTATACTCCGTGGTTCTTAAATTTACGACACCAAAATACCTATAGATTTTTTACACAAATGAGAAGTCATCTCCATCACTAATGTTAGCAGGGGTGAGACGCGTGGCTGGTGCCGATAAGAGCCCCTGAGTTATCGCAAGATTAACTACCAGGCCATCTGATACGGCGGCAATGGCCTTGCTAGAGCCTTGAGACAGAGCACTGCTACGCTAGTACTACTCGTATAATATAATACTCTTTGGTACTACAGTTAGAGTGAATAGGTAAATCGATTGAAAAAATGGTTGGATTCAGTTAGTTAGAAATTATTTTGGCCCTTTATATGTTATTGCCAGAAAAAGAAGAATTTCAATTTCTTGTATAGGTATTTCATGAAATTCCATGTCTGAATTTATTAATATTCAGATTACACTACACCTACATAGTATGAAAAAATCGCTCAAGAGTTACTACTTTTTTATTTTCACGTATTAGAAAGTTACAGGAAAACTTTTTATAGATAGTTTTTTTTAAGAACGATAAACAAATGTTTCAGCCTTTTTAAACAATGCGCTTACATAACAATAGATTTGTATTTTATTTTAATTAATTAATGTACATAAATAAAGCCTGACCGTAGAAATAAAAAAACTTCGCCATATTGCGGAATTTCAATGGAACTAATTTTATAATGGAAATTACATGTGGCACCACCAGAGCGGCCTTTTTATTTCTTTGGTCAGGCTTTAACGTGATGTGATTTGGAACACGATTTTTAACTTTAAAAATATTTACGTAGTCTGTTTTCTACGGCTACCCTTCTGCTACGAAAAATTATAATAGCAACTTTTTGTACGTGCAATGTATGTATTTACATTTACGTTACGTATTCACATAATAAATAGCAATTACTTATAATCCATTACAATTTTTTATTGATTTGGTTTTATTAATTGTCATGTTCTGAAAAACAACGTCCTTCTACGCTATTGGCTAGCTACGCCGTAGTCAGCGTAAGTAGCGTTTTAAAAATGCAGTTAAAATGAACGTATTCTTATAATGATTTACAACGTCTTCTTATCGAGTGGGTTTCGAGGTTAACCCTTGATGTCGGAATTGTTGAGCCGCCTTAGGCTTCCGACATGGCTCCTATAACACTACATCTGTAGATAGTAGCCGGGACCAACGGCTTTACATGTATTCCGAAGCACGGAATCATATTTATTTTCAAACAATCAGGTGATTCAGCCTGACTGGGAAACCTTTTTCCTTACCAAACTGGGAAAGAAAGTCTCATAAAGTTATAATTGTCCGACGGATCCTCACCGGGACTCGAACCCGGAACCTCTGTATCGTCAGACGATCTTTGGACCACTCGACCACGGAGGTTGTTATATTATTTACAAGGTGATACATGTGTAACGAGAAAAAAGACAGACATTTTTTTTTACCTTGGTAAAATAGCACATTCCTACGGAAAAAAAAAGAAACGGAAAGCTAGTAGAAAATAAACTAAGCAGTCATCATCATCATCATTTCAGCATGTAGACCTGTAGACGTCTACTGCTGGACAAAAGCCTCCGAAAGATCTCAATATCAGTCAGTCCTGCGCTGCCCGCAACCAGCAGCGGCTTCCCGCGTCTCTTCAGATCGTCAGTCCACTTTCCGATGCGAGATCACCATTCAAGAACCATTTTGCTTCAACGGCCACGACGGCAATTGAAGCCAAGCACAGCACATTATAAAATTATACAAATTAAACAGTTTCATAACTTTCAAAAACAATAAACACTTGAATCGCGCTGTTTTATTTGCACACATAAACGTAGCACATTTCCTGCAGTAACGGCTCACCATTGTTTCTATGCGAGTATAAAAGGATAATTCCACTTCGCTAATCTGCGCTTCCTTCTCGAGCTATTGTTTGTTATGGCCGTTCGTTATTAATTTTACACGCATCTTCTATCTTAAGAACCTTATACATTACATCGAGCTTTGTATTTTCTCTTCCTCCTATGCTTTGCTGATTTCCTTTGAAAGATTTTGTAATTTATATTCTGTAGATTCTGGTTTCCACTAAGTGATAATTATTAGTGGCAATGGGCTGGGCACATTGCGCGTAGAAACGACACGACCGTTGGGGCAGAAAGGTTCTTGAATGGTGGCCGCGCGCCGGAAGACGAAGTGTGGGCAGGCCCTCCACGAGGTGGACCGACGATCTGGTGAGGATCGCGGGAAGCCGCTGGATGCGGGCACCGCAGGACCGATCATTATAGAGATCCTTGGGGAGGCCTTTGTCCAGCAATGGACGTCTTTCGGTTGAGATGATGATGATGGTAATTATTACTTGTACTTACTTACAGGTAATGATTATTATATTATAACGTCCGCGAGTAGTATAACGCTCGCACGTACGCACGTATTTTCTCTTTAGATAAGACTGAATAAACTAAGACTACAAACTTAATAATCGCGGTAAATTAAAATGTCTCATAAAACTACAGAATGCTTAGAATGTTTACTGAAAATCAGACTTTCTGTTTTTGTAGGCAAATCTCCATCCCCCAATTATCTCTATTTAAGAGTATCAGCAAGCAATAAGCCTGCTACTTGACTGCATAATGTGTTAAAGTCGCCAGCTTATAGTGAGTCTAAACAGCAAATAAATCTGCTAGATTCGCAGGCAGGAACAAAGGCGCAATGACATTAATACGGCATTAGGTTGGGCGGCGCGCGCGCCGGGCTGACGTTCGCTCTACTAGCTATAACTAGTGACGCCTTGTTTGCCAAACTGCCCTAATCCGCTATTTGCTAAGTAGGGTGAGGATCTGTACCAGAAGTTTTAGGATGCAAAGATTTGAAGATATTTATTTAAAATCGTCCGTTCGTTCGTTATGACCTCGAAGCATTTATTAGCAAATGGGCGTTTATTAGCAATACACAAATATTATTGTAAAATTCTGCAGATAAATTAGATAAATTAGGTAAACTTTATTCGATGGGCATAAACAAAACAACAGTAATTAATATTACTGTTATGTTAGCACCTGTTAGTTAAAGTTTAAAAATCTTTAGCTTTTACTTTGTTGCGTTAGAATAGAACAGAAAACACTAGTTATAAGCACAGAATACCAAATAGTAGTCCCTATTATAAGTAGAAAAGTGAGTGATATTATGATGAGTTTTGTTTTGCTTAGCTGTCGACCGTCTTCCTTGGATTTAGGTAACGAATCACAAAAAAAAAGTATTTTGTTGTTATAATAACGCGATTGCGTATCAGATTTAATTCACAATTCAAAGAAGAATTGGCCACCCTACATTCGCAGTTCACCGCGTTGACTTTTGAGAGGAAATCCTTTTCCCACGAGCTTTATTCAAACATATGTAAAGCGTATGATGGATGACGCTCGCCCTCCGCCCTCGCCCCTGCCCGCCGTTTAAATCACAATCATCACCCTAAGCAGTTTCTCGCTGGTCACTGAACGACCACCACGAAACATTTTTAAATTTATAATGTGAGAGAAAGAGTTGCAATGGCACACGTCACATTGATTGCGCTTTTTATTATCGCAAACCCAGGGGTATACAGTTACAAGTTATTTTAAATTGTGGGAATGATTCAATTTATGCGTCTAATGTTAGCAAGTTTTGTGAATATGTCTTCGAAGTATCTAAGTAAAAATTTGGGGCCGATTTCGCTCGCGTCTGTTGGGGGTGGCGCGAAGTTTTCCCATTACGCAGAGACAGGCATTAGCAGCCCTCTTGGGTTCATTAAAATTTGTCAGCCTGTCGTATAGGAGCAACTTCCAAATGGATGTGGAAACTTCTGTAAGTGAAACGCGGCTGACGTGAAAACTTTGCCGGATTTGAGCGCGCGTTTTTTCGACGCCATCAATTTCTCAGCCCGTCAGGAAGATTATTCGCACTCGTAATGCGGAAAAAAGAGTAATTTAAGTTTCTCAAAGAGTCGTTGGGTTGGAGTTATGATCTTTGTTGTAAAGTTTGATTGATTCATGGAAGCTCTGTCTTCCCGGGCGATTAAGAGATCAGGAAGGTCAAATATTTATGGACTGCAAGTTGGTAAGACTACAGCCATTATGGCTCTACCTGAAAGGTTTTGCAAACTTGTTCCCTTGTTTTTGTTTGACTGTACAAAACAAAATCTCAGCATTAATTCTGAAATATGCAAAGACAGGGATGCGATTGTCGCTATAGGACCATTGTTTTCTTTATCCCTTAAGTAAGGGCAAGGGGGCTAAATGAGCCCTAGTGGGGCCAAGTAACAGGGTGTCCCGCTGTGGGGCGAATAAACAGATGTAATTGCGCTCGAATGATGGAGCAGGCGACTGGAAATTATGTTAGCGCAATTAACTGCGGGAGCTAGACTGTTATTGCCTGGTAGTTGCGATTTAGTTAATGCGATGCAAATGTTCGAACGACAATGTTGATAAAGAAAAAAAGGAGTCGCAGAATTCAATGTATGTATTTTCCCTCCTCTTACAGACAGATTTTTATTTTAGTAAAGGACCGACGATCTGGTGTGGGTCGCGGGAAGCCGCTGGCATAGCGCAGGACCGATCGTCGTGCAGATCTTTGGGGGAGGCCTTTGTCCGGTAGTGGACGTCTTTCGGCTGAAACGATGATAATTAGTAGAGGTAAAAAAGAAGCCCAATAAAATCTCATACCTTAGGATGTACAGTAGCCAGCATGCGGCTAGACATGTTGACCTTGAGAGCATCATCGGTATTCCATAGCGTTAGGGATGAATTTTGTAGTGCGAGTGTCCAGCCGCATGCTGGCTCTGTACTGACGGGCGAATTCTTTTCAGGTTTTATTAAGTCCTAGTATATAAAAAAGTAGGTACTTACGTAGACAATACATCGTCACAAATCAAACATTTGATTTATATTAAAACGTTGATTAATAAGTATCAATGTCAACTTAGTGGGGTGAGTGTGACTATAGGGGTAGCTCGGCTCACCCATCTTTATTATAGTGTGCTGTGTGTGTAACCGGAGAGGGTATAAATCACAGATCTCTGCGGGAACGCTAGTGAACTTCACTTAACTACTTGCTGGTTTACTCAACTTTGATCTTGTAGTGTAAACTTACATGCGCATTTCATATTGATATACTAGCGTTAAGTTTGCAGCGACTGCATGGTGGGTGGGAGAGCAATGGGAGATGTTATGTTGAAAAGTTGCTTAAATACTCGTATTGTCTAGCGGTTTCTTGACGTTTCTTCTTTATTAAAATATAATTTTATAATTATAGGAATTTTGTTTATCAAAAGTAATTTTTAATTACGCCAAAATGTAAACGTAATATTTCGACGCAGTTATTACGATTTCATCAACAGAATCTGACCTTACATAAATTCGTTTTAAAAATTAAAATGGCCAAGTGGCTAGAGCTGTTGACTTCCATTCGGAAGTCAAGCATCGGCACGCACGTACCAATATTTTCGATTTTCAAATTCATATTATGAACGTCTGTTCGACGCTCTTACGGTAAAGGAAAATATCGTGAGGAAACCTGCTCACACCCGCGAAGAAATTCAAAGGTTGTGTGTGAAGTTGACCAACCTGCACTGGGCCAGCGTGGTCGACTAAGACCTATTCATCCTGATTTCAGGGTAGGCTCGAGCCCCTCGGTGGGGACATATATGAGCTGTTAACATCAACAAAAAACGGTAAACGGTAACCTTGTGACACTCTTCAAGCTACTTTTAAAATACTTTTTGAGTTTTACGACTGCAAGTAGAACATACCATTTTTGTTTTTGAGAAGTGTTACGATCATTACATCTGTTATCAATTAAAATGATAACTAGTATTTATATATTGTGATGCCCGCACGGCGTGGTTGAAAATAACTCTAAAAATATTCCACTTTTTGTGGCAATTAAGCAACTAGTATTGAGTAATTAGACTATTTATGAATACGATTAATTAGAGCAACCACAAGATTAATGGAGAAATTATTCCAAAGTGCGTTATTGTGGCGTTTCTCGTCCATGTATTTACATTCATTTCACAATCTAAGAAAAAGCAATTTTGTGTAATTGCTGGTTTCTAGTAAATATTTGACTCGTTACGTGCTGCTTTTCACAAAGCACTTTTGCTTATATCTTTACAAATTATGGGTTTTACGTATTTAGCAGCGTTTCAGTTTGTTGGTTTTACTAATTCGAAACAATGATAAATATGTCTATCTGCTTTTTATTAAATCATCCAGTTGTCAGAACTAAGGATAAAGTTTGCTCAATTCTTTTTAACATAATATAAAACAATAGCTCGGCACAATAGCCTGATAACGAACTGTCAGTATCGACATCAGAAGGGGGATGTCTCCCGCGCATGACGTCACACAATAGGTGCGCACGCGTCGTCGTGTCAAATGCCCTAATATCCACTTCCGATACCGCTCCGACCGCACACGTTGACTAACCCAGTCTTTGAACAAGCAGAATCGATATTTTCTATTTCATTATTAGGGTTCCGTACCTCCGAATCAAAAAACTAAACCCTCATATTCACATGATCACTCGTGTGTCTATCCGTCCGTCATCGCCGATTTCCTCCGAAACTACTGGACCGATTGAGTTGAAATTTGGCACACGTAGGTCCGTTACCCAAAGACAATAAAATAAAAAATAATGAATTTCAAACATGGCGACCACTTTTAGAGTTAATTTGACTGATTCGGCTAATAATGAAGAGTTTCATATGTACGGATCCCTCTCCACGCGAATTTTACTCGCACTCGACCGGTTTTTATAATGAAAAACGCTCGATGAAATTGTGATATGAATTCATGAAGTGGCAGTAGTTATAGAGGCTGTGTCCGTTATAATGGCAGGTCTAGGGTGGCTGAGATAACGCACGCCGAACGAATTGAGCAATCATGATAAAACTGACGGATGAAGGGGTTTGATTTTTTGCAGTTAGTTTTTTAATAATAGATTTAAGAGTCATCTGTAAACTCAAACATTAACATGTATTTTATATATTGTTAACGCAGCGCCGTCATATTATGCCTACTGTTTTTTGGTATCAACTCTGTTGTATTAAATGTTATATTACCTATTTTAATCGAATTGTTGTTTTATTGTAAAAAAAAACTTGACAAAGCAATACATTTTTTTAAAAGCTTTTTGCTCAAACAAGTTTATACTTCACTAAGTACTCAACAGAGTTTATTTATACTGAGATTATCACGTGTCAAATTTAGTGTAATATAAAATACATTGCTTTAAATTAAATTGTGTTTCTTTGTTCCTATTTATTTACAGATGGTGCATTTGTAAATCAACCGAATACACCATAATTCCTAAATGATGGTCCCCGTGTTGACAGCAACGACAAACATTACACAAGGCACCAACTTTAATTGCCATAGAGCCCATGGCCATGGGGCTTATATTGGGGTCAATTCTAGCAAACACTAACACTAGAAATTCTCTGTAGCCTAGATGTCTTGTAACTGTATTTAATTTGAGAAGTATCGTTAGATTTCTACGCGTGTATCAAAATAATAAAATATCTAAATGTTGAATTTTAGGCGCATAATTATTTTAAAACCTATTAAGTGGTTATCAAATAAAAAGTTTTAGGTAAAGTTTACAATATGATTTATTACACCTATTATGTCTAAACGCAATTTAGAAATTCTAAAAAATGAACACACGGTTTTTTCTGTACAATAAAATTGATAGTCAATCAATGACTGAACGATTGATTAGTGATTGGTAGTTGTTGTTGGTTGATTGGTAGTCTGTTGTTGTTGGTGTTAATTATTAATTGTGCGTTTATTAGAATCGACACCGCTGGTTTGTCATTATCAGGGTAGTTGGTATGAGACAGTTGTTTACAATGTAGTGCGGTATGTTTGGCAGTTTGCACATATACATGTAGTAGCATTGTATTATGAAGGGGAAACATACGACAATATCGCCGAAAATGAAGTAATAAAAAAATCTGCTGCGAAATTCTATGTTATGTGCATGCAAGTTGGTTGTAAACGAAATACCTACTATAAGTATCTTTAAAAAATCGTTATTAATTTTAAATATTTTTACCCTCAAATGATTCTTCGATTTTTATTGAACACTTACGGTTTTTATACTTCAAATATTAATACATACTTAAATTAAAAAATTTGAAATTCAAAATGCTTACTGTTCTTAATTTTTTTTAGCTTTTCAGGCTATTCCAATAAGAAAATACTTTAACTAAAAAAGGCATTTGTGAGTCTCTTTCGAAATACAATACAAATATTAGAGAAACGCAATGGTCAGTACCTTAAAATAATTCGCCAAAGCCTCCCACATACTCGTCCCAGGTTTTGGTGTATGTTAAAGTAATTAGGCGCCGCCCGCCGCGCCCGCGCCGCGCCGGAACCGGAAGCGCGCCGGAGATGAAGGCGCGATACAATATCCGGCTCGGCGCCATTTCCGCCGCGAGACGACACACACACACACACACACACACACACAAACATACACGCGGCACATGTGCTGTTAAATACTACAGGTTTTCATACATTGTTTTCAGAAATTATTTTGAAAGGTGTGCGTAAAACTTTTTGCCAAAGTAATAAATCAGCCTTATTTTTGGAATTGGTTTCATTATAAAAATCTTTACTTACAACTTTCCCAATTGGCGAACGCGCATCGGAAGCCAATGATTTCAGCGGAGGACCGATCTTTGTGAAAATCTTTGAAGGCTTTTGTCAAGCGTTTGACGTCTTTCAGCTGAAGTGATGATGATAATTTCTTCAAATGTTGATGATACTTCTATAGCTTGTGTAAATCAACATTAAAGATAACCTGTAAGTAAATAAATACAGGAGCAAATAAAATATTCAAAATGGTAATAGGGTTTATGCAACATAATATTGACAAAACACTGCCTGTCGAACCAATTAGACATGTATTTCTTTCCCTATACTTACTAGTAATCCTACTACTCCCTACTAAATGTCTTTTAAGTAATCAATAAAGCGGATCCAAACTATATACTGAATTCAACATATTAAATGGTAGAACATAATTACCGACACAAAAAAGCTCTAGAAAACCATTAAAACGTCTATCGACCAAATTAAAAAGAAACGTACGCACATAATGGTCGTAGAGCGTCCTCTGATGACGTTGATAAGTCAGACCAGGCCCTCGCGAGGCCTCTCGAGGCCCTCGGGCCTGAGGAGGACCCAGGCATTGTTAAGGTCCTCAGTCAAAGTCCTCGCATTAAGCTTTTATGTGATTTTGTCGTCTGAGTGCGGATTAAGTGATCGGCATTGTGTTGGCGAGACGACCGCCGATTGTCTGAGTTGGAATATTGTACAGTAGCCAGCACAGGCGCCTGGATACGCGAAATGGACCCTAAGTGCACTTGGCCTTAAGTAGAATAAAACACTAGAAAAAAAAAGAAATCAAATCAAAAGAAGGGCCTATTATTGAAGGATACTGTACTAAATTAAAGGGATAATGAGCAGTCAACAATACTGCTTCAGAATAACGGAGCTCTTAAGGTTAAAGTTTCAAGCCGCATGTGCTGGCTACTGTACAATATTCCAACTCAGACAATCGGCGGTCAAAGGAGAGTAAAGGCTATATATAGGTGATGTACGACGTTGAAACTTGTATACCTATTCATGGCTTTGTTAATTCATTCCTTTTTCCACATTTCAAGTTATTATCATAACGCCTGCGTGTTTAATAAGATCAATTCAATGTGCGTTTTCAGGTAGCAGTAGGCGATCCTTGATGTCAAAGGAGTGTGCGATACAGATAATTCTGACTAGAATCGAATTTAGCATGGAATCCTCTGATACTATACTATAATATTACAAAGAAGAAAGATAGGATTGCATTAAATAGGCTCCGAAACTACTGAACCGATTTTAATGAAACTTGGTCTGAAGGTAGAATAGACCTTGGGGAGTAGTAAGGCTACCTTTTAAAGCGGGAAAATTCCTTATTCCCACGGGAAAAACTGTTAACACGGAAAGCTAGTATTTTATGATTTGATAGAGAAGTTTATATTTTATCATTTTCTTAACATCAATTACAGTTTTAACAAGTAATATTTTATTGTTTAACAAAATAAATATACGAATACTGAGTGTCCAGATCTCTAACTGGAAATGAAAAGACATTTTATAATATTAAATCGTATTTCAGCTTACCAACTAGAATAGATCTCCATTTAGACCAAACCACAGATTCAAATTCAATGATCTCTCGATCTGAAGTCATCAAGCGCTGATGTAAACAGATATAGCACAATGAGTTATGTGGATGTTGTTAAGGCAATAATAATTATTCGGCGGTGGCTGATAATACAGATGCAGATAGGGCGGCGCAGAGATAACCCTTACATAGCCGGCACATAGCGCCTGCTCGACCCACTGGTACGGTCAGCAAAACAATACAAGTAATTAGAATAAATAAAAACAATCCTTGATTCACAGAAGAACATAATGGTACTAAAATAGTACTAACCCGTACAGAAAGGACACTCACCCCCCCGCGCCAAAATGAGTTTCCCGCCCGATATAGCGCCCTACGCCCCACACCCCGCAGGCACCGCGGGACTCCGCCGGTGGTGTTCGGGGGTGATTTACATAGCGCCTAGCGCCATTGACTTGTCGTTGATATTCAAATTCAAAAAGAAGTAGGCTGTCAAAACGCGTTTTCTGTATAGAGTGACCGCCTTGAGTGTCAAACTTCACTTTTGCAGTCAAAACAGAATCCCTTAACAGAAGAAACAACATGAAAAAAGTATTAAAGGCAGAAATAACGTAGGCTTGTGTCAGATACGTGGTCTTCTTGTTAGATCTTGATTTCTTGGACCATGCATATGTCAATGCTTCTTATGTCGTAAGTCTGTTTTTACGGAAGAGTTTTAGGAAACATATGAACAAATTCAAATTGAGTCGATCAAATGGTACTGTATCAGCATTGTCGACTAATGCCTGTTTTACCTGGAGGGTAGGTTCGAGATTCTCGGTGGGGACCTATAATTCAAGATAGTCACCGGCCCTGGGTCGCGTATTAGAACTGATAATGAGACAGCAATTTAATGTCTATTGGACTAATTGATTGCAAAAATGCTGTAAATTGATGCAATAATTTAGTAAAGAATTTGATAGCTTTTTAATGCTTTAATTTGGATCGATTTGAACAAGATTTGCATAGGTATAAATAGATTTAGCAATCTTATAGCTGTCAGTTTAGTCCAATCTGCATTCACAGACACAACAAAACTAGAAATTCCAATATGAAGACTGTAAGTAAAAGTTACCAATTCGAATTCAAGTCTTATTCTTGCTTAGTTTTAGTTCAGTTCTGCAAACCCATAAGCTGAGGAGAACATTCATACTTGCCTTGAATAAATTCAATTCAAACTTGTATTGTAAACACTTTCAGGCAGTGATTTTGACCTGCCTAGTGGCCGTATGCTGTGCAGCCCCTCCTGACCGCAGCAAAACCTTCAGGGAGTTACCAGCGCTTCGACACGAGGAGGTGCATGATGAATATGGCCAGTACGCCTTCAGATACATCACTGCTGAAAGTGAGTATAATCGATAACAATACATATAAGTTATAATAGTTTACACAATAAAAAAAAAACGCTTTTAGCACGCACTTAAAATTACAAAAGTCACGTAACAATTTTTTTCGTATTCCTGACAGCAAGCCCTTTCATTTGATACCCATATCATGGGGGTGCATTTCAAATAGCCTGTCCGCCATCTTGGACGTCCGCCATATTAGATTTAAGTCACGTGACTATTTTTTCGTATTCCTGACAGCAAACCCTTTTATTTGATACCCATATCATGGGGGTGGATTTCAAACAGCCAGTCCGCCATCTTGGGGAGGCCGCCATATTGGATTTGTAATGACGTTTCTTAGTTAGTCATATATTTCCTAAAATTGCGTCCTATTGGAGAAGTATCCCATAGAAATGGAACTGTCTTAATCCAGTTGCTCTCTTTTCCAGACACGGTGGTTTCGGAGCGCGGTCACCTGGTTCCCTCCGGCAGTGGCTACGTGATGGAGGTCGAGGGTCAGTACGAGTTTGTGGCTGATGATGGCAAGCTCTACATAACCAGCTACAGGAGCGGTCCCGATGGTTTCCACGTGTATGGCGATCACCTGCCCGAAGTCGTGACTGAACCCCCCAGTGCCTAACTATTACTAATTCGTGTTATAGGTAGTTAGTTTTAAATAATAAGTTCTATATCATAAGTGTTTTTTTATCTTTGTTTTAAATAGATACAAATACAATAAATATATTATATTTTACTCAATAAGTTTCAAAGGTATTTTTTAGCCCTTCCATTTTTACCAACATTTAGTGGGTAAAATCAATTTGGGTTTATATCCCTAATTATTCAAATGGAGATGGACTAGTGGCCGAAGCTATTACAAAAATATATCATTATGTTTATAGATAGAATATTGTAAAATGCATACATTTCTATTTTTTTATAAAATCTCTAGTGAAATATATTATATAATGTCTTTGAAAAAGTAATAGAAATTTAGAATGCTGTTTCCGTTCTGGTCTTCAAAAATTTAGTCACCGAATCGACACGAAAGAAGAAGAAGAATAGAAATTTATAGATAGAGAAAAGGAATGAATATATTTTTGGAATTGGTCAAATTGTATGATCAATATTTTTTTTGTGGTTCGCAACAAATAAAAAAATTCGGGAAATTGTTAACTGTAAATTTGTTGTTTGTGAAAACTATAATTTTATTTTTCCGAAATAGTAGCAAATTGGAATTCTGCTGCAAACGGTACTTCGTAGATTTCTGAAAGGATCTTCAGAGGGTGGCGAGAGGCCTCGAGGATGCAGCGGTGGAGCGGGGAGGGGGGAGTGACGTCACGTCCTATCTCGGCGGCCATCTTGGATTATCTCGTCGCACCTGCGGGGTGCGGGGGGAAATTATCGACCCGATGCCGTCCTGCACATTTTTCAGGGGAAACTTGATAATGTCTATTTACTCGGCCCCGTAATTTTGGGGGTAGTTTGAGTTTTCTTGTTAGGGGAGACTGACATGAAATGGTTGTTTGTTGGCATCATAATGTATTTCTGTGAAAGTGCCTATTCCAAAGTTCCAAACGAATAAAACTTAGTATATTTCTTAAATACCTAGATAGCTACTATAGGACTAAAGCTCAGAGGGTGTTTATGCTGATAACGCTCGTGTTACTTAGCTAGATTTTACATTATTTGCCTAGAAATTGAATAAATCGTTGATTATCTCATTTCCAAGTTTGACTAAACTAAATTAAAATTTAAGCACGTCTCACCTAATGGAAATTGACAACAAGAATTAAATTATGATTACATTTTTGGACCAAGAGGTAAAGTTTTCCAGACTAAGTCAATATTTTATTTGATAATGTAGAACAACGTACGTATGCGTTTTAGTAACCTACCCAGCTGTATAAGTACGTATTTATCTTTCTTTCATGAAACTGTAACAGTGTATTTGTCATATAGTGTACAATTCAATATTAAATTCTATACCTACCTCCACGTCACAATGATATCCAAATTGAAATTGAAATGGTATAATAATAATTAGGTGAACTAACAGCGGTGGTATGACCAACCTCAGCTCGACGCATGTGGAATTCAGCGCACGCTCTCCCGTTATCTGTCTCAAGCGGTTTGGATACGCTGATACTATCATTGCACAGGGGGGGATTGGGGGGAAGACAGACGATAATGGCAGCTAAGTATTAAAATCCATTAATTGCGAGTTACAGGTGACTTTCTTGTAAAGGCGTTTGCACAACGATTAGCTAGATTAAAAAAGAGTTTTATGTAGGTGTCAAAGCGAAATAAAGTTGTTGAATGAACTACAAGTTGTTTTCAATTTGTGTTTTTGTCAAAGCAAAATAATACTGCTGGTAGATGATATCTCCATTTCTTGGTCTTCCTATAACGGCCTAATTATTCTTTACTGATTAATCTGCACTGGTACAGCGTGGTCGACTAAAGCTTGTCCACCCTGATTCAGGGTGTCCTTTTGTGAGGACATGTATATGCTGTTAAAGAAGTTTATTTTATTAAACAAGTTTCCTCAACAGTTTATAGATTCTCAGAAGTGAACCTAAGTATCTACTCTAGAAGTGAGAAAAAGATTAACTTTCGTAAATGATACAGCAATAAATTGCATATTACTATACTTTCAGGAGGTTATCTGGAAGAGACTACTTATACATACTTTAAAATGATCTAAATAACATAAATGCTATAAAGGTTGCTAACTTACGTTTTTAGTACTGAATCCGGCCCTGCGGTTTCACCCTTCCAGGGCGGCTTTATAGGACATCAAACGACCGCCCCAGCTCCGCACAGAGAGCTATCTCGCGTTTTTACTCTATTTCGCCATCTCACAAAGGCCGGCAATAGAGGCTGCGTAATTGTGGGCTCCCAGCGCCTCCTTTGCCGCTTTTCAGCGGATTTATTTTAATATAAAGAAGGTTCAAAATAAGCTCCAATGCTGTACTGTATCTAGGATCAAAGGGTTCTAGTGAAGGCTGTTTACATTGTGATATATATAAGAAGTGATGTACAAGTAACAAGTTTACGAAAATAAGATTTCCAGATCCAAAATCTAATATTTAGGATCTATATGACACAAAATTGTGAGGATCAGCTATATAAGAAACTAAAAATAAATAAAAATAAAATAAATACAAGTACTCTAAAAAAATATTGTACCGAGACAGGCTTGCTTGGCCTGCCCCGTGCATTCAATTTCCCAAAGAAAAGTTGAATATCTGTAGGGAAAAGTTAGCCTTTTCTAGTGCCATAAAAAAAAAAAGAAAAAAAGTTAATCTTTCGCTAGTTTAGGAATAGCTTCATCAATTCGACTGTAGATGGCGCCAGTCGTCATACAGATATTCGCAAGTCTATTTTTGAACAGGAAATAATAAATTCGACACCTTTAGTTATATTTTACAGTAAATAGACATTAAATTAGACAAAAATATTTTATAAAATAATTCCGAAATTATTTAATTTATTTCATATAATTTTATTATTTAATCTCTAAGTAGTTTATTATGTATCATGTTAGTTTTACCTGGTGGGCAAGCAACGAACTACAGAGTAATTCGTCCATTTTGAATTTTGAAGACTCCGAGAAGCAACGCGTTCTTGTTAAAAAGTTTGAAAAAGTAAATTTAAATTTAGAAAAATGTAGAAAAATAGTTTAGTACTTAAAGTTCCGGACATTCGTCGAGTCGGTGGTTGCAGTCTTCGTCTTCGGGATTCTACAAAAATTGAAAGCTAAGTACTAAGTAGTACTAAGTACTAAGTGGATTTTGGTGTGACACGATTACCTACCTACCTATAATAATTTTCTTCCAAATATTTATTCTATCTATTTATGTATATATTTCTCCAAATATCCTCTCTCTCTCTATTTTCTATGATCTGCTTTACAAAATGTGTATTTTCACAGGTCATGAAGACTGAGTGCACTCAAGATTATTGACCTACTATTTCGGTATAATTTTTATAATTTATTGAACCTATTCTCCTATTTTAACCTTTCCTATCCTTTCACAGCTCCCGTATATATGTGGAAACACCGAAATCATACTCCTCTTAAATTTACAGGTGGTACAATATACTTGAGTAGTATAGACAAAGTAGGAGGACCTGATGGCGCATCTCCAGGGTAGCAGAGGGAGCAGCCAGGCTCTAAGTACACCGGATGCCGGGTATGACAAATATTTTTTCACATTTACCTACTTTTATTTTGTGTACTTGCTTGCCTAAAAGGTAATCCAACAGCTAGGTATTATTATAATCACCTATTATCATAATCCATAAAATAGTCCATAAATTCAAGTAAATTCATCATTTTATTCTTTCTATAACTTAATTCAGTTTTCATTTCCTTTGTCATAATTTTCTCAATCTACCTTAGTTACCTAAATCTTTAGAAAGCAAATAGCAAATATAAGTACATTCTTTAGATCAATAACCACATAATTAAATAATATACACTAAATTCTTCTTGTAAATATTGCAAAATTTGTCATATTGTTTTCTTAGTAGAATTAGAGTCACAATATTGAGATTTAAGTACCTTCAATTTTACTATAAATAAATTATTACCTAGCTGTATTTCTATGAATTTATTAAGTAATTATGTCACTTTTCGTTAAGCTATACATACTACATTCATTCAGGTTACTTTATAAACTTTTGCTTCTTATAGAATAGGTACCTACTTTATTCTTGATGAGTTATACTGAAAGGTTATTTTGCATTAAAATAAAGTAATAGCATCTTCACTAGTTATTTGGGATCTTGACTGAAGTTATAATATTAAATTCAAACCTAAGATTTACATAAAAGTTTACATACTTACCATCTATGATGTCTCTTAGTTTTACTGTACATTATAAGCGTTCAAGTTAGTCGTATAGTACCTATTTAGAGTTCTTGTCTGGTAATAGCTCTCACATTATTCTGGTTTACTTCTCACACAACGTAGAGTCCTATCACTTGACGAATCACTGGCCATATTATCACTTACTTATCTAATTTTTACTTATTTACTTTTATACTTACCAATTTCCATACATTTTAACCATTGCCGGGGTGGTTACAATTTGTTACGGTTAAACTAGGATTATTTTTTTACAGGATTCACAATTCAGTTAGTTATTTAATTTTCTATCAAAATCTGCTCAGCATATTTTAGTGCGTTAAGCTAGGAACACGTTACAATTTGGTGCATTAGGTTAGTTAGGTAGAATTTGGTCCGGGAAGACCTAGGGTTGGTGCCTTAGGATAGGGTAGGATCGTTACAATGTGGTGCCGTGAGGCCAGGATCAGTCATATTACAATATACTTACATACCCACCGAACGGCACGGATCTATTATAGATATTCCAATATCGCGCTGGTTAGCCGTGTCGTTCGACATATAATTCAGTCATAAGCATGGATTTCATAAGTACTATTCGATAATGATTAAATCCATGGTCACAAGTTAAGTTTACCGATGATTTGGTGGAGATCGCTGGAAGTCAATGGATGCTGCAAATCATTGAGGGACGGCAGACGATTACATCTACAGATTGAAATAGTAATGAAATGACGATTATGTCACCGCAGCAGCTATATTCTTGTTTTAAGTTATACATACTTATCTATAGGTATTTTGTACGAAAGATATTATACCTAAGATGAAATTTCTAGTTAGAGCAGTGCTAAACAAAGCTCGCAGTTATTTATGGTTCTTTTTGAAGCGTTTCTGATTTACTGCTAGAGTTTCCTTTATTAGCCCAAGAGTTCTGGAAAGTTCCAGTAACGAGTAGAGCTACCAAAGTAAACAGGATAACGTTTTGTGTTTACGTCTGTAGGTAGTTTATAATATTAAATTATCTCAATCTCACTATAATATGAATGTGAAGGTATTGATATTTAGTTTGTTATACTTTATGAAACAGATTATAAAAATATTTATCAATATTTATTATCGTTTTTTTGACGATAACGAAATATGTTAAACATTAATTTCATTCGCCGCTCCTAACCCGATAAGATAACCGCGTTATAATTGGAGTGACGTTGTTTATGTTAACGACTGGCTTTTGTGTAATTTGTGGTTGTTATACAATAATGAATAAAGCTGCAATATTAAAATAATGGTAAATAAATTCACCCTTTTGTGCAAACCAAAGTGGCATAGGGAGGTAAAGAAAGGTAGATCAAGTGGTAATCGAGGGTGGGTATGGGTAATATGGACCACCGTGTTGGTTGTTGTTTTTATAAAACAATGCGCTGTTGTTGCATCATTAAGAGCGCGTGCTGCGCAGCTGCATATGCGCACCTATATAAAGGGTGTGATTTTGTATTTAGATTTGTATAAAAATACTTAAAACCAAAAGGAACTTTAAAGGGTTCCGATATTTTCCGTCAATTGTACCATTATCAGTTCCTATTAGGAGGTAAGAAAGATCCTATTAAGAAAAAACATCTTTAAACACATATCTTTATTGCACACAAGAAGCACTGTGATTCAAATACCTACAGTCCACAAAAGTAGTAGTAGTAGTTTCCAATGAGAAACATCTTAAGGTTATATACCTATACCAATACCATACCAATAAAATCTTAAACTGATCTAACCTATAGAGTGTGGTTGTTACATTTTTTTAAATGGAAATTTCTCTTCACCCTGGCATTATAAAGAGTCTGGCCACACCACATCGTCCTCGAATAGAGGGTGCGTTCCGGTACTGCAAAAAAGAGATTTACAATACTTTACCTACTTGAAAGGGGGCTAGAAAGTAAACTTTGGCACGTGCTTTACTTTGGTGGTCGGCCCATCAGCACTTAAATTGCATCCTCATTACAACCTTTTTAAATCGTTTTTATGGTTAACTCACAGAATAATCCAGATTAGTAGATAATCCCAGTTCCTTCCTGTGTATTTCTTTTCTTCAAGCTCAATTCCTATAATCATTAGTTAGACAGCATAAAAATACCTTGTAAAAAGTGACATAGAACATATCCAGATATTCTTCTAATTATTTGTTTGTCTGTTTGTACGGGCTAATCTCCGAAACTATTGGACCGATGTGAATAAAAATTCTACATGGTGGTACCTTATATCCCTGGTCAACATTTTAGATAGTTTTAGAAAAATATTTCATTTCTACGGGAAACTGTACACGGAAAAGTAAAAAAATAACGTGTGCGTAGCCCCGGCCGGGACGGCTAGTGGATAGTAACATTATGTAAGTCTAGAATAAGGAGATGTAAGTCACTAATAAACAAAAACTATTTGATTAACCGGCAAGTCATTGTTTTGCCACTTTTTTTCAACTATGGGGTAATTTTGTTACTGCATATTCTTAAAGGTCTTGCTTGCTTGCTTGCTTATTGTGTGGGTCTTTTAAGTAACTTTTTTGATCTACGCAAAATCAACCTATTAAAGGACCCAAAATATGTGGAAAGCGGAAGGCCCATAGCCCTGGTAAGTATTGCAACTCGCCTAGGGGTGGCCAGCTGAGGGCATCTGTCGGGGCACGTGCTAAGCCCGGTGGTCTGACCACCGAGGTGGCAACACTGTCGATACTCGAGGGTACTTGCAAGTAAAAGTGCTCTTGAAACTAATATGCATTGTTTATCTTTGTCGAGTTGTGGATAAATTGTTGTACAGTGTACACAATGTTTTAGAAGCTGTAGTATAGAAATGTGTATAGTTACTAGTTTTAATATACCATAAAAATGTGATAGGAACCCTTTTAATGTCTATGGCTAATTATTTTATTTTGGATGGATTTATTCTATTTGGTCCAAATATTTGCTTATTAGAATGACTTGTTTTCTTTCTCTAGAATAAAACTTCTCTATACGAAAACTGTATAAGTGTTTTCCATTTTAATTTAGTTACATTTTATGTCTAAATAATATCACATAATATTCCATCTTCTACACCAAATACATCTTTATTTATAAAAAGCATTATGACCTCAGTCAGCCATCAATATTTTCTCGACAAAACATGAAATCATAATAAAAATTAATAACGTGGAATGTATTATAGCTACAAGACGACTTCCTCGAAAGCCTCCAGCTACTCGCTAGGAGGCTCGGAAGCTGCGAGGCTCCATAAATAACGTAATAATATCACGTGGCGCCCAACAAATGGACGAGCCAAGCCACGCTACCTGTCCACTGCTCCTGCCCGAAGAGTAAATAGTACCAGCGCAGACAGGGAAATAGGTATAAACCAAGGAAGTGAAGAGAACAAACAGATTTCAAATTAAATTCTTGTTTATTTATTGGTCGTTTAAAAATAATTGGATATCGATACTTTGAAAATATTATCAATATATTGTAGTCACTATTTCTAGAATAGCAATGTTTTACTCAAGTAATTTTCTAAGAAATTAATATGATCTTACATGGGATGTGTTTTTTCGTGTTTTTAAATTGCAAATTAAAAGTAGCTATTCAGAGGAAGAGAAATGGTAATTTTTTAAAGAAAAATTTAATTTCTATTTCTCAATTGTTGATTTTCTATTAGTAAAAAAAACTTCTTAACTCTAAGCCAATAAAAGCATACATGAGATCCGGGATTTCATACTTCGAGATATTAGGTAGGTATTACACTCAAAGCAAATAAAGCCAGGCACCAGGGAGTGGGGAGATCAGATTTGATAATGAAGTAGTGTTGTGGTTGCTAGTCAAAAACAGCTTATATTGCTTACACTACTTCAAAAGTAATTACGAACAGTCACTTCTGCGCTCTTCTGCGTAAACAATATTCTTTGCCAGACCTCCGCGATTTGCCGGCAGCCCGAGTGTCCATACGGCTCAATGGTCTCATCAATATCTTTCGTACACACACTTAATATTATCACAATATTAATAATACTGTATTCCTTAAACACGTACTAGTAAGCAAGCAGTTACAATATCAAACCCGATATGAATATTCAAATCAAATCCGCTATTATTAAAAACATTTTCTTTCTGTGACAAATTAATATAATTCTATCTCCAAATTTTGACTAGATCTGCTTGTCCAGTGAGCTAATCTTGATGGCATTATAATGAGTAGGTAATACTTTGCAGATAAATGGGGATCGCAGTCGTTACTAGTAGGTGAACACCGCTTAATATCCAAGAGACTGACATGAAAGCGTATGTGTCCCTATAAAAGACATCAACGGGAGCTTTTTTGATTTTTTGATATTTATTTTATTAAAGTTTTAAATTTAACTTCTGTGTCTTCTGTTATTACTACTTTTTTAAAATGTTCTTAATTTTTGTTGCATTTTTATGTACTTTTCTTTTTTCCCATTTTCGTAATAATGTAATTTAAAAAGTCTACTTGAATAAGTAATGAGAAAAACAAGTAAACATTCCAGTTGAAATTTAATATTGGCGTTATATGATAATGTTTAGTTTAAAACTACATATGTATTACTAAACCAAGATCTATACTAAAATCAGTCTCCTATCTAACAAATAGAATATGACACTTAAGTGTTTGATCGACTAGCGCATTAGCATATCAAAACGGTTCAGCTGATAGATGTTTTTGTAGCGTGTTTCGTCCCACAAGCCTCACATTGCAGGTGCCGATAAAACCACAGCCATTATTTCACAAATAACCAGTAAAAAACAATCTATTGCGCCCACACCTACCTGTTTGCGGTAATAAGATCTCTATACAAATAACACGAATATAAACGTAATAAAAAGTGATTTTATTGAATGTTCGGAATCAAAGGTGTGAACCGAAAGAGGTTTCTGTTGAGTGTCGTGTTACAAAACACGCAATATGATTATACGCTATTTCGCGAGTTTTATATTTGTGATGATGTTTGCGGATTATAAATATTCTTTTGCATGCACATTTAATTTTGTGTTATATGGAAAAAACTAGCAGTACAAACACAAGCTTATCTAATACAGTATAACATTATTTATTGACAATATAAACACAAGACAGAATAAATCAATTGGCGGCATTGTTGCTAATTTATACTCAGCCGAAAAATTGTTTTCTAGTAAATAAATAAATAACTATACTAAAGTAAGTATTAATAAATAAGTTACTTATTAAATTAGTATTTTTTTGTTCATAACTATTTAATGACAAAACTTATTGGACCATAATAATATTTTATAAACTTTTGTCTTCGTAAAAAATGTTAAAAACTCCATTTATTAAATGATTGAAGGAACACGGAGCGAGCACACGCGTCGAAAAAATAAATCAAACGTTCTCTCCACGACGCCCACTATTAATAAAACTCTTTAAAATATATTTAATAATGTCCACAAAAGCTGAGAGCACAATGCTCGCCCATAAAGGGGCAGCATTTATTATAGCGACAATATATCCAATACAAAAAGATAGTGTGACAAAGACGCGTACTTTTTAATAATATTGTCATTTCTCAGCAGCAGTGGACTCTTTCAAAAAGCCATAACGCAATAATTTATCTCTTTATAAGAGTTTTTTCTGGGTGGGAGCGTGGTTATACCAGGTGGGAGGGTTAGGCGATACGATTATGGGCCGAGCCTTCTGTGTTGCCTTTCGTTTCTGGATATATATTGATGGGTCAGAAACAAAGCTACGGCTATTCCTACTGAAAAGGAGAGTTTGAGATTCAGATTTATATTGGGTTCTGAGTATAAAGATAGGCAAGAATTTTGTTACATGGTATTTTTTAGAACGCAGCAGTAATAATTTACTTATACAATAACAATCAGTAAAAAAATACTAATTTAAATGAGTAGAAGTACTAAGTCATTCTGACACCAGGATTTGTGAGTCAGCGAAACCTACACGCAAGCAAGCAAGCAAGTTTTCATGAAGGTTTCAATCTGAAACGTTCAGTTAAAAAAAATTGATCATGGCGGCATTACCAATTTTTTTTCTTAAGTACCGTTATTTTTCTAAAAATAAGATTCGATACGGCTACCTACATATTTGCAAAACGAAATTGCTTCAAAAAACTATCCGAGACAGACAACCATAAAAGTACCCAGAATAAACTATCAAAAACACCGATAATGCGGCGTGAAACGACGTTTTGTTCCTAATATTGTGCAAAATCGAAGAAAAAATGTTAACGACTGTCTTTATAGTCTGTCGAGACGGAGGAGACGGGGTGACATCGGAGCCACAATAAAATCGATGAAATATTTGGAGGGGCGGCAGTTACTCATCGCCGCGCTATTGTGCCGCGGGCGAGGAGTTTGCACAGGTAGTCAGTGGGCACTTACCCTAATGCTTGCAAGAGATCGTTAAATTGTATTTTACATGTAGTTTTGTTTTTTGCTTGTATAGATAATTTGGTGTCATAGATTTATTTTTTGGTTGGTGTAAAGAATGCTTTTCAAGATTCAAACTGCTCTTGTCATATTTTCAGGTCCATGGAAATTTAATAAAACCAACTTCAATGGTTCTGAAGATCTCTGATAGTTCTCGAAACTCCTAACCTAGGTCAGTCAAAGCGCAAAATTTGGTCAATCTGTGGTTTCTCACACAAAGCGAACCCACTCAGTTCAAAAGTAAGTATAATGGTCTCAAAAATAGTGAACGGTTGCAAACCATTACGGTTGTAAGTTCCAAATTAAGCCATCGAAAGAGGCATAATGATCTCGCTACGATTACTGATTGTTTTCTACTAGGCACAGTTAAATAAATCTATTTATTTAAGAAATTTTTAATTGAGTAAAAAGGTAGTGAGGTCTGCTCAGATTTGTAGCACTATAAATTCCTACAAGAGACAGACAGTACAAACAGGTAAGCAGAGTATTAAAATTAATTAAGGGGGTTGACATTCCGGGTAGCAGCGACCGCCCGCGCGCTACCGGCGGCGCAGGCGCAGGCGGGGCGGGCGGGAGTAGGGTTGCTACCTATTTTATTCTAAAAGTCATTGACAGCTCATATATTATGTCCTCACCGAGGGGCTCGAGCCTACCCTGAAATCAAGATGAATAGGCCTGGCCCAGTGCGGGTTGGTAAACTTCACACACAACCCTTGAATTACTTCGCAGATGTGTGCAGCTTTCCTCACGATGTTTTCCTTCACCATAAAAGCGTCGAATAAATGTACATATGAAATTGGAAATCGAAAACACATTGGTACGTGCCGAGGTTCGAACCCGCAAACGTCCGAATGAAAGTCAACGGCGCTAGCCACTTGGCCACCGACGCTCTCTAAGAGTAGAACAAACGAATATGCTGTCAAAGGAGGGTACCTAATTAAGAACCTACATATAATTTTAAAACTAGTACTTACTTAACTAGTACTAAACTATACTTTAACTGAAATGGAATAATTCGTTCACTATTTTAACGTTTTAAGAATCGTTCCAGACTCAATTAAAATATAAAAATGGCAACAACCCATTAAGCGCTGAAAATAGTTATGTGTAGTACATTTCGTACTACTCATAATACATTCCATGAAATAGAACAAATAAGTAAAATATATTATGTAACTGCTGTTAAGAGTAGACCAAAATTTATACTTTGGACAATGTAGTATAAGTAATGTACTGAAATATGAGGCACGTTTGTTAATCCTGTTCTTCACAGTGACACTCCCTACTAATTTATACCAGTGGTAACCTAACCAGTAATGTTGGAATAGCGATAAACTATCGATATTGTAACTGTCGTGATTTGTGATGCATCGGCGACTTTAAAAAATAGTCGATAGGTCAATAGTATAATCTACAAGTTTATACTAGTTTTTAACGTAAAAGTTTGAATGCAATAGTATATAACGTGAGAATTTTACATTTATAAGCTGATATTTGCACTTTACCTAATATACGAAATACACTTCTTGTTAGACTAAAGTGTTGGACGCAATAATTGTGTTGAACAAAATTCTTCGTTGGACATTTTGTATTTTGGACAATATTCGCGCAAATGATAAATAGTAACAACACTGGTGACAACCCTAAGGAACCTGAGGGGGCGCAGCGGGGCGCGTGACGACTTCATGCATAGAGACCAGCGCTTCCCGGAACCCGGCTGCTGGCTGCTGAGGACGGGACTACAACTGACCCGGGATCACGGGTTCAATGATCTTCTTACTTAACAAATATCTGTTATCTAATTTTATTGTAAAACTAGCTTTCCGCCCGCGTTAACTGGTTTTCCCGTGGAAAAGAAGTATTTTCCCGCGATAAAAAGTAGCCTTTGTGTTATTCTGAAATCCGTCCAGTAGTTTCAGAGATTAGCGTGTATAAACAGACAGGCAGACAGACATACGGTAATTTTTTTAAAACTTGTGTTTTTGTGGTTAGCTCCTTTTACACCTACAATCAGTTTTTGTTTAAACAAATGAATGTAAAGACACGCCGATTCTTTAGTTTTATTATAGTATAGAAGATAGAAGAAGATAAAAAAAATTGGGTACATACTGTCGTCATAACCTGCTATTTTTCATTTTGGCAAGGTAGGTCGTTTTCTTTACGGTAATAATGCTATATTAGCAACAAAAAATTGTTTTTTCACGGAGTAATAATTTTTTTTACGGAGCTGAATCCTTGTTAAAATATCTTTTTGGTAACTCTGCTGAAAACACAGCAGGCCAAACCACAAATTTTAGAATAAAAAAGTTATCTTCATTTTGAACATTCTTAGATTTTCGCGGTTGTTAATTGCACTAACACGCATTTTCACGGGTTTTCTCCACGATTTAGTTTTAAATTGTGCTTGCGTGCTATTGTGCTTTCTCTTCATTTTCCCAAACCGCATTTATCTATATTATATCGTTAAAAAACAGTAAGTCTTTATACATTGAACAAAACATTCAATGGTTTTAATAAAAAAATTTAACAGAGAGCTTCTTCCATAACCTTAACCAGTCATTATTAAAATTTTAAAATTAACGATGATGAAACACATTTTACTGTTCATTACAAAACAGCCGTCTAATGAGTAAGTTTAATTCCTCCATCACTCATATTAGCCTCTAATTATAATATTTCATATCGGAATCCTTGCTCCAAGGTGGCTCAGATAACATCTTTTTTAACTTATCGCTCATATCTCTAATTAAACGGATTATTTCGGTAAAGGCCGGTAGCTCTATAAATAAGATGAACCATATTTCATAATAAAATATAAATATAAATAAAGTTTAAAATAAGTTCGTCAGTCCGTTGCTGATGGAGACTAAAAAGATTGTGCTGATCCCGCAAATAAAAACAAACAATCCATAACTTCTATCTTGTTAAATGTGCGATTGCGGTTTTCTGTCAATCTACATTTAGTATTTACCTCTACTCGGTTTTTATGTTTGTGTTTCAACAACGAACAACCAATATTCAAAGTTTGGTTCAGACATGGTTCTCAGACCACAGAGTTACGTAATATTACATTTTAGCTGTCCGCCCGCGTTGTTTTTGAATTTTACGTACAGTTTCCCGTAGGAATGAGATATTTTCCCGCGGTAAAAACGTATCTAAGATATAAGGTACCACCATACAAAACTTTACATTTTCGGAGATTAGCCCGTACAAACAAACAAACAAACAAAAAGTAAAAAAAAAATCTGGATATGTTTTATATCACTTCTTTCATCCCCCTGACTCGGTCTTTAGCAATTTTTTTCTATGAACAGATTTTCGTCCTCTACAGTTTTATTATATAGATTAGGTTCTTGCAAGACTGTGGTTAAGACCATAAAAAACGTATCTATAGGTACATTTCAAATAATCGATTTTGTAGACTTACCTTAAAGGTGTGTTAAAATAATTACATACTTATCCAACAATTTTGCCTTTTAGGCGGATGTATAAATAATTTACCAGATTACCGGATGATTAAATAAATGTCAATAACTCAAGAACATAATAATAAGTAATAAGTACAATTTATGATTTGAAAACAGCGTTCCAATGCCAATATCATAATTAATATTATAATGTTTGCGTAAGCATTCGAAACGTGTAAGTTCGCAATAGTATTTTGATCTAGTTCTGGTGATGACCACAAGCTAAGGACAGAGTATTAATAATAATAATAACTATCAATTTATTGTATAATCAAAAGCCCCATACCGGCAAGAAAAAATTGCCCTGGTACATCCAGGTGGACTAATGGGGTGAACCAAGGATTATTTTAGATATTTACGAGTATTTTTGTAAGCTTTACTTAAAACCTTTTTTTAGGTATCCCACACGATAGGTTTAAAAAAAATTTTGACGACATGAGAACTAATCTGCCGCCAAAGTCCGCCATTATGATTTTTAATAATTTCGATAAACACACGACACAGGTTTAAAAAAAATGTTGACGACGTGAGAAGTAGTGAGAACTAATCTGCCGTCTAAGTCCGCCATTATGGTTTTTAATAATTTCGATAAACTCACTTTCATTATCAAGTCTGAAATCAGAATCCATCAGGCCATTTAGGTGCCAAAGAGTTATACATACATCCAAACATATACATTCAAAAAACATAACCCTCCTTTTGCAGTCAGGTAAGCACTATTTGTACCTATATTAATTTAATTTCTGTTTGGCCTTCTCTCGATCTGAGATTGTTTATAGTCTGATTATAGCTAAACTATTATGTTAAAGTTAAACTATTCTAATTCTATGGAGTCTCCGCAATTTCCATAGTAGACTATTTTACATTATATTCGAAAAACAACAGGATTACTTTAATTTATAATTATTAATCCTTAAAAGGGTTGTGAACACTTTCAAAAGATATGAAAATTAGAATATGTTTTATGAAAACTGCAGGGTCACAATGCTCTTAAAAATAAGTTTAAAGAAAAAGTGATCTTATACTCTCGTTTGCAGTAGTAAATATTTGTAAGTAATTGGAATATACTGTCTGGTAGTAGGCATTTTGTTGTCATGTTCAGAAATTATAATATGATATCATTTAGTCACATTTCATTAGAGGAAACGAGGCAGATACAGTGTTGAGCAAACCGCGAGGGTCCGTGATTAGTTGCGGCCCATCAGATGCGATACGGTCGGGACACCCTGTAGTCAAATTACTCGTCATTTAGCCATGGATTTGCTTATCAATTGTTTAGGGAAGTATATGGAAAGAGAAATGTTTATCTACATCTAATAAGCACTAAAGCTTTCAGCAGAGCGATGGCCAGAGTGTGCTCACTTTGGCCGAACAACGGTCTGACAATATTGCCAAATTATTTGAAACTGGACTCTAGTCCAGTCTGTACTGGACCGTGAGATATGTCCTAGCAGGAAAGAGAACTATACAATTTATTGCAGTTGTTTCATGCTAAATAAATTAAAATTAATAAGAGAATAATAGTAGACATTCTATTCTCGTATGTTAATTAATAAATGTGTTTACATTTTTCAACACCACGTACGAAACGGCGCGGCGACAAAACCCATTCTAACATTTGTAGTTCTGGCTCCTGTACCTAAACTAATATGACTCTCATACCTTTTTTAACCGGACCTTAAATTAATGATAAAATTTAATAGTTACAAACCTTAAATCGTTATGGATATGTATGTCAATATCTAAATTTAAACAGATTATTACAATCAATTAAGATTGTGCGGACCGTTTAAGATAGCGTCACGATAAATTTTTATTGCAAATTATTTTATGCGTTCTCATCAACTTGATCGCAAAATAATCGTCGAACTCATACGATTCTCACAATTAAATAGGTCGTAAAATTGAAATATCTTTAGGGACAACACGCCCGACCTATTAGAAAGTGTACAATCTTTGTCTGCGTATTAAACTTTGACACGATTATCCGAATTATGTTCGAAAGGGGATGCTTTCACATCGTTAAATTATTTCGTATTGCTATAAATATGTCCGTGTTTTGGTGTTTGGAAACAAGGCGAACCGTGTCGGATTGTACAGTTCACCATACATCTGTACTGATTTTCCTTTTTGATCCTACTTCCAATTGCGTAAAGTCTGATTTGCTTTGTGATTTGATTCATAAGTGATGTATTTGTGTGGTTTGTTGTACAGTAATGGTAATAGAGCATGCAATGGGGTTGGTTATGGCTAGCTGCCTGTGTGGCGCTACCCGTCAATTTTTTTTGGTAGGAAATTGTTTCACTGTCAAGTTTGCAAGAAATATTGATTTATCGGTTTGTAACTTCTTCACAAGCAAAAAATATGAGCTGCAGTCATACGAGAAATTTGAAAATTAAAATTTATGTTGTATGATATTTTAATTAATGATATTCTTTTTATTATAGTAATACATACTATATTTATATTTTACCTATATTTTCTTCTTACTACAAGAATTTTAAACAATATATTATGATTTGATAACTTTATCTTAATTTTTAACGTTGCTGTTCTTCGACAGAGGTTTCATTTTTTTTCCATAACTATCACTAAAAATTCTGGCTCAAGTGCCAATTATGGTTATTTCTCAAAATGTATTTTTATCAGAATTAGGTATCTCGCGTCAGCCATTAGAATACAAATGTAGTGAGAGTGTGTAACATTCCATGGCACTTACTTCCATAACTCTATCTCGTGCCCAACGGAGCGTATACATGGTACAGTCCATCGCAATACGCGAATACTTTATGGCCCTTTCCGTCCTTGTCATAAAGTACATTTTTCTTTTTATATATCTGGTTGGTTGGTTACATCAGTATCAAACACCATAACAAAGGTTTTGTGCTCTACCTGTTCTAAATCCGTAAATTTTCCAAAGAACTTTATTTTTACGCTTTTGTACTTACTTTTATATTACTGTGTTTACTTTTATCAGGTCTTTAGATTGCAACTTGTTTTACGTTTGTTCTTCTCAAGTAGTCAAATATTATTAAATATTTTAAGGGTTGTCTGGAAGAAATCGCTACCTTAGCAATAAGGCCGATTTTTTTATACCTGTTTTTCTTCTTGTATTTATCTGTGTTCAGTAAAGTATATTATATTCTATTCTATTATTATTGATTTTTTAATTAATATGAATCCCACCAAAAACATACCTGTTAAAAAGGGGGCGGCCAAGTTCCTATCGGCTAATTGTTCGCCTAAAAAAGGATTGAAATCCAATCCAATGCCAAGTTTAGATGCACTTTAAATTCGATCATAATCATCGTCATCAACAGCCTGATCCACTGGTAAACATTTGCCATTCCCAAGACTCGCAACCACATTCTAAATTTGAACTTGGCAGGTTTTCGTGCGTAATACTTAATTAATTTGTATAATTAAATTTATTATTTCTTCTTTTCGAGTCGACAGCAAACTCAGCAATTTATTATTTATATAATAATTAAATTAATCTATTTATTAAACTAATTTAACCTGCCAAGTTCAAATTTAGAATGTAGTTGCGAGTCTTGGGAATGGCAAATGTTTACCAGTGGATCAGGCTGTTGATGACGATGATTATGATCGAATTTAAAGTGCATCTAAACTTGGCATTGGATTGGATTTCAATCCTTTTTTAGGCGAACAATTAGCCGATAGGAACTTGGCCGCCCCCTTTTTAACAGGTATGTTTTTGGTGGGATTTGAATACTTTTTTTGAAGAAATCGTACCTTTTTTTTCTTTTTGTGCTACGCCTTCGTCCATTGTTAACCACAGAATAAATATATTTAATCATCCGGACACTCCATGCAGCAAATTTATTTTGACAACCTAGTTACTTCTTTTAGAAAAACAACTGCAAGTCAGGGTTTAAACCGCTGAGATGGGAGCCGCTTCGATTAAACGAACGAGGTTCACGAGATTAAATTTTAAAAAAACTTCTATAATACAGCGTAGCGTACATAGATTATTGTCATAAAATCTTCTTATTAAACCTTTCTAAATAATGACAAACGTCGCTACACTTGACGTAAGTGACATGACGTAAAATTTAGTGACAACGTTGTCGTAATCGCGAATTTGTTTGCATGAAACAACTTTGGAGTAGCGGGCAATATTATGTTAAATCTCAATTATTATTTTTTTAAGTTTTAGTCGTATCTTTAAGTCAAGTGTTTACGTATTAAATAGTTGATAGTTAAATTAAATGACATTCAGTACATCGGTCAAATTTATATTATAATATAAATAAAATAGGTACAGTAGGCAGCACATGCGGCTGGATATTTGCTCCACGATTTTCGCTCCTACTACTACAGGATAAAGACGCTCCCAAGGTCATTATGTCCAGCCGCATGTGCTGGCTACTGTACACGATGCATTTTAAAATTTGTCAACAATTAAGATAATATACATATCGTACTAAGCCAATCTTCATTCCTAATGTTTACAGTATTCAGAGCTCGATTGGTCGTTTTTTTTTTGATACAAGCGCACATTATTAATCTTTCAACAACGGTCTCTTTCGATAAATTAAGAATGATAAAAATTGCACGATGTGACAAGGTTATCACGTCTTATAACAAGCGCTACAGTGTATTATTATGAATACATGACAATATATTTTATACCCCCCTTGCCCTCTCCCCCCTCTCCTCATCGTATTCTCATTGTAGGTACCACTTGTTTAGAAATATTTTTATTATAAATTCGATATTCAATTAAGCCAACTTTCTTAAATTTCTTAATTTTTTGTTAATCTACATATAACACACGACCTGTGTGCCAAATTTCATAAGGCTAGGACAATTGGAAGTGGCCTAAACATTTTGATTACCGGTCAGTGAGTGAGTCAGTCAGTGCCAAAATTAGCTATTTTCACAGGGTTATATTTCAGAATTTACTGAAGCTATATCTATGAAATTTGGCATACTGCTTTAGTACTAGTATATAATTACGTAGGTACAATTTTATCTCTGTACTTGCAATAGGCACTGAGCTACAAGGGGGTCAAAAGTGGGTCGAAACGGTTCGTGTAAATAGTGCACGGCATGCGCGCGGCTTGTTGCTGGAACTTGGCCTGCGCACTCCCGTGCGCTTAGATCCTGCCTGACACATTCCTTACCGTGATGGTCCAGTGCGAGATGGTCGACCTTTCAGTATATTCTAAGTGAGAAAGTACTGCAAATAAAAAATGGAACAAAAAATGTGTTGACATTTACAACCCAAAAGCGAACAAAATGAATAACTGACAAAATCTGAATTGACTCTTATTTAACGCTATACTGTTTACTTAAAATATTTGCTACTTCGTGTATTCAAGAGCTCTCCATTATATTAAATAAATATAAATAATCCCACGACCCAAACAAATAGGAATTCCTTTTATTGCCAATCTTGCTGAGCATTCTGCCGGTCACTGTTGCCAGGGCAACAAAAGATGGTAATAAATTGTAATATAATACAATGTACGTCACCGCATTGGTTATGCAATTAATGGGGATCCAATAATATTTGGTTGTAACAGGCGTGATGTTTGGAAGCTTTAGGAGTATTGTTTGCATGAATCTGACAAATGGTTTATCATAAACTTATATTATTTGCGTTATTGCGTTATGTCGGCCTCGTAGACTAGTTGGTAGTACGTCCGCCTACGAAGCACAAGGTCGCGGGTTCGAATTCGCCTTGTGTCTGGATGTTGTACATTTATGTATGTATGTATGTATGTATATCAGCTATCTGACACACTGACACCCGTAGTAAAGGCTCTGCCTAGTTTGGGGTCAGATGGCCGTGTGTGAAATGTCCCACATATTTATTTATTTATATTTATTTATAAGTTACATTCCTATTGCGGGATTGTATTCAAATTTCGTTTATAAGTGTTTAGATTTGTAAGCGTATGTTATTACAGTTAGGGTTTCTAGTTGAAAATCTATGTGGTAGGTGCTGTCTGATTTCTAAACGGTATTTATGTTATGTTAGTATAAGTAACTTTACTTCTTGTAAGAGAAAGGGCAAGACAGGAAAATAAAAGAAAATATAATAATAATGTTTGTAGATTTTCATGCTTTCTTTTTTTGCATTATTTTATTTATATGTAAAAAGTGGAGGGCGGAAAATGAGGCCTTTGCCCTATAAATAAATAGTATGAAGAAGCAAATGGTAATCAGTAAAGCAAGTGCAAAATTAATTATCAAGTGAAAGTTACATAAACTGCGTACTAGGAATGTCAAAACGAGACAAAAACTAAAGTCCTACGTCACAGCAGCTTTTAGCCGAAGATTAGGGGATCATTAGCCCGTCACGCCGCCGTACCTGGCTATTCATTATCTTGTCAAAATATTTCGCTGAACGTCGTATGGAAAAAAGCTTTTTTTCTATCAAATATTTGGTGAATTTGTCCAATTGTTGGTTTGAATGCTCGCCAGCGTGACATCTCAATATCGGACACAAAGGGAATCATTTGTCATTGTCCATTAGATGACATTGTGCTGGATAAAGTGTTAGGCCGGGAGATGATGACAGAAATTTTTAGGTCATTTGTTACAGTATGGCGGTTTTACAGGGGTCTTAGTACACAATGACAAATAGAAAAATGATAGTCATAGCGCTGGTACTGGCGGCCCAATCGCGTGGGCGTTAGTGAACTAGTCGGATAAATTACGAAAGTCAAACGATTTGTACCTACCACAAAAATTTTAGTATTTTCCGATAGCCCGTAAAAAATAACTAGACTACAGTGTCATGCCATACTTCTCCGGTGTGACTTACAGCCCGCCATACCGACGCGAAAAATAAAAATTCAACCATTTGTACCAGGGTAATTTTTGCACAGTTTGATCATCTTCGTGCAGCCATTTACGAAAAGCACCATGCCATACTTTTCGGACGGCTCCAAATCGTCGCCATACTGCCGAAAATCTGCAATTTTTTTTTTCGCGATTGGGCCGCCAGTACCACCGCTATGACCATCATTTTTCTTTTTGTCATTGCGTACTAAGACCCCTGTAAAACCGCCATACTGTAACAAATGACCTAAAAAATTCTGTCATCATCTCCCGTCCTATGTACATTATTTACTGATATTTATTATAATCAAATTCTAATGTGTACTCTGTGTTTATTGGTTTGCAGTATGGTAGGGCTCCCATAAAACTACATACGCATATATGTTTATTTAGAACTAACGAAACCGTACAGATATCACAGGAATATTTTAAAAAGAAATTGAGGGACCGTCGTCGGTAAAGGTACACAGAATCTAACATACCCAGGCTAGATTTCAGGTATGTTTATCTAAAAAAAGTTAAAATATTTATAACTTATCTTCCATTCTATTGGAATAAAGTAAAAAAGCACAAATAAGCGTGGGTGTAATATTGCGTATCTATTTATTTTCAGCGTTGTTTACCTGCGTCACACAATAAATAACAACTCCACATGGAAGCGAGTTTCAGGAAAGCATACATCGCTGCGCGGCGAATCGCCTGAAATAAAAATCGCATTGTAATCCGGTATTGGCGCTGATAAGGAGCTGTGACAAGGCAAGAATTATGTGCTCCAGAGGGCAATTTTTCTTCCCCGGGATTTATTCGCGTAATTTATAGAGGATCCCCTGTATCTGGGCTAACCCGCCGGCCTAACGAGGCCCACAATAATTAAGACTTACCCCCGATACTAATTAAATTGCGCCAATCTGTAATAACATCGAAACAGAGGATTATTTATCAAAAATACTTAAGCGCTTTGTATTTAATGTTTATGTAGGTTTACACAATAGAACAATAAACAAAACGGTGCTGACTGTCTACAAACTTTATAGGCACTAAAGATTTATTCGCTAATAAACATAACCCATATTTTAGAGGCCTTCCGCCGCGCGTTTAGAGAGACATCATTTCACCGAATCTGAACATCAATCGATTCCATCGTCAGCAGATATTTGACACGCAGAACTCAGCCGGAGCGTGCCCTGCCATGAATTGTGGTCGACAAAAGTGTCTGCGGCGATGGGAGCCGGCTTAGCACACCACCACCCCCGGCCACTCGTAAATTTAGGGTTTCATAAAACCAGATCCAAGATAAGACACAGTGCGGAGTGCGTCCCAGATCAAATGCAAACCAAAACCGTAGACAATAAAAATAACGCATCTGCACATACCATTCTGCCGTCACAGACAAATTTGTCGTGTTTACATAAAATACGCGCGCGATAGCGATCGAGGATGCACCAGAAATTGTAAGAAAAATGTCACTTTCGTCCGAACCCGGCGAATGCGAATCTACGAACACGAAACCTTCGGGAGAAAAAATATAAGTGAGCTGTCAAAAGGCTAACAAAAGCGCATTATGATTTTAACAGTTTCTGAATTGGTTCGCTATTATGGGGCGTGTATTATGCCTTTCAGCCAGTGTAAGGGTATTTGGGCGCCTTTGTGGCTCCGTATTGACAAATAAGTAAGATTTACTCTTAAAGTAAAAATAATGGTGGATTAGGCTGGCGGTGTAGTTTTTTTCTTAGATATTTCTGTAGAAGATGGATGGCGCCACTGCTGGCCTAATATTGCATTATTCCGGGAGAGGCGGCTCGCTGCTTTATGTAGTGTTACAACAATATTGCAAATAGATCAACTGGAAAGTACAATACCATTCAGAGCTAAAGAAAGTATTATTCTACTGTTCACTGCAATAAACAAACAGAGAAAAAGAATAGGCGTATTTCTAATAGATTTTCTACTTATGCAACAGATTCGTGAACATGAATTGGAGCAAGCAACCGTTTTAATCGTACGTCTTTTTGATGTCTGCCTTTGTGCCAACTTTGCACAAGGAATGAATTTCGAAACCAATGTCTGGATAAGATATTATTATGCTGGAAATTCTTTTAGTACCTAACTTCTTACAAAACGACCACTAAAGTTCCATATTTAACTCCGGAACGGGTTGTAGGCATAACTACGTGTCGGGGACATATATTTAAAGCTTCAGTAGATAGGGGTGCAATAATTTTGACAATGACTAGCAGCCTTACCCGGCGAGGCGTAGGCGCGGGCGGCGGGGTGCGGGCGCGGCGCGGGGGGCAATCTGCGCACTAAATCACGCTACGAATAAAATTTATGGCGCCGAGATAAAAACTCGCAGCTTTTCTCTTTTACGTTCCTTCGCCCCGCGCGCGTCTCCCCGCCCGCGGCTCCCTGCGGAAAATCCATAGGGATTTTTCCAAGTGTTCGGGCAACGGCGCGTGTGTGGGACGAAGCGATTTTGTTTTATGCTTATTGCTGTCGCAATGTTTTGTTTGCGGAGTTGCACTGATAAGAGACGCGAGGAGATTGTCTCCCCAATCCGGAGCAATCTCAACTGGACAAGAGGGAGGAGATTTTGGATGTTTTGTCTTTCGAGAAAGCGTCAAATGCAACTACTATAACTCTATAATCCTCGTATGCATATTTAATGCTAATTCTAAGATTTGTTTTGGAATAACCACTTCACTTTAGTTTTGTCACTCAAAAGTTATTTTTTTATTAAAATCAGTAAAAAAAAATTTTTGTCGAATAACCAAGACCTAAAATTCCTTAATCCTTCTAACTCAGCTTCAGAGAGTAAAACTCAACTGAACTTAACACTGCACGTCAGTTACCGCACTTTCACTTACAAAGCCCCACTCTACCACGCAACCACTTTTTCATATATTTTCAATACATTTGCCCCTAATGGGGTATGAAGTGGGCTCGTTTGTGTGAAGTGTGTCATTTGTTTGACACACAGGTTTTTGAGCCAATAAGGCTAAAGCGGTTACCTATACGAGTTGCAAACGTTTATGTTTTATTCAGTGCTAAACCTTTTTCCAGAGCTTAATCTGCATTTTTTTTCTTATCAGGATTATCTTTCTAGGTCGTCTCGGTTAGCTTTCCTGAACAAACCATAAACTTATATATTTTATATATATATATATTTCAGTTATATTCTCTACAAAACATAAAAGATTAAAATTCTAAGTTTATTTGTTTTCTTCGCAGTCTGATTTTTTTATAATTTGTCAGAATTTACACGAATATTCTTGAACGGTTAGCTGAAAATATAAATGACTCCTTTCTTCTAGGCTCTGCTAATAAAGAAGGGATTAGTTGATTCTGCAGCTAATATTTAAAAATGACTCGAGTATGAAAACACTCAAAAACAAACTATTTTTATCATCACTTGGTTAAATTAGGGCATACTCAATCTAAACCTTCTTTTTCAATTAACCCATTTAAATAGCACATTAAACCAAACTTTTATTATGAGTGCGTGACTAAATCCAAAGGCATTGGACAAGGTTAGTTATTTGCTACATACAACTTACATATAACAACTATACCTTTTTAGCTTTCGGTTCATGCATTTGAAAATTAAATATGCCGCTTGACACGTCCATAATAACTTTAAAGGAAAGTGTATCGTGCGGCTTATCAAGAACGCGATTGTACCAGTGATACGGCCAGTTTACTGCTTAATTCGGCAAAAATTACTACTGGCTTACTCAAGCCGGGCCGACACTCCAAGCTGGAATGTTTGACGTCCAGGACATTCATAAACATCGGTGTTTATTGCCTGTAAAACGGTCGTGAAACTTTGTAGTTTAGGTTTAAAGTGGGTACTGTTTAGGCTAGTTACGACACGACTTTATTTATTTGACTAAGTACGCCGATAGTTAGGAGTGTGGGTCTTCGGCTCCCCGGAATTGGGTTTTATGACAATTAAATTTACGCAGAAAGGTGATTACTAATATTATGAGCCCGAAAATTATCACAATTTGTAATAGTTTCATAATACGTTATCTATTTAAAAGATATATGCACCTCGTTTCTTTTAGTCTTTATTTTAAATTTCTTCGTTACGGGTTTGTCAATTATACACGCAAATAGGAAAGCGACAGCCCTACTATAACGCCAGCTATGTTACCTAGGCAGAACTTTTTTTATGAATATTGTCTGCAAGAGCAAAGCAGATGTCATGTGTTCTTGGTAACACTAAGCCTCTAATATAAGGCTTCGATTTACACCACAACAAAGCCCGTGTCTTCCTATACGCCGATTGTCTTACTTATCTGTACTCAATCAGTGTTTACATTATTACGGCGGTGTGCTCCACGTCAAAATAATGTCCCTATTAGGGGACAAAGCGAGCCTTTCAGAGAAGCAACAGCAAAAAATGACAAAAATATCCACGTCTAGAGCAGAGATTACATGAAAGCAAGGCCATCTGTGGATATTGAGACCGTCTCACACGAGATAGCTTATCGGCCGATCTTGACTCAGATTTTGTGAAGAAACAGCGAGAGAAAAGGCTCCTATTTATAGACGAGGCAGCGAGACTCCGCGCCGCAATCGCATTAGCTCGCTGGCTGTCGAACGCAACGATGATTTGAATTTCCATTGTTTATGGTGGCAGACATGTGTCAAAGTTCGATTGGAATTTAAATTCGGCTCCTTTGTTGTCTTTCTTTTTTTGTTGAGTTGTAAACACGGCGCGGTGATGTTCCAATTTGGTTACCAGCTCCAGAGGTTGTATCCATGACTCCTCTCGTATCTTGGATGATATTTTTGACGTCGGTATGCGCTATGAATAATTACAAATCATGTTCGAAACGTACGTTATTTTTTGTAGAGCTGAGAGACGTGCAGAAAATTCCATCGTATCTAGATGTCCCGGGCATTTTCCTGCAGACGGAACATCAAAGGCATTGGACAAGGTTAGTTATTTGCTACATACAACTTACATATAACAACTATACCTTTTTAGCTTTCGGTTCATGCATTTGAAAATTAAATATGCCGCTTGACACGTCCATAATAACTTTAAAGGAAAGTGTATCGTGCGGCTTATCAAGAACGCGATTGTACCAGTGATACGGCCAGTTTACTGCTTAATTCGGCAAAAATTACTACTGGCTTACTCAAGCCGGGCCGACACTCCAAGCTGGAATGTTTGACGTCCAGGACATTCATAAACATCGGTGTTTATTGCCTGTAAAACGGTCGTGAAACTTTGTAGTTTAGGTTTAAAGTGGGTACTGTTTAGGCTAGTTACGACACGACTTTATTTATTTGACTAAGTACGCCGATAGTTAGGAGTGTGGGTCTTCGGCTCCCCGGAATTGGGTTTTATGACAATTAAATTTACGCAGAAAGGTGATTACTAATATTATGAGCCCGAAAATTATCACAATTTGTAATAGTTTCATAATACGTTATCTATTTAAAAGATATATGCACCTCGTTTCTTTTAGTCTTTATTTTAAATTTCTTCGTTACGGGTTTGTCAATTATACACGCAAATAGGAAAGCGACAGCCCTACTATAACGCCAGCTATGTTACCTAGGCAGAACTTTTTTTATGAATATTGTCTGCAAGAGCAAAGCAGATGTCATGTGTTCTTGGTAACACTAAGCCTCTAATATAAGGCTTCGATTTACACCACAACAAAGCCCGTGTCTTCCTATACGCCGATTGTCTTACTTATCTGTACTCAATCAGTGTTTACATTATTACGGCGGTGTGCTCCACGTCAAAATAATGTCCCTATTAGGGGACAAAGCGAGCCTTTCAGAGAAGCAACAGCAAAAAATGACAAAAATATCCACGTCTAGAGCAGAGATTACATGAAAGCAAGGCCATCTGTGGATATTGAGACCGTCTCACACGAGATAGCTTATCGGCCGATCTTGACTCAGATTTTGTGAAGAAACAGCGAGAGAAAAGGCTCCTATTTATAGACGAGGCAGCGAGACTCCGCGCCGCAATCGCATTAGCTCGCTGGCTGTCGAACGCAACGATGATTTGAATTTCCATTGTTTATGGTGGCAGACATGTGTCAAAGTTCGATTGGAATTTAAATTCGGCTCCTTTGTTGTCTTTCTTTTTTTGTTGAGTTGTAAACACGGCGCGGTGATGTTCCAATTTGGTTACCAGCTCCAGAGGTTGTATCCATGACTCCTCTCGTATCTTGGATGATATTTTTGACGTCGGTATGCGCTATGAATAATTACAAATCATGTTCGAAACGTACGTTATTTTTTGTAGAGCTGAGAGACGTGCAGAAAATTCCATCGTATCTAGATGTCCCGGGCATTTTCCTGCAGACGGAACATCAAAGCTGCAGAACATCTGCTAAATTACCAACTCGGCAAGGAGCGGGTACACAGGCGGGTCGGGGGGCGCACAAAGCGACTACCATTTTGTTCCGACACTTTTCAAAATTGGAACGTGACGGTTGCAAGCGTTCCGGTTAGAGACAATGACATGAAAAGGAAAAATGTAAACGGCCCTATTCCAAATAGGAGTTTTGCGGGCACTAATATTTTATATCGCTTTTGGTCCGCACGCCAATGTTGTCGTCATTTAGTCGCGGTAGAGTCGAGAATCGCGTGCGTCGCTTCGGTGAGTTATTGCGTTGTTGTACTCACGGGGGTTAATTTAAAAGTGAGTTCTTGAACCCTTTCAGAGGCATTGTATCTTTGTGCGCTTTGTACCGAGATGGTTTATCTGCGTCGCGGGGTACATGAGTGCTGTTTTTTCATTCCGTAATGCTTTTACATTTCAAAGGGGTTAAATGTTATTCAGGCTGGCTGTCCGCTTAGAAAATGTGTGGGTGTCGAGGGGGGAATGCTTTGGTTCCCAATTCTATTTTCGAATATTTAATACGTGTATTTTATTTCTTTCTCTTGTCTTGAAAATAGGTACCTACTGGTCTTATGTATACCGTTCATGGTCTTATTATTATATATAACATATTGGTACATAAGGACATAAATGCTCTTTCTCTAAAGGGATATATGTGTGAGTAGCCTTCTCAGATTTTAAACCATGCCAATTGATCGTCATTATTATTATTATGTACAACTTATTCCCGGTTTAATATAAATTAATCAATCATTTAGAGGAGCAGTAACTGTACTTATAATTTAGAGCAACAGCATATTACGTTATCAAACTGTTAAAAGATAGTTGTCACAGGGAATTCATGTAAAAAATAATTTACCTAATACCGTTGGAAATAAATAAATTGTTTTAGCAGTGTCTAAAAAGTTTATGTGCCTTTTTTGACAGGTATAGGACGTCTGTTTAAAACTATGTCACAGAAGAAAATAATAGTACCTACTAGTGACAATGTCTGATCATCTGAAAAAACGACTAATAATTGTAGGTATAGAAAATATTAAAACAAAGAATCTACGACCAATTATTTATACCTATCTACTACATAGGCGACGCGAAAACCTTGTATTGAAATAAGGATCTAACGACAATTAAAATGAAATTACCTTATAGGGCTACCTGCTTCAAGGAATTATAATCACCGCGCCGGTGTAGCTTTGAGATCGAGTGAACAATTAGATTGTATCACTCAATATTATATACCTACCTACCTAGGTTTAACAAATAGATTGATTGATCAATCGAGCTTGTGTAGGTATATGAGCGGGTCTGATTCATACTCCTAGGAGTTACTTAATAGAATATCTAGAGTCTAGACGGAATTTCTGCACTGGCTGAAAATAAGAGAAGTCATCAGTTTTTTAATCAACTTTATAAATGGGTCCTGTATATTTTTTTGGAACTGAACAACACATAGTTACCATTTTTTGTTACAATACAATATTACTGAATTTACCTCCTTACTGCTGCTTGATATCATTTGGTACCTACATTGTATATTCTATTTAAAATATAGTTTATGAAAAAGATTTCTCAACTGTATAAATAATAACTGTACAAAAAATATTAATGTTAATATGCTTCACCTTATACTTACAAGAAAATATAATTCAATAGTAACTCCTAGGTAGGCTACCTAAAATAGTAAATTATTATAGGTATGAACCTATATCAAGTACATCTAAAGGTGTCTAAAGTCTACTTTAGTTATGGTAAAAACAACTAGATATACTCACGGTACATAATTATAATGTAAAAATAAATTAAAATTATGAAAAAAGCAACTTAAGCATTCTTTGTTTGTAATTAGAGAGAGGAAAAGCAATAATATTAGCTGAAAAGAAAAAAAATTAAAGTTCAAAAAAAGAACTAAATTGTTTTTCTTTAAAGCGAGCGATACCTAAATCTAACCAGCCAGTGTTATGTCATTAGCCGTTAACGCGCGCACTAAAGCCAGATAGTGCGGGGCAGATTTATAGCGCGGCCGGGATATATCACGGAGAATGCTTAGGGAGAAGGCTTAGTCATTATCCCTACTACTTCAAAAAGCTAAACACATGAAAAATCCAATTTTTTTAGGGCGCTCAACGCCTATTTAAGTTTTTTGTAGTAAGATTGTAATTATTCCGCTGAACACTTTCCCAGATTTTTCCTGCTTAGAATTCGTTACTTTTCCGGATCAAATAAGCTGTTTTTTATAAATGTTTCTACTTTAGATGCAAATAAAATCTTTATAAGTTAAAAATAGCCCCAGTCTAGTTTGCACCTGATTTCAGATGGCTAATTTCCTACTCAGTATTAATAAATCATCTCTTTTTTAAATTATAAGTATACTCAAGTAGTCTACGCAATGGGAGCAACCCAACTCTCCCAGTGGGTTTATTTCAAGGGATATATTGTCAAGACTATCCTTGATTGAAAACCTAAATAAACTTTGTCTGTGGATCTAGAATTTTTATTCGAATGAAAAATTTAATTACTTTAATCTTGAAATGACAATAAAATACAGTACAGGTAATACTTGTAGGTATAGGTAATTTTGAAAACGTATATCTACCTATGGAATTGATTAATTAATATAAATATGTACATACATACTTATATTATTATTAAATATCTCCCACGTGATTACTTCTCCCTACCACCAGAAATGCAGATGAGTTACAGCTTTTTAAGCACTTTTCCCTTCAACATAATACTTATATCTAATGCTGTGGATGCAATTAACTCTGATCTTAATGCTGTTAAAACCTGGGCAGAAACATTTGGGTTGCTTGTGAATACCAATAAATCTCATGTTTTAATTGTGTATACCTATGGAGAATTGTTTTACGAAGAGAACTTAGTTTCAAGAAAAGAATCTAAGTAATGTGTTATCAATAATATGATTCTATATTTTACTGGTAAAACATACTAATGTCCTGCTATTTAAGTACACCTAAAAGAGAAATTATGAGTAGGTAGATAGGTATAAAGAAAATAAGAAAGACAAAGGTAAAGGTGATTTGTAGTCGCGTATTAGGTAGATAACTTTTACCTTTGATTTAACTATAGAACTAGGAAACAAAATCTACCTCTATCAATTTAATCTCTTTTAAAAGACTTGACTAACTACATGCCTCCTCTTCAAAAAAATATTATAAGACTATGTTTTATTAGTTGTGGTACCGATACAAAGTGCGATGTAATCAATGTAGAGTATCAAAGCACTTATGTTTACAATCTAGTTTCCTTTTCATATGAAACTGCAGCGTTTATTAACGGTCTAGCTAGTAGAGGTGGGCACTGTAACCGCCACCGCAGAGCATGGTAGAGTTGAGCAATTAATGTGTAACGAGGAACGATCATTGCAGAACATCCGTCGGCCTAGAAACGGTAGGAACATTCAGCGTAGCCCATAGTACGGGAGAGCGCCTCCATTGTAGCGTCGCGAGCGGCCGCGAATGACGCACACCACCGCACGCGCCCGCCCAAAAAGAGAAAAAGAAAATTTGAAAAGAGAACACTCCCATCACAGCTCCGTCGCGACTCAAACCCCGCCTTTACCCGCCGCCCGCTAGAAATTCCAGCCAATCAGCGCGCGGGATTTTCCGAAGGCGCGGAGCCGGCGCCGACGTCGCCCGAGGGCGCCCGAGCGCGCGCGATCACAACAAAAAGTCCCACGACTGGTTTAGTGTCGGGTTGCGTCCCATCGGCGCCGCATCACGTGCCGCGCTCGCGCACGCGCAACTACAAACAACTGTTTTTGTTAACCCAATTCGATCTTAACCTAAACCATATTTATTAACACTAGTATTATTTTGTGACCTGTGATACGAGATTTTTGAGATGAACCTTCGAACGGAATGGAGCTCATGATTTCAGTGTGTTTACGTCCATCATCAGTGATTAGTGATAGTGATCGACATTTGAGTGATAAGCATCTGATAAGAACATTTTGAGGTATTTTGTTGTTATCTATTAATTGTTTTAAGTTTAGCCCCAAAGTGGTAAAAATGAGATAAGATCACACAAACAATGTATTTTTTCATACAAATAAAAAAAATATTAAAATTAATTAGAAAGGTGAACTGAAGCAAATTAATGCATCCAAGCTGAAAATTTCTTATCGATCAAAATAAAGGTGATATATTTTTATTTACGAATCCAAGCGATTATTGTGAGAATTCGAGCAACTCTACATTTTTAATAAATTAAAATCGTTGTTAAATAAATAGATAAAATTATTTAAATTCAAGGCTGTCGCAATTATTTGGAAAATAAGTCTAGTAATAAGATAAACCAAGATAATATCAAAAGATTACGTTTGTATACAGAAAAGTTGTGTTATAATATAACGACTCTACACCCGACGGCAAAAAAGCGCGCGCAACTTTTATATTTGTGTTATTTACACTGTATGCTAAATAAATTTAACGGAGTAGGTATTTTTTTAGTTTCCAACACATCACGAAAATCTTTAATTATAAGTAGGTAATACAAATCAACTTACAAATAATATTGTTAGTGTATTAAATTGATCACTAAATCACTATTTAGTAGACATTTACAATTATTGATTTCTATTGGTTATTTCACTAAAATACAAATTTTATATAATCTCAAAATAAAAAATAAAGTCTACTAAATTCAAAGATTATTTTCTTCGTCTCATACAAAAGACATCAACGCGTGCAAAAATACATGCAGAGTGCTACGAAGCATATTTTATTGCGTTATTTATATTTAAAAAATGGACGCTTTATGTCAAACTATATTAGGTACAATAAGTAGATATAAAAACTTCATTAAATAGTAAACTATTTTTAAAAGGTAGGTAGATTTTTTTGTTTCAATATCAGTAATAATCTGGTATCATGAAATAAAAAAATAATATGAATAAATAAATGATTTTTTTTGTAAAAAAATTAATAATTCAAAGGAAACAATATCTTATATAAAATTTTAAAACCACTAAATGTTGGCTGGCTTACTTGGACATGAAATAATGCTAGCTTTAAATTATAATAAAGGTAACTTCAATCTAGGAGTTAGCTGTTAGAACCTAATAAGGTTTCAGATTGCCAAAGCATATTATGTCATTTACACCAAAGGGCTGGTGATAAATTGACACTACTTGAAGTGGGACAGTTTTTGCAGCCAGGACCTTGTTTCTAAATATAGATTAATTATGTGCTTCAAATCACTACCAACAAAATAAAGATTTGTATCTCATGTCGAATTGAATATACCAATTTGGATAGGTTTAATTGCCTGAATATGTTACCATAATGAACAGCGTGCACTATTATATTTAACATGCACAATATCTAATGTGTACCTAAATTGTAATGAGGTTAATCTTGTCCAATTTGGAGTACCTATATAAAAAAAAAACCGCATTTACAAAATATTACGTAATTATTTGTTAAGGCAGTGTGATATATATGCTATATTTTTTATTTTAAAATCAAATTATATAATATTATACAATTTGATAGTGAATAAATAACTTGAATACTTTTTATTATTTGGGTATATAGGTTGGTACATGAAAATACTAACCAAAAGTATTGAGTCGCTACTTACAAAGAAAACATTTCAAAAAGTAGGAGTATCTTGTTAGTAAATAAGAATTTAAAAAAGAGTTTAAAATTCTTTTAAACCCTTATTTTCATTTTTTATTGCACGGATTAAAAGAAGTCGAAGAGAAGGAAAAATATTGAATAACACTGCATAATAATATTCTTACTTCAACAACCCATGCAAAATACTGGCTATGGATAATATTTTAATAATTTATAATACTCTTGGTCCGCTTCAGCGCCCGCCATTATTTTGGAACTTCACCAACGCCATTCAATGTCAATGTCACCTGGCAATTTCGGCGTTGTGATTGGTCGCCGCGAGACGGTTCGATATTTGAATGCGGTTCAGATGCGCGCGCGCCGATTAGCCATCGATAAGCATGTTTGTGTGTATTCTTTATGATAAATCTTTATGAAAAATCTTTATGTAGTCGTTTCCGCCGGATTTACATACCTATGTACCAGGCTGTTCGGCGTCCGAAAACAGAAAATATTGTTTGGGTAGCTCTTGGCTGAAATAGAGTTGGAGAGTAAGTACCTAATCATAAAATGTAGATTCGTGAAAATTAAATTTAAGGAAAAATAAGAAAAACGTTTACAAATTAATAGAAAAGCTTTTTTATTTATACAGTTTTTGGTGCCTACAAAATTTTATTGTATTGTGGGGTATCCAGTCTTTTATATAAAATATTTTTTTAGGCTATATAGGTCCTTTCACGCTTCGCCTATATATTCAACTTAAGTGAACTTAAAAGTTTAGTAGGTTGATATACAGGGCGGTGCTAGTTTAAAACATAGATCACATTTTCTACGGAATATTTCTCATATTCCTACAGAAAAATATGAACGTCGCGGGCGGACATGTGCCAATAATTTTAAAACATGTGTCAGTGACATAACAAATTTTAATTAGCGAATATTAAAAGCTCCATCCAATAATACTCTTGTGTGCAAATGACGCTGCTCCCGGATTTGCCTTGTGGATTTTGTTTGACATGTTGTTTGCTAAGATTATTATTATGCTAATACTATTATCGGTTTAAAAAAATGGTTTTTGGAAACTTGTAAGCTCTTCTGAATAATATATTTTAATTAACATGTAATAAGATTTTTTAAATAAACTAATATATAAAAGACATTATTTATTGTTTTTGTCTTTTTCTGCACACAATACAAATATATAAATATAATAAGATATTACAGATATCTATACAATGCACAATAATTTCAGTGTGTCTGTAGTTTGTTTTTTACACAGTTGAACGTAACACACCGACGGATTAATATGATGATGGTTCAATATCTAAGATGGTGCTCAAATGTGGCATGGCATAGCTACCTTCCGCAGTAAGATTCACAGCCTGAAAACTTCATAATTTTTATTTCATCCAACTTCAAAATCTACATGTTTTTTAGTTTCATTTATTCATTTTTTATCCATGTGTTTAAAATATAACGAATATACAATACCTGCGTCGTGTCCTTTTAGATTAGCTAGGCGAGGCTACTAAAAATCAATTGAGCATGTAGGCAATGGTGTTTAGTTTTATAAAATTGAAATTAACAATAGACGCAGCGTGTCTATAGTCAATAATGAATGTTTAAACGGTAGGTGAGTACCAATCATCAGTGGATTAAACGACTTTTAATAAAAAAGAAAATAAATCAAGCCTCGATAAATTATTCAATCTGGTGTTCATTTTAAAAGGCATCGATCAAACCCTATTGGGAGCATGTCGTGGAAATAAACTAAAATAACACCTTTCAGGGCTGCCACTGTTGTTTAGAAGGCCTACATATAAATATATGCCTTTAAACCTATTATTGTATTTTTAAACGAAGTAGACAAAACTTTTTTTTATATTTGTGTAGGTTTTTATAAGTAGATTCCATTAAATTCTATTAGCTACTCTATTTCAATCTAAAATAACACTATTAGGAGGAGGATAAACCTGAGAATTTTAAGGAGTAGTCCTTAAAACTCAGGTTTATATTTCTTAATGTTCATGTGAAATAAAAAGAGAATCAATATTAACAAACTTAATCTTATACTTACTTATTTACAGTTGTTGTTAGTCCCAGGTGTTTTAAAGTCAGTAGTACCAACTTGGTAGTCATAATAATTTTAAATTGATCAATAGATGTTGTCCGATAAGATGCTATCCAATAGTTCCATCTAATTTGCTAAATTTAATCAGAATGTTTAATATGGGAAACATCAGCTGGCCGTAGGTTATATTAGAATTTTTATTACCGGTTTTTTGGAATGCTTATATTTCTTGACATTTTATTTACTATTTTGAATAAATAATTATTTGTGTTAGGACATCGACCTGGGCAATGCCAGTAGGGATTATGCATCTAATATACATACATTAATAGCAAGTAATAAAGGGTTTATTATAGACCGATATAATCTTCATTTTAATGCGTGTGTGTGTGTGTATTTGTGCCAACAAAATACCACAAAGTTATAAATAGAATCGGTGTGTTTAGTGTGTTGCATATCGCCTAAAGGATAAGAATATATCTATACAAAAGGAAAACAAGTGCTCATCATACTTATGTTTGGCCTGGGCGGGATTCTAATCCAAGACCCCGAGCTGCGTAGGCAGGTGCACTAACAACTAGAGCCTTCATTTAAATGTTTTCTTATAGGTAAGCTTTTATATCCTTTTAGGCCAAAGAAAAGTTTAACAAATCCAATATTCTTTCAGTTAGAAAAAAAATTGACACTGACTTGATATTGAAAACTTACCTAACAAAACACACACAAAATGTTAATTTGTATAAATAAAATAATTTTAATCAAAACATTCACATTCAAATTGCTATTAAAATTAGTTTAGTTCTTGTGTATCAATCGTATCAATTTTGGCAGCCCTAACCACTTTGGTGCACTCCTGTCAAAGATTAACTCCCAAGGGGTTACAAAGAATGTTTGTTTCTTTGTTTGGAGACGCGCCCGAGTGTAGTTTTAGGCGGTTTTAATGTAATCTCTGTTTTATACACTCAACTTTGAGTTGGAGCACTTAGTTCGAGTATCATCGAATAAAAAGAAACTGACAAATATTTTGGTTCCCAGTATTTAAACTGTTGATTTTGTTTTTGAATTTGGGGCATTTTAGAACCCATCCAAAGAAAGAGACTGTAATAAACTCAGTTTTAACGAAAAACAAAAAATTTAACAGATATACCTAATGTTGAAGTGAATTTTATATATTATTTTATCCCCAGCTTAGTATTTCTTAACCAAGCATTTGCTAGCAGACAAAGAAATAAATAAGAGGAAGAAAGATATCTGTTTTAACGCAACGGAATTTAATAATACCTAAAAATAATTATACCTTAACCTATTTTTAATCTATTATTCACAACGACAAAGTTTATATTTCTTAAATAGCTAAAAGGTCCTCATCAACGTGATAAGGACTAGAGATTGTGTCCGACATTTTTTACTCTCTATCCCACACAGCCAACGCTACATCTGCCTTGCTCTAAAGCAATAAGAGTGAAAGAGATGCTAGCATCGTCTTGATCCAGCAGTTGACTCGTCTGTGGTCAACTAAAATCAATTATTTTAATTGGAAGTTTCCTAATCTGAAGATAGGTGGAGTGTAAGCGACGTGTTTTGTTAACGAGACTGAACAGCAATTTGTTTATCTTAAAAACTTGATAATAATATGTTCAGGAGGTATTTTGGTTATCGTGTGCGTCATCTTGGGTTACGGCGATAGACTTGCGTTTAGCCCCTAGCTACTCAGCCTACGTGGTTTTTATGTACCTGTAATGTTATTTGTTTGAAGATAATATCCGTTTAATGCAAACCGTAAAACTTGTCGTAGCTCCCTCATTTTTTGCTCTTTTCTAGGTAAACTATAATGTTCTATATTTTTACCGACTTCATTTAAAGTGCATGCATATACTCGTATTATTGTAATAAAATTGGTAGCGTTTTTTTAATTTTGAATAGTTACTTATCTACTTAAAATAAATAGAGGTAGGTACAGTATATTCAAAATACATTGGTTTGTTTCTCAGTATCAGTACCTATATAGATTAGGCATATTTTAGTCAACCACAAAAAATATACTACCTTTTTAAGTCAACATTTTACTAAATATTAGTTAAAAAATATGTTTAAAATCAGCCCACATTCGAAACGTAAATTTAATTTAATATAACGTCTAAGTATTAGGCAGAAAACCGCAGTGGGTGTGAATAACCTTATCACTGGCATCATAAGTCGCTGATGATTTATGAGTAAAGGCCGGCTACTGCGCAAGATGCTCGTAGTTCGATCGCCGCGATACAGTGACTGATAGAGCCTCGCGATCGATATTGCTCAGCCAATGTATGACTTCTAATGAAGCTACCGTGATACTTTGCTCTTTGAATGATAGTGATATCTGTGCGTATGATAATTATTTTAAAAGATAAAAGATACGCAATAATTTATATTATAATGTTAAGTAAGAGTTTTAATTTTTTTTTGTTCATTTAGCACACAGGTGATGCACTTACGATTATTGCCATTGTATGTTATAACTGAAAATAGGAAGTGAATTTAAAAAGAAGCTGTGTAAACAATAATATCTATACAAGTCAATACATGTTAAGTTAGAAAATAATAAAAAAGTACATATAAGTACCTATTTATGGAAGACCGACACGCTAAGAAAGGAATCGCAGAGCGCAAGTTATTATGGAAATCCTGAAGATGAAATTATGGCAATATTCAATCAGTTTGTAGACATTCACATGGGTTACACAGTATCTGATACCTAGCATACATAATATAGTATTCTAACATATTTAATGATGCAGAATATACCAAACCAGAAAAGTGGGAATTGGAGTAGCGCGGCTTTTCCAAACTCTTTGCATCAAACACGATTTTTTTTCTATTCTGTAATCTGACCCATCTATGCCTAAACAAAGTATAACATTTAACAAGCTTCTCCTCCGGAGTACTCATAGTATTCTTCTCACAATAAACCGTGACCTTTACGATGCGTTCGCGCATCGATCACGCCCCGTATCGTGGATCAAGTGGCGTGCGCTATCTATCGGGCGCATTGAGCAGATACACTCTATATGCGCTTGAGTTAAGCACGCATTGTGAGACCAACACACTTCAATATCATCAGGAAAATAATCGTTTGTAGTGGTTTGTGGGATGGCATCATATTGGATAAATCATATCATTCATATTTGTTAACTAATCTATCTATATTATTTGATTTGATTATTTGAAAACGGTCTTCCACTATGTTGTTGTTGGTGCTTACTTGATGATGATCCAAAATGTATACTTATAGATGCACTAACCTTTGTCATGCCTGTTCACTAATCAAGGCATCCATTTTATTTTACCGTTGATAATTACAAATCCTATAATCTCCGTTAAGAAACCATATTGGATTTTCATGTATTTCGCACCAATCATTTCACATCGCCTTATCAAGAGTATTAACAAAGCGAACAAGTAAAGAAGACGTCATAACTACGTCAACGTAATTTGCGATAATTTTTGATTTTGTTCAAAGTAAGTTTATATTTTTTTATCAGTAAAATGATTTTCAGTCGATGTGCAGATAGCGGCTTGTTCGGAAGTGATACTACACTAATACCATAATACCTCAGTGCCACCGATATTCGTACAGATCTCATCTTATCGTTCCTATTATTAACGTAAGTGACATTTTGTTGTTTGTTTTGGTCTATTCCTAATCTTTGATCTGATGCCGGAATCATATGGCTGCACAAAACCTTTGCATAACAGTATATAGTTACGTAATATTAAGGGCGGTAAAAGCCATGATGACTGACACAGAATTCTTAATTTTAAATTTTATTTAGGTACCTAACTATGAAAATGCATTATCTAGTAAGCAGAAAACATAATTTATGTTACGCATTCAAATTTCAAAGTTCGAATTCCTTAACAATTTTTAATTCACTTTTACATATTGTGATATCAAAAAAAATAATTAAAATTAAGTTGCCAACCTTGAACACACAAGTAATCTTGAATTTGTAGAAGAAAGAAAATATAGAATAAAGCAAAGCAGCTCCTGAAAATTCAATTTACTCAACCTCTTAATATTATTCAGTTCCATAGACTTTAAACAATTTTACTAACACATTGTATTTACTATTTATATTAAATCTGTACAAATTGGGTAAACAAATTGTGATTTAAATTACTTTAATTTGTGTAAAACGACGTCCATTACCTGAGCGTGACTTACAAAGTAATTTAAAGGTTGTGTGTGAAGTTGACCAACCCGCACTGGGCCGACGACGTGGTCGACTAAGGTCTATTTGACCTGGTGGGATCTAGATGAGTTGTTAACTAATGATATCATGGCTCTATGCAAAATGGACATTTTGCGAATTAGACATTTTGCTATGAACGTATCATTTGAATAATGAATTGAATAAACTGCGTAAAGTATTACTAGAGCCTAATATGAAAAAAAAAAACCAAATTCTCCACTTTTTAGCATATATAAATGTATTTTTATCATTATTAGTAAAACTAGAGTGGTCATTTTTTTTCTAACTTTAAAAGGAAATTAATAGAGCTAATAAAAATTAATTTAAATTGTGAAATTGGCTATAAGAGAAGTAAAAGGGAAAAAGATAATTAAAGCTGATATTCTTCAAAAAAAAAAATACATTTTTGTACATACTAGTTATCAATAAGTTATACTATTATAGGTCTCATGGACACTTAGCCTTGTACAATTAATTATTCATGTCTTCTTCTTCTGTCGTGTCGATGGCTAGTTTTAAATTTTTTTTGCCCAATATCCTGTAATTTTCAAATCCTACAGGCTCTGTCTAGTTTGGGTTCAGATGGCCGTGTAAAAAATAACCGTATTTAATTTATATAACCGTTTGAAGACACAAAGATGTTATTAGTGGTACTAAGATTAACTTTTTTTTTGGATATTCGCACCTTATTTATATCTTACTTGTTTTTCATAAATTTATTATTTTGTAAAGTTAGTTTAAGTCCTTTTTTTGCCCATGACACTTGGTTCTACAATAGGTATTTAATTTTGATCCAAATGTTGTTGAGTCCAGATGTATGTTTATTCAGTATAAGTTTTTGAAATAAAATATGATCATGACGGTCACTCTAAAAAAAGTTTATCTAAGGTTATGCTGCTGTAGTGGACCTGCAAGTAGATATGACCCACAAAACCGAACTTTATTTTAAAATAGAGTTCCTGATGCTTTATCTAAATACTCAAGTTAATATTATTTTGTTTATAGTAGCGTGATTTTTTTTACGCAGGGCGGTTTTGTTTCTGATTAAAATCCAGCAGTATTTCTTAAACTAAAATGTTGAGTGACAAATAATAATATAAAATATTAAAAATATTCTATTCTAACATGTTATCCAAACGCCTACCAAGCTATCCTACAAAAACTTTAAAAATAATAGACTATACTTTTAAAAATTTATTAATTTCGGAAACATAAACGTAAGGGTTTTCAACTTTAAAAGTTGATACTTAAAGAAAGACTTAAAGAATATTTGTATTTTGTATTTGTATACTTAGTTTTGTAAGTGCTGTGCCTCCAATGGGCCGTAACCGTAACGTCACATTTAATAATCTGTGGTAACGTGCCAGCTATAGACTAGGTATAGTAGTAGAAGTAAGTAATAATGATGAGATTTTTTGTTTTCTTTTAATCTTTTTGTTTTTAATTGGCCTATGCTTGTGTCGAAGAGGTACGACCAATCAAGCTTCACCAGACTGAGGGTTCTTTTCCTCGTTCTCTCATTATGGCATGCTGTGGTGTTGATTATGACAGCAGTAGATAATGCGGTCACACGCAAACGGATATAAGTGCAAACTGACGTCTTTTTGATAAGATAACTTATTTATTAGCATTAATCAACATGACATAATGATCAAGTGTCGTTTCTAAGGTTACGTTCCTAGATTAGTCTGCATGAAAAAGTCTCGTGACATACTTTAAATTACAGCGATAAACAGGGTTAGGTTACAAGTAGCGGTAAGCATGGAATACTACTTGTATCAGTATAATATATTTTGTCTAATTTGCTAGCACACTTTCATAAACTACAAAAATAATAACGGGTGAAACTATGATACATTTTTGAATGAATTTTTAATACATAAATTTTTAGCAGAACAATTTTAGTCATCATTTATTTGTAATTTTTCAGCGATTTTTCATTTCGTTTGGAAAATGATTGAATGATCGTCCACTATTCTAATTTAAAAAAAGAGATAAAAAACGGAAAAATCAAATAAGATTTAGATTAGGATTTGTGAAGGCGACTTATCACTTATGCTCAATTATGATAAGACAATAATAATTTTCAAGTAAAAGTTGAGCATCAAAAAAATCTCTAGCACAGATTGAAATAACTTATCTAAACGCAAACTAGAGTAATAAATTTTATACAGTAAATCACTACTATTTCCCGTGCCATGGCCAATTGAAGTGTAATCGATATTTATCAGGGCTTAATTTTTGACAGCTCTTATCGTAATCATAATTAATGATGCGATACCTATACACAAACAAACTTATTTGTCGATTGTCGATAAGGAGGCCCTTATCATCTGTTACTTGCCGTCGAATGGGTGATACACAGAAATCTGGTTGTTACCGTAATCCATCGACTTAAGTTTTTGAAATTCTGTTTGACTGGGTACTTGTCGTTAAAAAAAAAAAAGTCAAAAGTCGACTTGTGCGAGGTACTCTTGATCTTGTTAAGATAATAGTGCATTGAGTTTTGATTTAATATAAGTTGCCACTCAAAAGGCACTTGATAAAAAATAGCAGGTCACTGATTTTTTTTTCTTTTTTACCATCCGAAACATTGATCCATTTCGGGCACGAAACTAACGCTAGTTGATTATTGTTTTTTACAAGACATTATTACTGTAACAGCCAGTAATAGACCAATGTTGGACTAAGGCCTGTCTCTTGAAATAAGATGTTTAAATCGACACTTTTCAATACATAGGAGATCGCTGTGCTTTCTATTTCTTGGGCTATGTAATTTTAGTCGCTTGTACTGTTTATTGTAGTAAGATGTAAAGTGGGCAGGTATAAGAAAAATATTCTTGCCTGCTTGAATTCTTAGTTTTAGTGCTGTTCTTAATATGTTAATCCTTTTGGCCACTGGCTGTGTAAATAGCGTGTTATGTACGAATACGTCAGAGATATGATTTATCAAATTAAGCGTATTCCTGCATTGCATTTCATAACACTGAACTTTGTTCTGATATTGAAATTGTGATGTGGGAAAAAGTTTTTTGTACGAGTTCTGTTATGATTCATAGGCTGAAAGATAAAACTAAATCAGTGTTTAAAGTAAACAAAATGTAGTGTGATTTACAGGAGTGGTTCCGTGCCCTGTTATCCGGCAATAGATCTGGCGCGTCTGTTTTCATGAAGTGGCGTGTTACTGTCTACGACAGATACAACGCACAGATATCTGCAGCAAGTTTAGTGCCAATAAAAATCACGGTTCAGTTGGCTAACAGCGCTTAATGCCCGCTATCGCTGTCGCTTATCACAGCGGTATCGAGTGTTCTTCGCGCGCTATCACTTAATCAAATTGGGAGCGTATCGGTATCAGACGTCCGTCTTTCGATTACGCGCAAATATTATCTTAATTGATTGTCTTTTTTCGACAAAACCAAAACCTCGTTCTCTTTGAAGTCGCGATAATCCGCGATAAAACTAAACGATATTTTTCATATTTTCAGATACGCGAAGCATGAGTCGTTCCCGGTGAATAGCGCTAACGATGAGACTGATCTCGCTGTGGGAATAGCGAGCGATTTGCAAGACTGAAATGCGGATAGGGCGGACTTTGAGCGCGTGTGTATAAAAGCGATGCATGGTGTGTGAGGTTGGAGCGGAGATGGACATGAGCGGCGAGGGCGGAGGGGCGGTGCAGCAGCGGTGGTACGAGGGCCGCGTGAACGGCAGCCCGGCCGCCGGAGACGCCACCTCGGACGCCAACGGAGACTTCTTCCACTCGCCCCTGGAAGGCGGCCACCACTCCCGCGCCCGATACTACCACCAGCAGGTGCACCCTTCCTACTCGGCCGCCGTCTCCTCGCATGGTGAGTTTACCAACTAACGAATTACATCATACTAATATTATAAAGAGGAAAGATTTGTATTTTTGTGTGTGTGCGTGTGTGTGTGTGTATGTTTGTAATGAATAAACGAAAAAACAACTGAACCGGATAAAAAAAAACACTATTAGAAAGCTTCGTTCACCTTGAGTAACATAGGCTACCTTTCACCGCGGGAAAATACCTTATTCTCACGGGAAAAACTGTTAACGCGGGCGGAGCCGCGGCAGAAAGCTAGTATAATAATATACTCGTACTTTACATAGTTCGCCTGTTGGATTTTGAAGGGGCCGCTTTCTATTAAATAGGAGGTATTACCTCTCCGTGAGGTGGGTTGATGGTCGCGGGTGATTTTTGTTAAGCTGGGTTTTTAGAGCTTGTAATAGTTGTCATTTTAGGTAAACGGTAAATATAGAGAGGGTGAGATGGTTGATATCCAATATTAAGGCTAACTAGCGACACATTCATATACATTTTCCTTCTCTTTCTTGCATCATATTTCAATGCTGAAAGCACCTCACCCAATGATCTTGGCTCGGACTATAATATAATTCTTTTTGCCCTGTATTCAACGGCGTGGATGGCATCACATATTGTAGTATCGAAAGAGAGAGATCGTTAGCAAATTGCAGAAAATTCGAACAAGAAAATCTTTTAATCATGCCGATGCTGCTGTAGGACAATATCGCTCAGAGATAATCATGACATGATCGCTATCTCTATTGGATTCCATAAATTCTTACCGTTGAGCACAGGTACATCAGAACTGGACGTCATAACAATTAAACACGTTAAACGACCCTCTAATTCCGCGAGCGAGCTGTCAGTATTTAAGCAAATTGCTCCCATGGCCGCCGGTAGGCAGCCGTCCGTCGCGGCTTATCGTGCATCAGGCGATATCTCTCCAAAACTCCACTATTAATTCACTGGACCCAACCAGTCAAAATCGCCATTCTGTAAGGTGACAGCTTAGGTAAACACGATCTAAAATGGGTCTCGGCCGTAAAAGAAAAAATAATCCATACTTTTTTGTTTTTTTGAGGTTTAAATTTTATGGAGGCTATAAAGTTTTTCGTGGGGACAGGTGGCTCTTCTTTATATTTTAACTGCTCATTTGAGAGAGCGCGAGGTCTGTGTGCCGGTCGTTAGGGGCTAGATTGGCATGCAGCTCGGTCGGGATCGCTCACAATTTATTTAGCGGTGCGTCGGTAGTGATGTGACACTCGAGAAACTGTGTCACTTCTCGGAATCGGAACTGGGAATTGATTTCGTCGCGTTCACAGCAGTTATGTCGCGTAGTTTATGGCCCTGTGGCGTCCCGGCCGGGACTGATTCCGACTGGTATCGTCTCGCGCCGCTTCTTGTCGCTCTGATTACATCTGAATCTGGTGAATTCATTTTGTCGACATACGGGGGCTCGATTAGGTACCCGCTTACATACGATATTACGAGATACGTTGATTTCCAAAACGAGATATGATCGTTTGTTAGACTGGTAATTTTATTGATACCAAGGTTGGTTAATTAAAATATTCTTGTTCGGTCTTTGTTGGGATATAAACGTGTGTTTTATTGCGTTTATTTACAAAGTGGCAGTGGAGGGCAGTTGTAAAGCGCATTACAAGTCGCGCGTCCCTCACATAAACTGCGCGATGACAGCGCGCATCGTTTTCACTTTGGCCTCCACGCTTTACGAGCGAACGTCATTTTTTGCGCTGACCACTGAATTTTATATGAATTTTATACTGAATATTTACGACGCGGTATTTGCTAAAGCGTGTAGTTTTCTTATACAGAGCTTGGGGGAATAAAGAGGCTGAAATAAGTAGGCGCTGTAACTTAAGTAGGCATCTTCATGCATATCGCGTTTAATTGGACATCTCGCCTTGATGGCATCCGTAGTTATGGCGGTTTCACACCGCACAGACAAATATTACATTATGCTAACAAGACAGGAAAATAATACAATTGTTGCTGATGCAAACTGCAGTAGGTGCTGAGGATCATTATAAACCATTATCACGTTGACTCAAAACACGAAGGCTTATATTATCAGCTGAAATACTTCTCCAAAAGGACTTAAGCCTATCCAAAATTAAGGGTGATTATCGCATTTACAAAAAAATACATAACCTTTTTATTTCTTCGCTTATTCCATCATGATATTTTCCTACATACCGTAAGAATGTCGAATAAACGTGCTACCTTACCTACCTATGTAGGTAGGTACAACATACTACTTAAAAATAAAAATAATAACCAAGTGGCGGGCCTAGAATAAACCTGTGCCTAAAGGATATAAAGCAATGACCCTATCACTACGTCACATTACGTCATCGACGACAAAAGGCTTATCAGACATTTTGAGAATTAGCTTCGTTCTGAAACACGATACAATATCTAGAGCTATAAGTAATAGTACCGCGGCGATTGATGATGGAAAGAATAATATTTATTTCACTCTCAATAAGATTTTATAGGCGGTTTTATAACTAAACGTGTGGACATCTACTGTAATTCTATACTAGTGTAGAGTTTTTATCTGAACGGACTACATGTAAACTTTTAACTGGTTTTATGGGTAATAGGGTAAGCTTTTATGTTTAGTAGTTCTACAAAAAGTAAATACTAGCTTCTTTTTAATTCGTAATGAGATATGTCACGAGAGCCTTCGCTTGTGTGCACGAACATTAAAACACAATGTACTTCTAGTGTAATTTAACTCAACGGCGTTTAATAATATACATAGAGCAAGAAAAAAGAAGAATGTATAAAATCCGTATAATGTAAAATTTCTCTTGTATTTTAAAACCAATGCGAAAAAACTCACTCAGTATGTAGAGCCGTAATCTAACAGCTTAGCAAATAGTTAAAAAAACTTGATCAGTCAATTTTACAGTCACTTTTCAAAACAATCTTCAACACTCCCGTACAAAAGAGTCATATTATTCACAGTTTTTTTGGGAAAGTTACTCAATACCATTGATATAAGGATGTTTTTCCTGATACCCAGTAGTAGATTTGCTGTTTGCAGCTAGTACAGCTAAATAGACGAAATAAGCAGTCTTATTTAACATTTAGTTATTTCCAAAATTTATTTAGATCCCGAATCTAAAATGACAATATTTCTTTAAAGATACAAGAGTTTTAAGCTTAAATGGTAAATATAAATAAATTAATAGTAAATAAATTATGAGTCATGAGATTTTATCCCTATAATTTTAGTCGAAAATAGTCCGAAATTATGCTTAGGCATGTAGAATTCGAAAGAGGTTTATAACAAAATCAAAATCAGAAGAAGAAAGAAGAATAAAAGATGCATAGAAAGAGTCATAAAGCAGATGGATGCCGATGTCTGCATCTGTATCGGAGGCCGCGAACAGAGGCATTATTCCATACGAGAGTATCAAACCATCGACAATTTCACAGTATCTGAGCAATCGCCATTCCCGAGCCATTATATCTTCACATTCCATTTTATACTCTGACGTCACTGGTTACAGTACAATACAAATATTCAAGTCCGGTGAAGCTTCATACGTCGATTTTCGACCGATGTCGTCGATGCGTCGACCAGTGGAAGTCAATTTAAAAAAATACATACAATTATTCTTACTAGAATCTCCTTTTAAGATATAATTTTCTCTTCTTTACTGTTCTTCTTTACTTTTTTCAGCCAATATTATAAACGTGAAAGTAACTGTCTGTTTCAATTTCATGATTAATCTGTTGTATGGATTGCAATACAATTTTTAGGATCATATACCTACCTAATTGAGAGAGACATTTTATAGGCTATTTTTTATATCGGGAAAAAAAATCGGAAGAATTCCGGTTTACGAAAATAAAACGTTGCTGGCACATTTGAAGTTATATTTAGAAAAAAATAATTAAATCTCTGTTTTGCTACAGAAAAATCACAGGCTTACTAATTGGGGGACGAACAAAACCTGCTTAATGTATTTTTAGGAATCGTGTACACTTTCTATGACAAATTGACAAATAATGATCGCGTTCGTGATTGTAATGAAGGGCGTTACTGTTATTGTAAAAAATCCTCATTAACGTACATATTGTCTTCATTAATTTTTTATTTATGTTATCATAAAAAAGTGGAGTTCATTTATTTCGGTCTACTTGCAATATACCTGTAATTGTGTATAATAGGTTTAAAAAAACCAGAGTACACTTTTTAAATAATTCACTAAATAACTACATAAACCAGTCTAGTGTTTATATTTTTTAATTTGCGGTGTGGAATTATAGAGACACAAGCAACACAGTTATACGTCGGTGCAGTTTAGACTGTTTTATTGCCAGTGGTCGTAACTAGACGCAAGGTTATGAGATTTTTTCAATTATCTCGTTGGACGAGTATTATGGTATGTGACATGGCGTAGCAAGCGAGCTTAAGCAGCAAAACGAATACAATTCAAATTCAGAATATGTGATTCCTTTCTTTCGTGAATATGGTTGAAAAGGATGCATAGAATTACTACGGCTATTGAAAACTTGAATAGTTTCTTAGACCTAAAAATAATTTATTCCCAAAAAATAAATGAACGAAAAAATTTAACATCGGTCAACTACATAGTTCCTTGTTAATACTCGTAGAATTTGTCAAAACTATTTCCTAACAACACTAGAGCAGAATCTAGGTGTACGATTTCCATGCGTACACGCATAGTGCGGGGTGCGTGTGTGCGTGCGGGGCGCAGATTGGCGCAATTAGTGGGGGGCGGGGCTTCGGAGACATCCTCCCGCCGCGCCTGCGCAAGCGACGCTACGAGTACATCTCTACGCATCGCCCGACGGAGTACAATGCTCTTATTACACGACTGTGCTACGGCGTAGCAAGCGTAGCAAACAATTGCAAAGCATTGACTACAAAATGTGATGGGAAGTTTTCCATTAGCAAATTAAGAAAAAAATCCTTAAAAAATGGCTCAACAGATGGCACTAGTAAATAGTGAGGTAATAAATACAGAAGTATTGAATTATAAAAAAAAACATCTAAATTAATTAACTAAAATTTATTTTAGTCGGAACCATGTACAATCTGACAAAAAAAGTCAAAAAGTCTACAATAATAATACAGTGAGATCACTGTTCTCATTATTTTACTAACGTCCGTCATCGATGGAAATCTAAAAGAACGCTCGTTTTTTTTTTAATTTCAGGCTGTCAGAAAATCTCCCAATAATAATTGTGATGTTTTTACTTTTGTAAATCGTGGTATTGGGCTGTGTGTGGTAGGTAAGAACGGTTTATTATTTTACATTATAGTATAGTACCTAAATTGTTTGTAAAATTATTAAATTCATACATTTTGGAACAATTATGGTTTGAATTACAAAGTGTTTTTAAGTCTAGTGGCTTGGTGAGGGAGTATAGTTTTTTTAAGCTCGGAGGTCAATGTCTATAAATAAAGTTTATTTTTATGTATTATACTTTAATAATAATTTCTTTATCGCACACAAGAAAATTAACATGTCTTTTTAACCAAAACAAAAAAATATTGTTCTTATAATACACATTTTAAGAACAATATGGCAACATGTTTATTAATCTGGAACAATTGGATTAACTCCCTTTTATGTGACTTGGTTATGAAACTTTGCATGTTAAAGTTGGATTGTTAAAATTTCTTAGTAACGTGAACGTGCAAAGTTTGCATACGTCGATTAAGCTGAGTTTAACACGTAAGCTCAGCTGAGCCTCACAATACGTTTTTGTTATAAATAAGGTAATGAATTATCTCTATATATTATTTTAAATATTTAATTTGATTAATTTTGTTTAATCTTTAACCATGGGTAGAATCAAATGTAATAGGTAATAAAGTTAAACCTAACTAATTACGGGTAATATAATATTAAGGCTATCCAAGTATTTATGTATTAGTTTTTTTAATAAGTATATCAGGGATGTTTATGCTATTTTTAAATTGAAGCGAAAAATGAGAAGCATTGTGCCATGTCTGTTCAAAAAGTAATATAATAGAAAAAAATGTAATCAAAAATAAAAAACTTTATAACAAATTAATTTTCATAAAGAGGGTAGATTAAGTAATCGTCTGTCGTCACCTATAACGTTGGTTCTCACTATATTTAGGAAGCGAATTAAACATTGTCTTATGCTTTATCGTGTAATATAAGTATTATTTGCTCGGAGCTTTATAACTGCTGGGAAAGGTCGTAAACTAAGCTTCGGAAATATAGGGTGCTTTCTTAAAAAAGAAAAGATTTTTTTTAATTGCGACATTATTTATCTCCCAAAAGTAAAACTATACAATGAAGTGATTGTTTATTTGAATCTTTTTTAGTTATATTACTGTTTTGTTTAGTGTACTCGAATATTTATATTAAAAAAATACCTTTTACAGTCACATCTGAACCAGTATACTGTTTATAACCAGTAGTGGTAAATACAACCATGCTATTAGATTAGAAATAATAAGAACACACATCATATTTGAAACATTAAATTTATCTAATCTTAGTAAGCCCTGTGTCCCACTGTTGAGCAAAGGCCTCTCTTCGCTCGTGAATTAAGCCCTTTGCTTTGAATTTAGGAACAAAACAATATTTTTAACATGTTTCAAGTTTTAGACAAAAATAGTTGCAATCGCCCTGTAGACGAACCAAAAATATCGTCAGAACGGGCAGGAGCTGTTCACGATTAATTAAGTCAGACTCCGTTATTCATTAGAGCACGTTTATTAGCCGTCACAATACATTTAACTGCGGCCTCTACACACGCGGACTTACACTCACCTACTCTATTACATTTGTTTAAAAACCAACCTTATTGTTTTGATATAGAGTTTATTTGTACTCTAGTAATAGCTGCGGGTCTACAGTCACCTACTCTATAGCATTAGTTCAAAACCAAACCTTATGTTCTTGTCAAACAGTACATCAGAGCTTTGCTATTTGCCGCGGGTATACAGTGACCTACACGTTACTAACTGTGGACCTGACCGTAGTTCAAAAACGAACCTTATTATGGTTGAAGAGAGTGCTTTAAATCGGTCTTGAGTCGCAGGAAAAGCTTGACCAAGCGAACCGTAGCTGACCTCGGGGCACACGGGTTTTAGCCGACAAAGAGTTTATGGTATACTTTTTATATGATTGTCGATAGGATTTTGTTAGTAAAAATAAGTGTGTTATATGAAAATGTAAAAGTTGACGAACAAAGAGGCATCAGAAATTTCAGCGTTGTGCATTGTCTCACATTTTTGCGTAGCGATGTGGCAGTCGCAGTATTAGGACCTCGCCCTAAGAGTTTTCCATGTAAGAGTAAGTTTGTCGCTGTAAATATTCTTTGGGTATGCCCCGGTCTTTGTTTAATATTTAGTTATTTAAGATAAACTGACAAAAAAAAAAAATTTTCTATGTTAACTTACATATTATTATTTACATTACTAGATATAAATTTAACTAAAAGATCTTATCTCAGCATATAATACGCTACGCCACGTCGTCGTCGTCACCGCCGCCGCTGGTAGAAACAAAAGTAGGTCAGTTAAGAAAAAAATCGAAATATACATAATTCTTTTGTTGTACTTAAGAATATCCTAATAATAAAAAGTTTTAGTAGCATTAACACTATACGACCCTACCCGCAACACTATTAACCAAACCAATTTTAATTACATGTTTGACCAACATTAGTATAAACAAGCATGGTAGTTAGTTGTTATTTCTCCTAATTGTTAAGTATTACTCAAAGTAATTGCTTAACTAACCGAAATTCTAAATTGTTGGGCCTACAAGATTAGAGGTCACTAGATTACTTTTTACATTACTCCGAATCTAATCAAACAAAGTATATTTTCATAAACTCAACTTGGTAAGCCTGTTATGATAAATTTAATAGATAATTTAAAAGCGCGGTATTATTTAAATTCTAGAGCAAAATCTGGTAGGTATATTAATTAATGTTTATCAAAAAAACAATGCTCAAAATATTCTAAGACAAAAGTGTTGCATTATTTAAGGATATATATAAAAAGTTACAAACCATTTAATACAGTCAACTTTATACACTGTGGCATTAATAAAACTATGTTACAAAACTAGAATTATTTTATTTAACTCCCATCAAACTAAACCAAAACGTTTTTAGTTTTATAACAGTTCATACAGATAGTATGGATAGAGAAGAAATTAGAACAAACACGAAAACGATTGTAAAAGTTAAGTAATTAGGTCAAGCGTCGTTCGGTGCAGGTCGATGCGGTGAGACTTGCAGACTAACTTTAGATCACAGACATATAAAGGGAAGCAGACTTAACATTATTGCATAATACAAAGAATGCCGCGTGGCATGAATTTCCACTTAAGGTACATAAGTTTTGTTGTTTTTCTTTAACATAATTGGTAATATTAGGGACAAAAATAGTAAAGTACTTATGAATGTGAAAGAGTACTTCAGTATACAAACACCCGCAACAACTGTTTATAAATATATTAATTTGACAATTCAAAAATAAGCTACGAGTGAAAAGTTGCCACGCGTTCTAAGTATGTAATGTTTAGTCTGCTTCCCTTTATATGTCTGTGCTTCAGACACGAGCAAGCGCCAATAAAACTGAAACTACCGAACTTCCCACAATCTTATCGATTTCACAACTACCTGAATTTGTGTATTTTTCTAGCGGATGGAATGTTGTTTTTAGATATTTGTGAAACTCAAAATTGTATGACTTATTGATTCATAATATTATAAATTGTGCTTGCTCTGAATGTTTGTCATAAATTATGCTTAAATAATATGTTTAGCTTATGGAAAAACATTTAAGCGGGGCAGGGACTTGGATCCGCATCTTCTAGGCTAAACTGATGAATTAAATATGTAAAAAAACATATTTTTTCAAATAAAAAATATTATTTATAATATAAGTATCTTAGGTAATTGTGGTAAGTAATATTATTGTAATGTTACAGTACCTATTACTGGTTCCAAATTTATTAATGATGAGCTTATAACCAATTTTTCAAGCTAATTAACGACGATATACTTACACAATGGTTACAAAAGTTCCCATACGTTTTTTTTCTAATCGGTCATTATTAGGTCCTGTCCAAAAAAACGTCCATTCGGTCGAGTGCCCCCAACGCCGTTCACTATAGAACTTAACTTAATATATTCATTTTGCTTTTATATCTTTCGCGTGATTAACTTTGATTGATTGCATCCAAATATTGATATTTGATATTAAAATCTGATAGACAAGGACAGATGTATGTTTAAGTGGCTAGTTAGAGCAGGAGGCGCGACCCTACGCTTGCATGATAATGAGCAATTTATTGCGCCTGTGACATGATGTTCGGAAGCGTTGCTTTGAATTAGACATGGCTAAAACTTCCTTGAACTGGCGACGAACGCATTAGCGAGCAAAAAATATTTTGTTTTGTCTGGTTTATTGACACCTCGTAAAACTGACCGCCTACGGGTACGCCCTTGTTGTTAATGATATTGCCAAAATTATTTGGTGTATATTTAATTTAACTGAGAATATTAATTTCTCAGTCTAAATCTCGGGGCTCGAATCTACTTACTTGCTTATTGTTTGGGTTTCAAGACTAACCTACCTCACTAACCCTGAATACATTAATCTTACTTTTGAAAATTATTTAGATTTTAATAAGTCTGTTGCTTATGTTTTAAGAAATTTAAGTAGACAACAAGCGTACCCACTTTCAGTAGAAATAGTATTTTAGGGTGCCCGAAGTGGGTCCGAAACTATCCAACCTTAGGATAGGGTAGAAATATCCCGTTAAAAAGATGAAGCAATGATTACAATATTCACACTTAAGACTGACTAAATCTTTATTAAAATGTCAAAAACAGCGACAGTTCAAAATGTAATTTTATTTATTTTCTTTCCGACTTTATACCAGGTACCTACCTGGTCAGTATCTTTTTAAGACAAGGATACGACTTGTGGTCTTTTAATTGTCTCTACCCAATTTAGAGGTTTAGTTTCCGGTCGATCGCTGCTCTGAGGATCATGCGGAATGAACTTGATGGATGAAGGTAGCAATGGCATGCGAGATGCGAGCATGGATTCCTTACGCCACCAACATAACTACCTACTACACTAAACCAATGCTACAACAGTCTAATGCTGCACAGAATAGAGTCGAAAACTAATTGCTTTTAATGTAATTGGATGGAATATGATCTTGGTAATAAGGTGGATGAGTCGGTGGTTTTGTCACGATTTGTCATACACCAAGATGCGGTTAAGAATCTGAAGTTCAGACGCAGGAGTTATGACAAAAATGTTATGGGAACGAAAAAAAAAAACGTTCATTGAACTGTTTCTTTTTATAATGATGGATTGCTCTTGATTTAAATACTACCTACATATAATTTTAAATGCTCCTATCTAATATCTAAAAAGTACCACTTAATTTTTTTTATTATAGTTACGTAGTGAAATTACACTCACATTACATCGTATTAAGTATTTATTATGATATCAGTAATTAATGGCGGAACAAGTAAGCATGAAGGAAGAAAAAAAATTACGCGCCCTAAATTTTTCTTCCTTCATGAACATAAGTATTCAAAAAAAGTAATAATAAATCATGGACGATAAAATGTTATAATTAAAATTATGAAAACAAGTATGTAAAAATAAATATCACAAAATATGTACATACGTACGGCTTATATTTAAACCTTTTGCCACTTTAATAGAGTTAAAAAAAAACCGTCGTTTTATAGGTTACCCTAAGAAATAAACAATGTATAATAACGTGAACACTCTTATTTATAAGGTCGTTAAGAGGTTTTGTAACAACTTCAGTAACGAGGCCGCCAATCGCGTGTCCAATTCACCTTATAGTTATATTTACCTATACTAACAAGTATAGTACAACAGTACTATACATCATTATTGTATATAAATTACAAATTAGAAAGATTTCTACCTACATACATATATGGACTTCATAAGATATTCATATCACGTAATATTCTATTCTACTCAATGACAGCATTCATGCAATCAAAATGTTTTAGTCAACAATATAATTACCTTTAAAATTATATATCATTATTGTATATAAATTACAAAATAGAAAGATTTCTGCCTACAATACATGGACTTCATAAGATCTTTTATAATGTATGTATTATTTTTCAAATAAATTATTTTTTTCTTTCTTTCTTTCAAAAACAAAGATTTAATTGCTTTGGATAATATCTTCTTCATTCACATCGTTGGTTTATATATATGAAATATGTACTTTAATTTCTTTATCGTGACTTAAAATTCTCAACCTAATTAACACAATGTACCTAGACTAGACCGATAAAATAAAATACTTATACATATAAGTATAAACCTTTTTTAAAACGCCAACTACATTATTTTCCAAAACCACGTTCTTTACAATCATAATTCACAGGAATTACAAACTGCTGAGCTGATTTATATTTTCATTAATGCTGTAATTTTTGGGTCTAGAGCATTACGGCGTAGAGGGCGTTAGCGTCGCGTTTGGTAGAAGCCTATTTTCGCAGCACATTACCGAGGATGAATGATTTCCTGGCCCCGCGTGATTTATACCGGCTGTTCTGAACCAGCTACCAGTGACCACAGACTGCATAACATAAGGACTAAGCATACAGCGACATTCATGTCAACTTTACAAAATTAATTAGGCTGTACGGTCGTTGTATTCAATCGCCATCTTTTTTTTTAATTTGAAACTTTTGCTGTATTTACCTCTGTTGAATGTTTTCTCGCATTAATAATGTTAAATTAAAAAGGTGAAGAGTCATAATAATCGTATTAGCTAAAAAATAAAGGTTTTGTTGTCAATTTCAGATTATTTGATGTTTTTAATGACATGTGAGTTATTCCTTGGGAAAAATTAAGTTGGTGATCAATCCTCCTAAATTTTCTCCTATTTCCTTTAATGGCACGATAATAATTTTTAAATACGTAGTGTTTTTGCAACGTCTTTGTGTTGTCAGATCTATGTTCAGCTACCACACCATGGACACAGACTCATTACTGCACCCCCAACAGAATGGACACTTGTTCAAGCAAAGAAAGCGTCGCATTCGTCTTCTTTTGTTACCTTCCAAACACGATAGCCATCGTTCGTTCCTTGTGGTTACTCGAGCATTATTACGTTTTGATTTCAATCTGAGGATTAATGAAAGTATAGATTTGTGGGCGTATTTGCTTGTTAGTCGTCTACGTGTTCCGTTAATGTTAAGCATCTAGAAAATCAATTAGCCGTTTGAACACGTGATTCTAGTGAGTTCTACGAAGTTTCGTAGTGCTGCCAGTTCACGTTACAAAAATAGGTGTAATTTTACATTTACATGTATTTTGCCACATGCGATTTTATCATACGTATGGTAGTCAAATCAAAAAAAATGTTAGGTGTTGGCTTCGTAATACTTATGAGCTGACTGAAAAAGGTAAATTTAGCTTGAAAAATCGTCAACATTTAGAATAGTTGAAAAAGGTAACCTAATGGTAATTCTAGTTTCTTTTTTTAAAGATGGAGATATATATTTTAGTTAAATGAAATGCCAAGTAACAAGTATAATAAATATCAGTGGAATATGTCGCTTCTGTATCAATTCGGATGTTAATCTGTGTCTGTAACGCGAGTCGGCTGCACGGTCGCTTGCTTCCATTTCTTTGCTGAGATCTTGTATTCAAACAAGTTGAATTAAAAGTAAAATTTAAACAGTTCTGTACGCTGTTACGTTGAAAATAATTTGTCTTACCGTTAATTACGGAATTAGACGTATTGTATTCAAAGTAGGAGAATATAGATAGTCTAGTTACATGATAAGTTTTTATGTAGAGTAGAGCATTAAATTTATTTGCGGTCAATAAGCTTAGAAATTAGTCAGTGGCCAAGTGGCTAGGGCCTTTGACTTTCATTCGGAAGTTTGCGGGTTCGAACCTCGGCACGTACCAATGTGTTTTCGAATTCATATGTACGTTTATTCGACGCTCTTACGGTGCAGGAAAAACTTGCGAAGTAATTCAAGGGTTGTGTGTGAAGTTGACCAACCCGCACTGGACCAGCGTGGTCGCCTAAGGCCTATACCCTATTTTCAGGGCCCTTCGGTGGGGACATTGTATAAGCTGTTAATGATGATGATACTTCCCGATATATATTTTTTACTTATTAGTTTTTGCATCCTGTGAGGCGACTTAAGCTCTACTCAACCCTCTAGGCAAGATAGGCTGTGTTTAGGTACCTAAGTATAATTTGAGGTATAGACCAGTACATAGATGAACATCCTGACGATGTTGCTCAAACAATACAACGCGTACCTATAGCAGATATGTACGTCTGACAATGGAAATACATTAACATACACATAACGTACCACTACATATGTATAGTGCGCACGTACGTACATAGCACATAATTCGACACCACTTGAAATTCAAAGCGACACGCGCGAGACGAGAAAAACAGGAAATTATGCGATTTCGGTTTCATTACTCTTTGTACATTAAACACTTTTTCTTAAAATTATGTTATTAGCAAACAAACATTTATAACTAATTCAAATTGCTGACTAAGGATTACTATCTAGTCAGTAAAACCAACAGTTCGCTTTGTTATTAAACTTTTTTTATGGTAATATTTTAAGAGAACGTACCGTAAAGTACCTATTAAATAGCATCTTTGATAACCTACACGAAAAAATAATTAAGAACGGACATACACGTAACAAGTTTTAATTTTGTACTTTATGTTATACAATAAACAACATAAGAATACGAACTTTGAACCATATATATTTTCTAATAAGGCTTGCATACTTGACCAAATGCGCTAAGCCGCTAACATTATTGATCAGCTATTCTAGGAAAGATCTACCTACGTACACTATACCCACGAACTTATAGTTAACAAGGATATTGATTGTATACGGTGGAGGCTCGTAGGATGCCTACAATATGAGGATAATAAATCAACAACTATAAAGTAATGTAGAGATTATTATTTATAAGGCTATAATAGCAATATTATATCTATATTATTATTTATCATGCTCTCGTGACAGACCGTGACTACAAACGTAGTTTTTGCCTACCTCCTGTTGCCAGGTAGAACCTTATGAGAGTCATAATGAAGGAAGAATTAGTAGCTTAAACATGTCCCCACCGAGGGGCTCGAGCCTACCCTGAAATCAGGGTGAATAGGCCTTAGTTGACCACACTGACCCAGTGTGGGTTGGTCAACTTAACACACAACCCTTGATTTCGCAAGTGTGTGCAGGTTTCCTCATGATGTTTTCCTTCACCGTAAGAGCGTCGAATAAATGTACATATGAATTGGAAAATCGAAAACACATTGGTATGTGCCGAGTGTTGAACCCGGGAACTTCAGAATGGAAGTCAACGACTCTAGCCACTTGGCCACCGACGCCCTACAAACGACCGCCCCTCTCTCGAACGACGCTCTCTAGCTCTGGCTTATAGCCTATTAAGCCTTTTTTGACGAAATCACAGTAAAATGATTTTTAATAGTGTACAAATTGGAGGCCTTGTTGCTAAACCAGTAATTTCTTCCAGACCCCCGAAACGATTACATTGCTACAAATTAGATATTAGTGTCCACAGACGTTTATAATCTTAATTGACTCGACTGTAGATTGTTATTCTTCGATAAAGTTATGTAAATGACATGATCTGTCACCGCTATCGATGATGGAGGATTTATTGATCGTATAATACACGAGACAGAGAGCAAATAACTACTAAGTAGCAATGTTTCTAACCACTACTTATAGTATACCTATCTACAGAAGCGTGCGGCTGAGATTTGTGACCTTACATACATGCTCTACGCACTCAAAGACAATGTGTATACACAAGACATAGGTACACAAGCATGGCTCGCCTGCACAGTGCACTCGAAAGATAAAACATCGGTACTTATTGACAATTTTTTCAAACTTTTTTTTCCAGTAATTTGATGTAAGATGTCCACTTGTTGTAAACAGTTTCAGGTTGATAATATTATACTTAAATTAATTCAGTTATTTAACTACCTCATTATATCTACAAATAATATAATAATAGTAAATTTTTTATTCATTTGAAAAAATCAGTACAAAAGACATCAACGCGTTCATATCTTTCATTCCAATATTTTATGAGATACTTTTGAAAATTTGATATTCGTAAAAACAAGGGTTTTAAACCTAGCTCGCTTCTAAACGCTTTTAAAATTATATACAATTTTCAATACATATTTTTTAAGTGATCTATCAGCATTAAATAATGTATCAACAGAAACATTATTCTTTTATTAAAAAACATGTATTGATAAAAGTTCAAAATGATTCTTTTATATCATTATCTATCACATACTATACGTTAGTTAGCATAGATAGGATATCCATAGAGACCGCAGCGCCCATTTGTAAGTTATCCGAGAATGCACCTGCGGAGGCTGATGACGGTTATTTGCGCGGACGCAACTCGCTCGCTATTACCCGCTAACTATTGTTGCCGGAAAACTGAGGATCTGTGCATTATCCTCTCTACTCTCTTGTTTGTTTTTGCGGTCGGGTTCAAGAATAAGAGCAGTTCGTCGATGGTTTCAATTCAACACTTCAAATGCAATATTCACTTTATTTTTTTTGTGATTCATTTTTCCGAACCGGCAAAGTAAAACGAAATTATAATGTAGAAATTATGAATTTATGCCATTAAATTCAATAAGAAATAAGGGTATAAATCCAATAAAAATATTTATATATAGGTATGTGAAGATTAGAAGAAATGTATTATCTTAATTTATTTAAATTATTAATGCTACGCCAATTTAGTACACATATTTTTCAAGATATAAATTACTTACACATGGAAAAAGAAAGAAATACGTTACCTATAAAACACAGAAAATGACTGAAATTATGAAATACATGTAAATACCATATGCAATTGAACACGTACCTATAATAGTAATTATATAGATGTAGTACCAATGCATGTATATTCTGTGTCTACACTACGCTTCATTGATTCAAATATACGACTGAATTAAATAACAAAGCGTAATTGCCCCAAGAACGCCAATGTTTTTCATTACCTATACGCCGGTTGTTCAAAGAAAATTGATTGACTGTAAACTCGATGCTCGTTTCTTTTAATTACTCTTGACTGCACACAAAACTGCAGTTAGACTGTATCGATTCACACTATACGATACTTTATCAAATAACCAAATACATTGCACTTCCATTTCTAGTTCAAGATCTAAACGGCTAAGAAAGGCGTCGATGTATGGTAAAATTATACACATTGGTTGTTCTCACATTATTACGATTCATTAGACTTGTATTGAAAAAGTAAGTGACTCAGTGTTTTATTACGAGATGATACTCCATTTTGCATTGGAATAGGATCTAGTTGTGTTAATGAGGTATAAACAAAAACTCGTTCCATTGTTATGAAATAGTTTAAAGGTTGCTCGCCCAGTACAGAGAGGGATTAAGTTATAGGTTATTGACGAACCCTGTGTAATGACTGCGTGAACAGGGATGTAACTAATTATTCTATAAATAATCGTACAATTTCCAGGGTTTACTTAGATAATATAAATTTTTAATTTTTATAATATTTTTCTTTCACAATGATAAAAGATCCACCGCTAGCAGGCTTCGAATATTTTTTTCTACTAATAAATTTTATACTGTTGATTCCGTTCAATTAATTTTATCATCTACCTGCAGAATAAATATGTTTTTTTGTAGAATTTTGAATGATTATATCTATGCTAGAGTTTAGCATTCAAATAGCTTTATTTTACCGCGCAAATATAATGAAATCGGTGTAATGAGGTAATTTTAATGTGTGCTCATAAATTGAGCATAATGTAATAGTTACGAGTGGGCCTGGCTGGATGCTTGTAGTTAAAACAGTCTAACAACGCTACAAAATGGTGTGATTCCGCAATCAAAATTGTTTTATTATTAGTAATAATAATTTATTATAAATGTATTTATTGTAAAATTTTAATTTAATTGAGCTCCTATTATTTCGTTTGGAATAGCAAATACTAATATTTTAAGAATGTTATAAAGAATTTATATGAGCGCGTGCTAGCAATGCTAAAGTCACTTCAAATTTATATGTCTCCATTGTTAATATACATATTTGGCGGTTTCAGCTTGTTTTTTCTGCTTTTCTTTTTGGTTAACATGCTTGTCGCCGCCACGGCGCAGCTGATTAGCCAGTCCGCCCCTGAGCATTGGAGCCTTATTTTTGTCCGATACCGTAATGCGCAAGTCACGAGCGGTTATGTAAGCAGGCTGCCGTCCGTCATTATAGACATTACTGGCTCTACGCGCCCTCGTGGCCATTGTCAAGATTGTGGGGTCAGCCGGGCCCGGCCAACTTAACCAACTTGTAATTTTGCAACTATTCCTATAACCCAATAAATCGCTAGTAAAACAATTTGCTCGTCTACCCGATGCGATCACGTCTAAAGCTGATTTCACACGAGGGCAGAACGATGAGGCAGAGCAGTGGGACAGGACAGTTTGAAAGGACAGTGGCGTTAAAATATAGGACAGTTTGAAGAAGGACAGTCTAGTGCTAGCGATGGGTCGTCGATTTGCGCCATCCTTGCATTCAACCAAGTCTAGCCACAAGACACTCTAGCGAGAAAGGTGTTTTTGGGAGAAAAATGGCCCAAACCTTTGACCGGTCGACTATTGACTGCCTTGGCTTTGGTCTTGACAGTAGGTATTGTGCTGTCTCAGAGTGTGCGTTCAAACAGTAGCAGTCAGTTCCTTTTTCATTTCTGCTTTACTGTTCTGCTCTCGTGTGAAGCATCCCTAATGGCAGGCGCTCGTGACCGACGCACGGTTATTAATTATGGAAATTATTATGACGACTCATATTGTGCTCGCGTCGTGTCTAACGTTACTTTATGGGATGCGCTGTCATGATTCCACCGGTATCTATATTCTGTTGCCAAGTCACATAAATACGTCATGTGCACCAAGTACAATCTGATGTTGCTTAAATATACAAATTTTCGGTTGCATATTAGAAAATCAAAACTTGATCGAGCAAATTTTAAAAGAACAACAAATGAAATAACAAATTTTAAATGACCAAATGTTTTATTTAGCAAAAATTTATAATCCAAATGTATTTGTCACCAAATGGACGACTGACCAAAAGTTGCTAGATCAAAATTTAAAGTGTCAAATCATTCCTAGTTTTAGTATCGCGAATGATATTCTTCAGTGTTTTGTTCCTTCCACAGTCTAATAAATTAGTTAGTTTGCAATTATAAACGTTTACATATGTCCTAGGGCCTAGGCTAAATTAGTTCACCAGGCGGGTGCGAGCGAAGCGAGCACGGGAGTTCAGGGCACCCCTACTTCGGATAGTATAGGTTCGAAGGGTATGGCAGAAGCGATGTGGGCGAGCGCAGCGAGCCCAGATCGCTCGCCATACCCTTCGTGTTAGGTTACACATTACCCTAAACAAACCTAACCTTACCTAAACCCAGTTTAGCCTAGGCAAAACTAGTTTGACCCAAAATTGGGTTTGGCCTGTAACACATAGGTAATAAGGCAATTTTGGTTTGGCTGGTGAAACTAATTGATAATTAATGAATGAACCAAAAATCCTTTTAACATTTGAACGATTTGGCCTTTAGTGTCATAGATAATTTAAACGTTGATATTCCAGACTTTGGTCAGTTGAACTTTTGGTCAAATGATCATTGAAATTTTAAAATTTGTTCATTTGTTCGTTGTTATTTTGAAATTTGCTCGATGAAGTTTTGATTTTTTAATAGGTAACCAAATTTTCCGCCCTAAAATAATTATTTCAAGTAAGTATTAAATATCACTACTACTCTTCTATTAATGTTTTTTTATTACTAGTCGATAATAGCAACTAATAATTTTGATGCAACTCCCTTCTTAGGGTTATTGTTTAAGCTCTTGTTTATATTAAAATCCACAAAATAAATACAAAGTAAGCTGAAAAAATGTTTCAGACATGATACAAGGAAGTCAAATTCACATTGTTTGACTCCCAACTTTCAGACTACTTTAATAGACAATCCTCTTAGTTACGTACTCGTATTAATCTTCGTCGCGTGCGCACGGCGGTAATCCATCAGGGGTTAACTAAACGAAGACACGTCGTATCGTCAGCTGGCTGTATGGCTCTATGCCCTGAGCATATAATCACTGTACTACTCTGTGCTCGTATTAACGCGACGCAAGAGCTTTCTTGCGAGTTCTACAGCACTTAAGATGAGATGTGCACTTCAGTATAGTTTTCATTTCAGTGCGCTAGTGTAGTCTTTGCAGTTAGTACAATAGTTACTTAGTTATGTCTTGTTGCTTTCTTACCAACAAAGCCTAAATAGGAACCCTATGAAATATTTGAATAATAGATCACCATACATAAATGTTATGTGTTCAAAAGGATTTTAAAATTATTTCAGAAACAGCAAATAAATCATCATATTCATTAATTTTATTCTGGCCTTTGTTAGGGATCCGTCAGCTGAAATAATAAAACAAAACATTTTATTATGATTATAAAACTACGTAAATATTTTCTTTTTCATTTCAAATCGTGTTTCTCGACATACAAATTATTAAACAAAAAATAATTTTGTAATGCGTAACCAAAATAGAATAATTAAAAAGGCTCTTTCATATTCCTAAGTAAAAAAATAAAAAAAAGATGAATTACAAGTAGGTATAGGTACTATATAAGTCACATTGTGTGAATTCACGACACAAGTACGTTTTATTAGATTCAAGGAGCGATTTCGAGCGTCAAGTGTCAATTTATGAACCAAGCGATATCTTGTCGAGTGATTCGGTCATCACGTAGTCGTGGATGCTCCACATAGATTGCAACTTTATTTGATGGCTGCAATGGTTCAGTCAGATTCATCTTGATTTGTGAAATTGTAAGTGACATCATGGCTGTTTAGCATCACCGGTGCAGCTAGTGCTGATGTACTAGGTCCTATAGTTCCAACAGCAAGTTTGGTTTTGAGTAGACTTTCAGACTTGGTAGGTTATGCACGCTATTATGCAACCCATTGCCAGATTTATGTACCTAGCTATTGTATGACATCTACAGAAAGGATTGGTACCTATAGATAATTTCAAAGACGTGGCCAGAATTCTTAAATTCAAATTCCGAAGATGATGACAAATAAATAAGTTAATTTGGCTGATCGCCTGATCTTTTATATTGCAATGGAGTTTTGCAATTGGAAAGCAAATTTTTCTAGAGCCAGATCAATAATTTAAAAAAATAACCTTCACAAAAACCTGCTCCGAAACCATCTAAATACAATGCCGCCCATCTCAACTTACACAACCGGACAATCGAAAATTGAATTGTTCAACTGCCTAACTAGTCTATCAAGTATCAAGCGTCATGAACTGTCAGGTCAGCCTGGTGGAAGTTCCTCGCAGTGCGCGGACGCCGGCGGCATGGCAAAGAGCGGTGCGGCGGCGGCGCGTTTGATCTCTCGGGGCAAGTGTAGCGTGACATACTGTGCAGTACACTCCAAGGCCCTGCGGTCCACAGCCGGCAGCCAACGGGATTTTTTAAAGATCTATGAACTCTTTTTTAAGTATGGCACGAATGAATGTGCGTATGTGGATGGCATTTTTAAATCCGTCTGAGATGAAATATTTGCACAGATGCTTTCGAAAAATTTGAAATATAAATAATATTTTTTAACGGTTTGATAGCAAAGCAACTTTTGCGGTCTTCTGTGGAGAAGAGCTCCACAAAGAAACTCCAATTATTGAGTAAATAAGTAAAGTGAAAAAAATATTCATAAATTATGTACAATCCTGACGATGTATTCATAAAACATAAGAATACTTGTAGTCATAACTCATCGTACAAAATTTGAAATTCAAAATGGCTCCCCAATCAATAAACAATAACAGAACAGTAGCTTCCTTCCTCCATACTCGGAAACAAACCCATCGACAGCTTCGAGGGAACAATGAAAATTTATTAAAATGCCATAACAATAAAATTCGTGTCCGGACATTAGTTATGTTAAATTATTCTCCAAACGCCGCTTAATGAGAAGTGATGGGTTCGTAAGAAAATAAAAATACTGATTGTACAATCAACGAGTCAACTTTTTTCCTATTCATCAAATTTCTCCAATCAAATACCATCTTTAACACGATCCAGCACAGTTGAGGTTGCCCTTACCAGAATTTGATTTGAACGGTTGGTGTATAAGGTGGGTTGTGCAGGGTTCGTCCACGGTGGTTGCATCTCGTATGCAGGACACATGCGTTTGAAATCACATGTCCTGTATGCAAGAAGATGTACAAATTCCTTCCCCGGCGACGTCGCCAGAAGAAATTGTCGTCTCATCTAGTTATTTCTTATCGGCCATCTTGCGTGCTGTGCAAACCTGTACTGGATTTCTGCAGGACGGATTCATATTTTGTTCCGTTTATATTCTCTTTACATGTAAATAAAATTGTCTTGATTCTTGATGGCATACCTGTTTAAGTGCAGAGGCAGTAAAGGCAACGTTTCCTTTGAAAGCTGTTGCCGACTCTGAATAATTATATTTTCTTATATTTTATGTTCTTCCTGTGAAATATTTACGTTTTCATATAGTTAATTTAGAGTTTTTCTATTACATTCCTAAGATGTTTCGTTTAGTAAACAGTAATCTTATCTCGAAAGGCAGCCGTGTTAATTTATGGAATTACAATTCGAAGTGACCGCTGTTGACTACTCGTAGCGATTCGATTAATTATTTTTATCGAGAAATGGACAATGTTTAGTAGCGATCGATGTTTGTGACTGTGAGACGTGATACTGGGCTATAAATCAGAACAGACACCCACGTCGACTTTCGGCTTAAACTTCGACTTTGTCGAACGCTCCCGTCGAATCGAAAGTCGATTTGACATGGGAGAATATCGGATTGGATATTTTGTTTCGGAGATAAATTTAATATTATTTATCTTCGTCTTCGTTGATGCTTTAATGCCACGCGTTCAAAGGTTGATGCTATTCTTAGATCTCACTTGAAATAGAAAAGTGATGCACCTTTACAAAGATAGATAAAGTCTTGCCAATTGGCACGGTGCATCGTGAAGACACGCTAGCGCAAATCTTTTTGTTAATGGCTGCATCTTTTCACTCGAACTAAGTACTAACTAAGTATTTAATTAAAATTGTAAATTCAAAAGCCAGCATTTGCGGTTGGATATATGCTTTACGAAATTATCCCCTACCGCTACGGAATACGGGCATTCTCAAGGTCAACATGTCCAGCCGCATGTGCTGCTTATTGTACATTATGTAAATCATATAGATGTCAAGAGCTTTAGAGCTGAACAGGAAAATTCAGTTGCAAACCTAAATCACAAATGTCAGAGTAACAACCGAACCCGGATTGGAATCAAATCAAGTGGCCTAGCATCGGACAGCTCTTCCGCCGCGACTAGTTGTTATTCCCGGCGTCGCCCGTCACACCACACGCCGCCACTCGGTAGCACCCACCCGTAATAATAAGAATCGTAATATAAAAGCATTATAATCCAATCATAGAGCAACATGAAGTGCGACCGCCTGTGAGCCCGATTTACCATTCGGGACGAGCCGTGTCGATCGTAAAATATTTTTGGATGTACAACACTAAAAAGAATTAAAAGTGAAATAGGCTGCGAGACACACACGGCGATGGCATTGTTATTTATGTCAGCGATCGGTGGCGCTGGATGAATGTGAATATTTTGTCTTTGGAACTTTAGGATCGCGAGGTATCTGCTGTTCAACGGACCCACCTACCTACTTACTAACGTTTATACGATAGATTAAATTTTATTTCAAAGAATTGTGTCTCGACAAGGAGTGTAGCAATGGACACATTTGTTTATTTTATAGTCTTAGTAGGGAGGAATCTTTCAAACTAGTAGTGACTAGTACTTATATAAGAATAGTTTAAAAGTTATGGTATTCTGGGTTTATCCTGTACTGGGCTAAGAAAGTGATCAATTAAGGCATGTTCACCAATATTCAGCAGTCCCGCCTTAGTGGGGATCTTTATGGACTTGAAACATGGGTTCTCTACTAAAGAGTAATTTTGAATAATATCTTGATGGAAATTTCGTATGAGACATATTCTAAATTCTGTAACCGTAGGAATATAATATACATATTAAATATTTTTTTTGTAGAAATTGATTAATTGTGAAGATAAAGGAAGCTAGTATTTTCCGCTATACCAACCTTAATAAACGAGCTAGTATCGTCTCAGAATATTGGCAAAGGAAACACAATTCCCGGCGAGGGAGTCACGAGGCAGTAAATAAATACTTTTAAAAGCAAGACAGCTCGCTTGTAGTGCAGTGTTAGTAGGCACCTAAAATACTCCGCGTCGATACCACGATCAATAAATTAAAATTAATTCGGCGTGCGAACGAAAGATCCGATGCGCGATACGGACGCCTACATTTATCATTCGCTAACACGTCGGACATTTCACAGGAGTAGCTCGATGCAGCATTTTGGTCTCTACGCCCGCCACTTAAAGATATTGTTAGTTAATAAACAGAGAGAGTAACAAGAGTAAAGGATAACACGTCTAAAGACAATGAGAGAAGGGATGGAGTCGCATAAGTGCTCGTGATGTTAAGGCGTGATCACACGCACGCTGCCCGCATGCGGATGCGGGGTGATGTCACGCGGTGCGAATATGCTGATAGCGGCTGCAGACTGGACGACGCGCGACGCGAGTGTGACCTTGGCTACCCGCGAGAAAGCTCGCCGAAGCTTCCTCGTACACCATAAAACATATCCGTTCGACATTTTTATGTGGTGTTAAGTGTACGCACCCAGAAAATCAATCCCTATATAGTACACCTTTATTCTTGAATAAGTTTGATGCTTGATTTGAAAAAATATATACAGAAAAGAAATTGTTTCTGTTTGCAATGTGAATTTAAGTTTTAAAAGAGGGTCAAATAATTGTCATTATTACCGGAAGACGTCCCGCTGGTAAGAGCAGGCACATTAGGGTTATTACATACATATGCACCAGTTACAGAAAGGGGCAATTTCCCCGCGGGCTAAGGAATACGAAAGGGAGCTGTCGGAGCGACCACGCCTTGTAACTTTGTGAAGAAGGGGCGGCTAAATGAGTTATTTTGCGTACTCTAAAACTTCAACCGCGTTAAGTATTCTTTTAAAACCTTTAACAGTAATATAAACAGGAAACGATTGATCATCATGATGACCCAAAGACAAATCTTTGAACTTTCTGAGCAGCTGCTGCCTCATACATTAATATTGTCAAAAGTCGGGAGAAGGGGTAAAAAAACCGTTACAGTGAGCAAACAAGACGGGTGTGTTGCATCGTCAATTTCACCAACACTTGCAGGCAAGACCTGATAAGATCTCTCGCTGCATCTGCCGGCCATGGGGGTTGGAGTTGGGGTTCGGGGTTCATTCCCGTATTTTGTTTCGGCACCCGCTGTGGGAACCCACCATGATTGGTTTATGATTTGATTTTATGTGTAACTGGCTGATTTTATTGACTTAGAACGAATTAGTTCCTCCCATTTATTTGTTTTTAATTGGGTGACATTAATGCATTGGTATTTATCAGGAACGAATTTTTACTACAGCAAAAACGAGAGTATGTCATTTATATTACTTATGTATATCCTGTATGGTCTCCTAATACAATGCAAACATAATGACTGTTCGTCGCTCAAAGAGATGCAGAGATTAGACGAAATGAGAATCCTAATTCAATTTCCGCTGTTTTTACTACACTAGTTTTGTTTTCTAATAACGCGGGCTTGTGTAACACGAAATCCCCAAACAATCAGGGCTTAGTGGTACACAAGCGGCGTATCTAGTACAATGGCCGAAACTTCAGCCCTATAATGAATAAAAAGCACCGGTGCCCGCCCCGTACCACGATAATATTTAGCCAACGAGCTGACGTCAGTTGTTGAAGGAAGTAATAAAAGTGTCGCACGAAAATCGCGTTATTCGGGAGGCCGTAGTACCGGGCAGGTAGGGCATGTGGCGAGATGGCGCGATAACAGGAATTATTCATACGCGCGTTATCGGTCTGCCATCGCAGGGCATTGTGAGCGCGGCCTAACGCTCGAGGGGTGGCTCCCGTTGTCGCTGCTGTCAAAACGTTGTGTGTGCACTCGGTCTAATGTGACGCTAGTAGGATTGATTATTGTTTTATTCCGTGTCGTTTTCCATAATTACCCCAACGATCGATCCTTGATTGTTCTACGAGCTACATCATATCGGAAGTAGTTTGTAAAGACCAGTTTTATGTTATTATTTTTCGAATTAGATTGTTTCTGTAGGATTATTGTTCTTTTTTTCCAAATTTAAATTACCACCTTTTTGTACACGACTAGAATTTTCTTCAATCTTTACAAGGTTTTTTATGTTTGTACGCCGTCATCTTCGTCACATGTTCCCCTAGATTGCGCCTGCGACTAAGCCTCGTACGGGTGCCCTTGCGATACTCATCGATAGATAATCTAAACTACGATCGGCACCTGGATCTACACGATGCGGGCTTTGTATCTATACTATATCACACTATCAACGTTATATCTACACGTTCCGTCAGCGAGTATTTTCGTTCATTGTTTTTACAAGTTCAAGGGCGAAATTAATAAAGCGGTTAGATTTTAGATATCTAGTTTGTGATTGGTATCTAAGTTCGATGGTCTCTGTTTGTTGTTTGCCGGTCTGGCCAATGATATGGTGCCCCGTGTATAATTTCGGGTTTGATGATCGTGTACTAAATGTAGAGCACATTTGACATTTTGTTTGTGGAGTTTTTTTAAACGTCACGTCTATCTGTCTGCTTACTCGGGCAATTTACCTACTGGAGTTTTATTTTTTTTGTTTCTAAAAATGTAGACATAGACATAATTTATACTTTAGACTTTAGACTAAACACAATACAACACAACAAAGAAAAACAACATGGAGTTTCTTCGGCTGTTCTTCGACATAGACGTGCGCTCTGTGTACTAACTTTTCTGAAATTTTGGTTTGAAAAAGGCTTGACTGCATTTACTTTTATAACAAAAATTATGATGAATAAAGTATTAACGTTGAATCAAATAACTGCCGTTACATTTTCCATATTACTAGACGAATAGCTAAAAAATCTGAATGAAATGAAACATATGTTTTACAGTAAGTGATCATTACAGCCCGCGGTGCGCCATGGGGAATCCACGGTGTAACCCCATGATCCCGTGGGTTAAAGGGATGGGCCAGAACCACCAATGGGAGACAGAACGGCCACCCTAAATAAACGAATACACGTACATATGCTGCCTTTCACTTATACGAGTAAATAATAATTGTGGAATGCAGTTTTGTGAAATTAAAAAGGGGAGTGAAGTTGCTTTGAGTACTTTCGCTATTATTATAAGTTAGGTATTTTTTGTTTGATTCTTTGTTTTGATGATATACTGTGAATTGAAAGAATATATTTGTCTTGCTTTCTAGTGTAAAGTATCATTTTATTTATGTGACAACATAAACGAATTTCTTGACTTACGATGTAAATGTTTGAATTGAATAGATAGGTCTCAATTGACAAGAGCGTAGTTTTTTAAGTTTAATGATAAAGTATAGCCTCTATTTTAGTAGATAATCAAGACTGTCTGTCTGTACGTATTTCGCAAAGAAGATGCATTCAGCAACCACAGCACATTAGATTGTGGGCAAACAAATCACCACAGTGTATCATCATCAGACAGTAAACTCACTTAGTAATTAATGTAATTTCCAGCTGGCCTACTATTTTAATTGCCAGTTGTGACACGGTGCTTTTGAAATGGTAAAACTCCCGAAAAGAGCGCCTTTGTGCGCGCGCAACCATCAGGAACGATGGTTACTATTATAATTTGTTTATCAAATACTCATTTTGAGCTGAGAATATTCATGAGTTGCATCGTTACTAGTAAAGTTTTGGCAATATTAGGTCAAGTGAGAGGTTTATGCTTAGTTCAGAGTCCTTTATTTTCTAGGTAGAAGGAAAATTATCTGAATTAAGAAAGGATATGGCCATCGATATGGCTAAAAGGATCAAAATATATTTAGGCAACTCTTTTAGATTGCTAAATTAATTATTGTTGTTTAGACTTGTTCATTAATTTGAGACGAGAGCCAGTCTTGGTTTGAGTAAAGCTTTTTCACTTTGAATTCATTCAGTTTTAAAAAAAACAATGATGAACAAATTCGTTTTAGTTAGAATTTGGTATATTTTGAATTTTGTGCAAACCTTAAACACATCTTTCGTGCATTTAGTCTGAAGGGAATATGGATAATAAGCTATATTTACTTTAATTATAAGCTATATTTACTTTAATGGCATACCGTGAGTCGATTGGTATTAAAAAGTTAAGTTATTTAGTAATTTCTCTACATAAACTAGTAGCATGCATATAATATGTACATACTATCTGTATCGACCGATCTTTAAAGGAAATTTCGTATTTTTGTATTGTACAGTAACCAGCATAAATTAAATTATGCGGCCTGAATCGTATTGCCACTGTCCAGTCGCATGTGATGGTTACTGTACTCCGCCAACTTATTCCGAGTACCTACCTCAAAATACTTGAATGAAGATGTCGTGTGAAAGAAAGATTGTTAAAACCAAATGATATTAATTTGGGTAATCGCAGCGTAACAAAACGCCTCCAAATCGTTTTCCTAATGACCATCGGTTACTCGGACTCGCGTTACAATGTCTACCGTCTATCAGCAGATCTTCTAACTACGGGAACGATAATGGATACTTAAACGATCATAACCCTGAGAGGTTTAGGGAACCCAGAATGCGCCCGCTAATGCCTCCTCAGTTATGACCCTAGATACATAATTTATGCGCGCTTTTATGACCCGGTATATTAGAACCCATTAAATACATTTTACCAAACAGAAGCTGGTTTTTAATTTATTAATCAGCGGCGTGAGAATGACTTAAAGCAACTGAGTTGGCTTTTATAGAAAGTTGTTTGGATTCTATGTAAAATGAGGAGTATTTTACGATGCTACCTTACCCTAGATTATGATCTATTTACTACGTATGACATCCACAGGACGTGGTGGAAAAACTTGGATATACAAAAATATATTTAATAAAAAGAAAATCTCAGCGCCTGAAAATATTTTTACCTAGTAAATATATAGATAAAATTGTAGATACGTATATAAAATCTTAGTTGTCTAATAAATGCCAAAATGTCTGTCTATAATGTTTCGACGCCCAAACAGCTGAACAGAATCTTCAAAATGGGCAGGATGATAAATGGCGCCTTGGAAAATGATATCATACTACTACAATATTATAAACAGGAAAAATTTGTATGTTTGTTTTGTGTGTGTGTGTGTGTGTGTGTATGTTTGCAATGAATAAACTCAAATACTACTGAACAGATTTCAAAAATTATTTCACCATTAGAAAGCTACATTCACCCTGAGTAATATAGGCTACCTTTTACCGCGGGAAAATGCATCATTCCCACGGGAAAAACTGCGGAGCCACGGCGGAAAGTGTTATTACATAATGTTATAATGTTGCTTTTGTTTTGTGCAGGTCGGTCGCTAGGCGGCGGGAGTGGTCAAGTGTGCAGGCCGCACTTCCACACGCCGCTGCACCCGTGGCTGGAGACGAAGGCGCTGGGCGGCGGCGCCTGGGGCAGCGGCTTCCAGCAGGATGGCGCCCCCAACGACAAACCCCTCTCCCCCGCCCAGCACCACCACCCCCACCCTCTATTCTCCTTCCCCCCCACTCCCCCTAAAGACTCCACGCCGGATTCCGTCGCGGCGGCGGCGTTAGGACAGCAGGATTACCAGGCAGCCGTCGCGCATGCCACAGCTATGAGCGTCGCCTTCATGCAGCAGCAGCAGGAGCTGCCTCTGTGCGGCGACGTGAAGCCCATGATGGGTGCGCCCCCCTCCAAGCAGCGCGAAGGTGCGCCCCCGGAGTGCCCCCAGGAGTCGAGCCAGCCCTCCGGGGAATACAACGCGCAGTACAACGCCGCCGGCGGCGACTACTACAACTACCAGGGGAAGGGGTTTAGCGGGGGGCAGCAGCAGAGCAAGCCGCGCCCCAACAAGACGCGGACGAGCGCCGGTGAGTGCTCAAGTGGCTCAACCACTGCACCGCTCGCGATGCACTCTCACCGACACGGCTTATCCGACCACGCGCCTCCTGTAACTCAGACAGATCTAAGAATACACTAAAGGCACAAAAGTTACCCCTTCGATCTTAAGGCTTAGGGTGTAAGTGACTTTTTGGCAAACTGAAATAACATGTTCGTTCAGTCAATAGACTTGATCAATTTTCCAAGAAAAAGCTTTTCTCGAATACGAAACATTTTTAGTTTAATTTATTGCACATCAATAACAAGAAATACAGTCCACAACAAGAAAAGTATCGAAATAGGCGGCCTTCTTGCTAAGGAAGCAATTTCTAACAACCTATGGAACCCAAAGCAAACTTAAAAATCTAACGGTTTGATTGAAATAACTTTTTTTTAATCTTCAGGAAAGTTGTTCAAACCCAATAACTAAACGTGTCTATTCAGTATTTGCCAAACAGCGACATACTTCCCAATAAAATGTTACTTATTAAAAGTACTGAACATTTATCCAATGTTTATGCGATGATCTGCCGAAGTTACTCCAACTTTGCCAACTTGCATAACACACAGCCTGAATAATAAATCTCAAGAAATCCAACCATTATGTGTACGTGAAGCTTTCACTACGAAACTCACGTTGAGCTAATCAGTTAATAAATCAAATACTGAGCTCAGGCTCGTTAATCGAGCCTTTACAAAATGGCTGCCAAGATAACAGTCGAGTAATTAGAATCTTACCACAGATAGTCTCATCGACAATTGCGATTTATTAATTCGATAACGAGATTGAGATTAATAGATCCATAGTGCAGTGGCTAGACGAATATATGTGTCCTATTATACTAAAATTTATTCATAACCTAATAATGCAAATACTATGACAATTTTTTTATTACTTAAATCGATTGGCTTTTTTCACTTTTTTATAACGGATTTGAAGATTTCTATAATATGGGACCCCAAAATTCAGTTCTTGAAAATACACTGAATTTGTCTGTTATTATTTTGGTTAAAGATATGGGTTGAATTTGCATTCATCGTACCGATACTACAAGTACCAAAGTAAAAGTTGAATTTTTATATGACAGAACTATTCTCCGACATTAAAGCTAATAAACATCAACGACCAAAGCTATTCATAGCAAGTCCGTTTATTCGTCGATTTTGCGACACAAACGTTAATCAATAAAAAAAAAAGCTAGCCGTAGATAGTCCAGTACACATACAATCTATTTATACTTAATTCTGTTTGGAAATACTTGGAATACAGGCGAGAAGTGGTCGGATAAGCTGGTATCTTGCACTCGGGTTTTGGCGCCACACGATCATTGTCTATTGGCACACGGGCTTAGGGCATCGGTGTACTAACGCTTCAGTAACTAACCGGTGAAGGTACTTCAATAATAACCGACTAACGCACTCGGTGTCTTTCTTTTCCTTACAGCCCGCGACAGGCCCACTTGTGACGTTTTTGTTGTGCTATCCTCACACTTATATTAACGCTCTATATGCTCAAAAGCTACCCTCATCTGTTACAGTTTTATTTTCGGCATTAGCAGATTTTCATACAAAAATAATTTAAATATAATTTCTTCTCAATATGAGTGGAAAAATTATGAAAAATTTAGGAGCGATTCGCTTTGTACGGTTTTACTGATATATTTGAGTCACCTTTGCACCCTTCCTTTGAATTTATATTAAGTTATGTGCAGGTTTCCTTTCGATTTCTCGTACTGTAAAAGTAATCTCGTAATTTACATTTACCCAAAACTAGTAGAAATAATAATACATAGTTTAAAAAACTTAAAAACACGCTTCCTGTTCGCCATCTTGGACGTCCGCCATATTGGATTTAAGTCACGTGACTTTTTTTTTCGTATTCCTGACAGCAAACCCTTTCATTTGATACCCATATCATGGGGGTGGATTTCAAACAGCCAGTTGGCCATCTTAGGGAGGCCGCCATATTGGATTTGTAATGACGTTTCTTAGCTAGTCATGTATTGTCATCAAAACTCAGAGCGTTTGCAAAATTTCATCCTAATCGAAGACCGGGAAGTGGGTCAAATTAAGATTCCAAGATTTTTTTCATACATATAATGGGGAGGCCGCCATATTGGATTCGTAATGACGTTTCTTAGCTAGTCATGTATTGTCATCAAAACTCAGAGCGTGTGCAAAATTTCATCCTAATCGAAGACCGGGAAGTGGGTCAAATTAAGATTCCAAGATTTTTTTCGTACATATAATGGGGAGGCCGCCATATTGGATTCGTAATGACGTTTCTTAGCTAGTCATGTATTGTCATCAGAACTCAGAGCGTGTGCAAAATTTCATCCTAATCGAAGACCAGGAAGTGGGTCAAATTAAGATTCCAAGATTTTCTTACATACATAGTTACTTACAAGTGAAGCTAATATAAAGCGTGTAAAAAAAAGAACTTTCTTAAACAAAAACAAGTTAAAAATAAATAACAACAGTTTCAGAAGCCACTTTAACACAGACTATGAATATACTTTCACACTATCGAATATTCTCAGGCATAATCATGCAATTTTAATTGTACCATCCACTATACATGTGAACGCGGCGGCACTTGTAGATGACCAAACAAGACGGTTCTCATTACTTAATTGCATCTTACTATTGTTTTACTTTGATAATTAAACAATCGCTCTTAAAGAGATTTCCATTAGTTTTAGAAACAATTTTCTAAATTACGCCGAATTGCTGACTCACTGAGTTATAATCATAAAGTGAATAGGGTGTTTGTTTGTTCATAGAAACGGACCGAGAGTTTAATGAAGATAGTTCGGTTACAAGAAATTAATATAAGTATTAATGCAGGCGTTGTTTGGGTCAATAACTTTTTACCGTATAGTGTTAGTAGTCAAAGGGACATTGTCCTATACCTAAAGCTTGATACATATCAATGGTCATTCAGCCTGCTGTTTATGGCCCCCATATTCATAATTTCTTCATGAATGAAGTCGCTCGGTCAAAGCTTTGTTCCGCAGTGAAAGTCTCCTATTTAGCTTTGCATTATTCATGCACAGATATTGGCTTCGATTCTACGGAAACTTACTAAGGAATACATTATTTCAACCACTAACACTCGTATGAGAATAACGTCTGCAGAATATTGGGCTGACAATTAAACTGGCAAAGAGGACCACATGAATGAGCTGTTCAGAGCGTTGTTAGAATCGTGCCCACAATTTTCAACACTTAACCAATAAATATAACTGTTTTACAATACAAGGGAACAATACTGCGTTTTGTAACTGAGTTTTCATTGATATGCGGCTCATTAACCACTAAATATCAACGCACAATAATATTACCATTGTTGAATTGAGCCCTTTGGACGCGACCTTTAAACATTAAACCGAGTATTGTTCTAAACTGGTTAAGTTTTCGCAACCGCATTATTATAATTTTAACATAGAGTTACCCAACATTAATTGAATTAACACTACATAACGCAGTCTGTTATATTTAATGTACATAAAACTGTAATTATAATGTTTCATACAATGGCGAGAATCTATTGTTTTTAACGGATAATGAATGTGGCTGTATCAAAAGGATGACTTAAATAGATCTGCATTTGTTTTAAGGCTGGTGCTCACCAAACCGTCCGTGATCACGATTTAACTTGAAACATACGAGTATCCTGCATTTCTGTGCTGTAATAAAATTATCTATAGAATTTGTAAAAGCTTACAATACTGAGCAGAAGTAAGTTCGAATTTCGGAAAATAATCTATTTAGGCGATGTTGGTCAATCTACCTACTTCATATTTTTTTGATTGAGTATAACATTATTATGTGATATAAAAAATATCAAGCGAACTTTATAAACAGGATAGGAATACTCTCAAAAATAAATATTTTTTTTGGGAAAATGTCGCCAATTTTAGTAAGTTTCAAATATTCTTGCTGAACTACTGATTGGTACATTTTTTGTATGGTTCCGGTGAATTAGCATGGCATTTTGAACTTCACAGAACCGCTCGCCGTCAAAATAAGCCTTTGTGAAGAATTTTCTCAGGAGTCTTTAAAATTGTGTTTATGTAAGCAAAGTAAGATGTTCTGTTCATTTGACAGCATAATAAACTCGATTATCTAAGAAAATTAACAAAAGCTTAAACAATGCGCCGTGATACATCAAATGGGATTATAATTACGTTGTTAGGATTATGTGCAGCTTGGAATATAAATACTTTTTACATTGATAGAAAACGGTACATGACGTTCCGGTTCACAGATTTATCTCACTAAAAGTGCAAAACTGTGAATGTTTTTTTTATTATACACCTAAATAGTAGATTTGCATTAATGATTACAGCTTCATACACTTCAAATATACTTTTATTATATATACTAATTTTTACTGCTCGACTAAATCTTATTCTTACAGATGATTCATCAATAGGGTAAAATGGCAGACTAAAAAAAAAACAAGCAGTAAAATAATAAAAAAAAAAATGGAGAGAAATGGTTAATCACCTGATGACTTACAAGTCCGGTGAAGCTTGATTTGTCGTACCTTTTCGACACAAGCATAGGTCAAAAAAAAAAAAAAAAAAAAAAAAAAAAAACACCTGATGACATAAGGCAACTTTAATACAAATTGATCAATTTAAGTTAAGTATATTAGAAACGCCTCGCGTCTTAGAATTTAGTTGTTTCAGTTGATTTTATTTATCTTTATCCTTAATCCTTTCGCAGTTTACATTAAAAAACCGTTTGTACGCTTTCAGGCACAATATAGCTTTCTCCGCAGTCAAACGTGGTCAAACTTATAAAACATACTGGCAGCGTATAAAGTGACGTCACAAGACGCCATCGATCCAACTTCTTGATGCGATCCAATTTACACAACATTTACGCGTCGTTAACCAGTTTTTGTGCTCCAGTACTATGTCGACTTTAATTGTTGTAAAAAATGCAATGTACACCGCTCGCCGTAATTGGAAATTGACTATTAGCTCATTTATTTAATTAAAAGCGTATTGTGTTACGTAGTTTGTTAAGATTTAAAGTATTTATTGTGATAATTAATCTTCTTATCACGTCGCGAGCGTAGTATCACGTTATCTCTGAGAATTATCTGAGTAAAGGTAATTCTATATGTATGTATGTCTTTAGGTTCGGCGAGAATATTGTGCTTTCCTTTGTAATCTTAAATTCTAATCATATAATAGTTGTTCATAACATGGAATCAGATACATTATTATGATCATGAGGAAAACTATTTAGGAATTTCATTATAAATAACTTCTACACGTAAAAACCTCTATTACCCAGTAAAATCTCGATAAATGCCTCTGTGTTAGTCTAAAGCACAAACAAAATTTAATCCAAAACCCTTCAGTAGTTTAGGCGTAAAAGCAGAACTAAAATGCAAAAATACTTTAACGTTTACAAATGACACATGATGAGATACTTTTCTTATAAATAACATTTAAAAAATAATCTCCAATTTGATGGATGAGTAGTCATTGTTATAAATGGCTGCACTATAATAGAAGCATAATATTATAAAAGGTATAATGGTTATAATAGATTCATTAGGTAAATGTTATCGCGTGCTAACCGGAGCCAGGCAGTCTGGTGGACTTTCAAGACAAATTGTCAAATCTACTCTGCATAGCTCGCGACTGTAGTCACTATAGTTAACCAACTTATACAACTGCGGTATAACCAGCTATTTATAGCGTTAATAGGGCGGATTCAGTTCCTAATAATATTAATGTGAAGAACTCCTTGTCAGTTATTATTAAACATAATCTGAGGCGTATATAGACATCTTATAAATAAAACGCTAAGATCGTGTTGTTTTTATATAAATTTCCGTGGGAAAAATAGCACTCTATGATTACCAATTAAATGAAAAATCGGATTTGTTGTTTTAAATATGTTTCTAAACATGAAAACATTGATCAGAAAGACATTATTATTATTATTTATGAAGGCAGGTGGGTAAAAGCCGCGCTTTTAATTTATGTTATTTTTTTAAAATTTAGAATCAATATTTTGTATTTTGATTTTTTTTAAATATAGAAATAGAACTGGCCAGCCGAACCAGCTACCTATAACCTATAACTATGTTAGGTAGGTATGTCGGGTGGCAGTTCCTTAGTGGAAGCAGTATTATGATAATGCAGTGGGCCGGATGTGGCCTATTCCATTGTTGATCGCCTGACCTCGCGAGCGCCTGCGAGCCTCGGCCGTTCCACAAACCGACTTCAAGAATTGAACCTTTTAGCTCTATTAGTGCTCCACTCTAGGTCACTTAGGGCCATTTATTAAAATGCTCGTGATTTTTTAATTACATTTTTAAAATCTTTTATTTCTATATACGCTTGAGTAAATTTTTTGTCTTAGAAAAGCACAAAGGTCTCTACAACTCCAGACGTATGTTTATCACGCGTGGAAAATTTCCATTTGGTCTAAAGTACTGAAGATCTTTTCACTTTTCCATAATAAGATCAATCAAACAAAAATAATTTTCGCATATAGTAACCCATATTGAAAATAAAATGAGATGCTTTGTTTCTAAAAGATGTTTATTCTCACTGAACGTTAGCGTAACTCTTACATTTCGGACAAAGTTGCAACACAAATTAACTGGTTACAAAGGGCAACACAGATCGTCCTCAAAGACAAAGACTCTATAGACTTCACGTAAGGTCTAAATTGATTTGAATAATTACGGGTAGCTGAACTTGCGCTGGCGATTGTAACGGGCTACGGACGGCCGACCAAGAGGAATGAAGTATGCTTCGCGCTCTTAATGTATTATTATTTTAGTTGAAGGAAATTTTATGAGCTAGTTCAACCAATGTTGGCGAAATCTCTACATGCATTTCAAAATTGCTCGAATTCAGTGATAAGTTGATCAGATTTTGAAACGTACCGTGCCATTTCTGACCTTCGCAAAACAGAGAACTGAGTAATGAATGTTTCTGTGTTTCGTAGTTATATTTATGTACAGTCGTCACGGTCTGCCTGTACACAATGTGGGGTACAATTGCAGTCAAAATTTGCATTTTACGTCGGACAGTCGCGGAACTTCAGTGATTAATTTTATCATTAAAACGGTTAGGGGACAACGTTCCTTGTTAAACGTATTTACATTTAATTACGTATATTATTAAACTTTGAATGGAAATTTCCAAAATAATGGCTTTGGTTTAACCCTGTTCAGAACACAACTAGCATGAGTAAGAACCATTCATCTCTTAACAAACCAGGTTGAGAACGGAGCAGCACTTTGTTATAGAACGTTCGCTATACAAGCAATTTTCTTCTTTTTGCTAAAGCTAGTCGTAACTAGCCAGTTTTAATTATCCGCTAGCTACTGTACGAGGTGAAGAACATGAGCAATTCATGCAAATCGATCTATCAACAAACTAATGAGAAAATGGCATAAGAAAAAATAAGACAAAGTGTCTATTAGCGGTCGATATGAATGACCGGCGAGTGTAGGTGAATGCAGTTGTTGTGCAGTCGTGTGCAGTTGCAGTGACTGCCCGTCACACGCAATTATCTCTCAGTATGCTAATATTAAATGCAAATATGAGAGCCGCCGCATTGTCGATGCAGGCGCCGTGAAAAATGGCTTCATTCCTACTGGATGTAACGTGAAAATTCACTTGTGAAAATTCGATATTTTAATAGATTAATCTACTTTTATTAGAATGGCACCACGAATAATATTCTTTTCAATGACAATGCACAAATAGTACTCTTATGTTTACGTAAACTACGTTGTATCGTAAGCCATGTAGTTGGCAACATCTTAATTTGAATTTGAAGGTGTTCGTCCGTTTTGTTTCCAAACGGTGAATAAAGAGCAGTATTTATGTGGAGTGTTTCCTGACGTCAGAACAATGCTCAATAAAGGAGAGCCTCCGCGCGAGACCATCGGCTTCCATTAAAATTTTCTATTTGCATACAGGCATATAATTAAAGCGTAATAACAGCCTCTGTGGCGCAACAGAGAATAAGTTTTGAGCAATAATTTAATGGTTTGTATGCAAAATAGCCTCACCGTTACGTGTTGATGGGCCGATGCGCCGGCCGGCGTCACGCTACACGGGAGCGAATTAGTCCTTCATTTAAATTACATTACCCTACTGCACATTAGCGTAATACGTGACTATGTTCAGGTTTTTATCCCTTGTGGTTTGATTTAGGAGTAACGGGCTGTCTTCATCCGGCTAGCTGGGGTCAACAGTCAGCACCTTTGAGGGTTCCGCGCGGTCAGCTAAATTGGGAGTGCAGGTTGAAGCGGTGTGTTTTCCCCACGCGGGAAGGTCGCCGTGTGAAAACTCCGCGCACTCGACTCGGCCGAGAGCGCTCGCCTGGAGACTCTTGAAAAATAAAAACCGCCCACTCGGCTACGTAAATATGGCAGATGAAAATCTTTTATCGCGGTCACGTAGCGCCGCCGCGTCACGACCGCACGTCACTCCGGGCAATAAAGCCGAGCCGCATCCTAATTTAGAACAAACGTTGGAATTTTTCGCTCAAATTTCCCATTATCTGCAAGTCTAGGTACAGAGCTGGATGCGTACAGTTACATTCGCGTATTTATCTTATTCCTTGTCAGAATCACGTGCCGCGTACTCGCTAATAGGCATTCAGATCTCTCGATAGCAACATGAGACTTGAAGGAAATAAAGAAATAATTCTCGCGGTGTGAACACATTAAAACACAGTTATCGCTGCGATTGAACTGGATTGAACAATTATATCGGATAGCAATTAATCAGATACAGTTCTCTTTAATAATACGTGTAATGTCGATATGTGAGAGACACACGCAGTAAATCTCTTCCAGCCCGCGGCCCGCCACTTTCACATACGTTTTTATTTTACCAATAGAGACGTTACTATTGAACTAAATCGGTCCCAAAGCGAAAGACACTATCATAAAACTCCGTGCGCCGAGTAATATCCTATTATTTTTTCCTAATAATCGTTATTGGTGTTTATTTATTACAAACTTCGAAACAAATTACAGGCTTTATCGACGCAACAAAAAATAAAGGGTTAGTCCAAAAAGTGAGTCGTCGGTCCGATCGCAATAAGTTTTCGATAAGGTCCGGGCGATTTAATTGCCGGTTGTGATCTGGTTTTACATAAAAAAGATGAATGGCTGTACTGCCTAAAGCTCGTAAAACATTTTGGGTTCGTTTATCGTATTTTTTCTATCGCTCGTCGGGCACTTTCACCTTCCTTTTTACGTTGGAGCGTCGTGCGTCGTCGTTCGCATAGTTATTTATTCAGCCTGCCGGTCGCGGCCGTATGTCAGCCTACTGGGACCCAGTAATCACATCTAGATCCATATCGTTAATAGATACAAACCGATACTACGCACCCGATCAATATCACTGCCGGACAATGAACTCATTCATGCAATGCAAACAAAATAATTCCGACTTATTAACCAGTTTACACATATTCCCACGTTAATCGACTATCTATAGCCGACGAGGTATATCGATTCTCTTTGGAGAGGATGCGAAGGTGTAACGAGATGAGCTTCTAAATTCGATCTCGGTAAATCATCGATCGAGTAATCGAGTTTAGAGAAAGATTGTGGGCGGCGCGCACGCATCCCATATGTGAACACATCCTCTCACTAACCGATCGGCTGGTGAAATTGGCTTACTCTGCTACTAAATTAATAAGCCGTTGAACATGAATCTAACTTCCCCGGAGGACGGCTCATCCTGGGGTCAGAACTTATTTTACCATTGCATGACTAAATTATTCAAACCGTATCGCATGCCACTCGAACAATCGTAGATAAAGTCGCTGTAAAATGAGTTTTATCATAAACTTTTTAGATTTTTTAAATGTTACTGCTTGAGTAGACATTTTGATTAATTAGGTGTCAAGAGTAGAGCTTATCCGTTACCCTTTTTGTTGTAGGATAGCATTTTGAATTAATTCATGGATGAGATGTTGCAGCTTGCGTTGAAAATTGTTTTACCTACCTATACGAACAATTACATGTAGCTAAAATTAGCATGTAGGTAATACTTTACTTTATAGCTCGGTTCCGCTCTGTTTAGCGCTAGACGCTCTCCTACATTTTTGCAACATATTTTTATAGCAACTCGCTTTTGTTACTTCTGTCTCAACTAAACGATGATAAGAATTTGCGATGTGTTGTCGAATTATGAGAAATTTTTAACACTTGTATTTAGATAAAATAAGATTAGAATGCGTAGGAAGAACTCATTAAAGAGTTAGATAATAGAGATGAAATTTGAATGTAGAGTGTTGTGGTTGTGCCGCTCTGGCGCGCAGCACTGCAGCACAGTTGGTTGGCGACCTCAATAGTACAATGGCTACTTGACCGATCATTTACATAAATCGTACAGCACCCGCCGAGCGAACATTTGAAGGGCATTTTGCATGTGTAGGCTCCGGCACAAATACCGCCCGGCGTTACTTTCTCCTAGTTTTCTTTGCGTGTTAAAAAATCTTGATAGTATTTTTTCCTCGAGTGAAACTCGCGCTTTCCCTGGCTAATTAAATATTTTACTATTTTCGTAGTAATTGCAATTATGTGGTAAAAGTTGTAAAGGATGATGTAGCGGTTTGTAACGAGATGTTTTTGTCTGTGTGCATGCTTCTAGTGAAATTCGATTGGTAATGTTTCTGAATGTGATTTTCTCTCATCTTTCCCAGCCTGCCAGGAGACAGGTAATTCATCCATTAACCACATATACCTTATCATTTTGTGTGTATTATTAATTTTCTAATACTTATATTATGCTTATTTTTGTTATTGGTGTGGTTTACTTGTTTCGCTTGACTTTCTAACATTATTTTATTTTAATTTTAGATTGGTGTCATATTTTTAAGTTTAATTTTAGTACTTATTACTATCCAAATTTAAATTAAGTTTTCACATGTTCACTTGAAGAAGCTTTTAGTATTGGTTTTAGTAATAAATAAAAATTAACTATTAATAAAGATCTTACAAAATACACCTTTAGTATAACAAATTTTCACTTTGACTTTTAGCTTACTAATTGATTTAAAATAAATCTCATACAATTCTATCATCATCATCATCACCTTCAACGTTTTTGTTTGCGTGCACAGAGGGGCGCGAGTGCGTGAACTGCGGCGCGACGTCAACCCCGCTGTGGCGGCGCGACGGCACGGGCCACTACCTCTGCAATGCCTGCGGACTCTACTACAAGATGAACGGACAGAACCGACCGCTCATCAAGCCCAAACGGAGATTGGTGAGTGTAAGAATCCGACCAATTTATGTATCTGTATTACCCCCTGGTCACACTGTATCTTTGCAGTTCGCGCCGCGCGTCGGAAAAAGCTGTGGCCAGGCCCTTAGGGTGTAAGAGACGACTTAGCAAATAAAGAAAGGACATACAGAGACACACAGACGTCAGTCTATGTATTTGAGCATCTTTACTGAAGATACTTTTCTCTAAAATTATGAAATTTTTACGTGAAATTCGAATTATGTTTTCTTTTCCGAAAAATGTTTGTTTGGCAAAGTTACTCAAATCCGATGAGTGATCATATCGTTTCAGTATTTGCTTAGCCGTCGCTTTTACTTTGTATAGGTTAGGTGGCTACTAAATGTTCGTTTCCTGCAAACGTCTACTCTCATCACAAGGATCACGCTTTGTACACGAACATTTTATAGAGGACATTTTTTTTGGGCAGCCTCTAATTCGCCAGCCACACGATAACATCAAAACGTACCTGATGTAGAATTATTCTCGTCCACATTATATCACGAAATTTTATGATAGCTCTCGTTTGGGTTGGCATGTCCACGAATACATTTCGGTGACATCAAGAATGGGTGTTGTTTACAGTTAGGGGCAGCAATAAAAAGGCGGAGCATGCACGCCCGGGCACGACACCGCATTAAGCGATCCCACAAATTGGGCTCTTAAGAAAGCTGAGCGTTTCGGGGAACGGCTCGACGGCCACAGAACTAGCCTCCATGACCGCCATAAATCTTCCAGTTAACATTTAATCTAAGGTCGGGTACGCATAAAACTAAAACAATGCGACATTCGGCCGCAGCCGTCACGTCGCCCGTATCGACTAACGAGTAGCCCGTGCCCGCAATTGTGCAATTTACCTTAATGCCGTCGCACTCACATAAACTACCAGAATGGCTGGAATATTTGCCTTTTGTTGGCCAAATTACGTAATGTTCTACGTTATGGTTTTATTAGTCCATCGGCGGGCTGCCGCCAAGCCGGCTCGCACTATCACGCGTTATTAACGCCGACGTACACCAAATTACAAAATAAAGTAATAAAATACGTGCTCTATCTAAATTTACATGAATTATAATTGGAGTTAGTTCGAGAAACAATTCCGTGTCCGCCGCTTAAGTCACGGCGTGGACCCGGATGCTAGTTTTAATAAAGTCGGTGTACCGTTAATGCGCCTTGGCAAGATTGAATTCTCACTTTTATTTTCGTTGTGGGAACCAGAGACAATGCTGGTTAATCCTGCTCACAGTAGACACCCAACGGTTCTTCTCACTTCTTTATGTTTATGCTAAACAAAGGAAAATCGCGGATCAACTTCTAATAAAAGGTGTACAATGTTATTGAGAAAGTCGATGCATGTCACGAAGTTTTCCCATACAACACGCATGATCTTCTTTCAAGGAGGTGTTGTCGATGAAAAAACATGGAATGATAATTATCATCTTTGTTTTCATGGAAATAGGTTCTAGATTCTTCCTTGATACCTTTTTTTATAATAATCTTCTATTTCAATACCAACTATAATGTTAATAATAGAAGATAAAAAAAGCATTTAGTTAATTACATTTTGAAGTTTTAGTATTTGATGTCTAATTAGAAAAATATAACGTAACCAATAATTAAATCTGAAATTGATTTAGCCTTGTCCAAGAATCACCTTAATTGGACATACTCACTTAATATATATTCATAATAAATTAGACAAACTAAATAACCCGCACTTGACACGGATTACAAGTGGGAATGTTTTGGACAATACTAATTGTAGTAATAAGCATTCTGACAAAAACTTGGAAAATGGTTTGGCTAATAAATATAATCGGCCTTGCGGATTAGACAATAGGTTGCATTATAAAGCGAAATAATTAGAGCAAGGATATTATCACAATAAGCTGTTCTGCGGACATTGAATATTCTATGTGATTTTTACGCAATCTCTACTTTTGGATAAGGGCATTGATAAAGATATTAAAAATGCTACTTTGGAACTAGAAACATTGTTTGTATTATGAAACATTATACAACATTTAGATAGATAAGTAAAGTTCATTTTGATATTAAAATTCAACAAATTTTGACTAATATGAGTTTCTTAATTATTCTTTTTCAGATTAATTTATTACTTATAACTAACAATGTGACCTTCATGTATAAAAGTGGAACACTATACTGATTAAAATATTTTTTATGCTAGCAACAAAATTCACTAGAAGTGGGCAATATATTACAAGGAAGTTTGCTTACCTTAAGTTTTTTTACCGACATGAACTAGGTTCATAAACTATAAATATTAAAATTATAAAAATGTAAATAGAGCTATAACCAAGTGGCAGCAACATTGTAATTAAAATGCGTTTTGCCACCACATTTCGTTGGCCGAGATGGCTCTGCGATAAGCTTTTATTATGCTTCATACTTAGTCATGTTTCAGCCAAATTTATAGGTAAATGTTTCGCTACATTTTTATGTACCGAACGTTTAACATTTTTGCATAGACATAATGGATAAAGCTAAACTGGAGTAAATAACATATTGTGTGATAAAGGTTGTTTGAAAAACAGTAGTGTTGAAAACGAAAGAAGTACAGCAGAAAAGCAACAAAAAAAAAATAAGAAGTACAAAAAAAAATAAGCGAGATGAAAAAACATCTGTTAGTTTCTTTTACATTCTCTACGACTAAATTGTCTCGCGATCGCAATCTTCTGTAAAAAAGAACAAGTAAAAAATATTGTCCAACTCAAAAAAAAAAAACTTTTTTTTTTGACGATAAAGTATCGTTATCTACTTGTCAATAAAAAAAACCAGTTTAAAATATATTTATTTAGACCATCTGATTCTTAAGATATAAAGCTCCTTTCAGCACAACTCGTACATCCATATTGTCGTAGATATTAAATTCCATCTTGCGTATAAATTGTGCAGATATCATGCAGAATTATGTAAACAAAAGAGGTAGGATCAGCGCAAAGCGACGCAGGCGCACCTGTGCTGTGCTCCTACGGAGATAAGGGCGCGGCCACAGGGACCATCGCGTATCTTACCCGTCCATCTTACCTACAATATTATTAACTTCCTCTCAGATAAGTTCTTGTTCTTACAATTTGTATTTAACTACTCTTATACACATTTTTTTCGTATTAAGACTGTCCATATATGGTACGGATAATACCTACTCTAGATAAAGTGATCGTAAGGGATTATTACTTGAAAAGTTATGTAAATAAGCACTTAAGTTTTTATGAGTTGTAAAACAGTTATCAATGTGGAGTTACTGGCGATAAATACAAGTAAGTATAGATATTAATCTGCCGCTTACCACCTCATTGGGTGTTCAGGTTAGATGTGGGGACTAATTAATATTATACGAAAATATGAAACAAAGTAAAATAAGTTGCGGATTCTAGTTCAATAAGGTGTTGTATACTTTTTGTACTTTCTATATTCTATACTTCAGTCACATAGTACGACACCTATTTACAAGAAGAGTTGGCGGTCAATTCTAAGCGAAGAAACACACGCTGCCTCTACATAACTGGCCGTAAATAGTGTACATAAGCATTTGAAGTGTCTATGAAATAATTGAGTGTTAAAAAGTAATAAAAATTTGAATTTTGAATTCGGCCAGTATAGCCAGCACCTTCGCCAATAAACCAGCGCAGATCCAAGATGGCGGAACGTTACGAGCTGGGTCCGGGCGAGTGATGGCGCGCAATATTTCCTCTGGCAACACTGCTACCTCGCGCGGGAGCCGCAGGGGCAGGCAAACAAATGGACACGCGTGCGAACATGCGCCAGAGACGTGCTTTATGAGCTGCGCGTACGCAGGGAAATGGAGATGTAAGGGAAGATCGATGGGGTGCCTCTGCTGGGATTTTGATGGTTACCTATAAAAGGAGAGAAGAAGTTTGGTTGCAGAATATGGCCTATGAAGTCTAAGCATGGATCTACTAGACTAGTCTAGTTTAGACTCCAGCTGAAATTGATAGGACAAGGTTGTAATAAGGCCAATTTTAGAAAGTCTATTGGAAAATTAGGTACTTGTGCAAATCAGGGCTTTTGCCCAGGTTTTCCTGTAGAAGTCAGTCTAGCTATTCAGAAAAACATTTTTAATTGACTAAAATAATACTTATTGGTATCACGCTCTATAAGATTGAAAGTAATAAAAAATAATAAAAGAAGTAGTAGTTAGGGAATAAATGGTTGCGGAAAAATTTTCGCTTATTTTATCTCTTACAATGTTTTAAGCTCGCAAATAAACTATAAAGTATCGGAATGCAGAAAACTGAGAATTGTAGAGTCTATTTTAAAGTAGATTCCATGCAGACAGCCAATACAAATATTCTTCTCTGAACTATTTAAAGGTAAAGACAGGAATACTAAGAAACACGCAAACAGGCTTAGGCAAACATGTGGAAGGAGCTGGCGGTCATAGAACTCTTCTATTTGGCATTCATACAGCCAAATATACTATTACAATGAGGTTTGCCCGCGCGGTCCCACACTGTCTGGCTGATGTATCGCCGTGATGTCATGTCATCCTTTGATACCTCGCCTTATACCACCACATAATATGCTAATCAGAAAAAAACACAGCCCTTCACAAAAATAGACCCCAATCCAACGTGAACTCTACTGATACTTGATACTTTCTCAACTGTCAGTAAAAATGTTACAATGATAAAGCTTTTGTTTCCACGAATTTTAAATTAATAAAAACAAAAAGATTTCTCGACGCCAGGGTGTCCAAATTAAATAAAAGAATGCAACAGAGATATTTCAAATATTTACCTGAAAAATTCACTTGAAAATAAAATAATTGCACGTATATTTCTTAAACAAAGAACGTTGGACGAGTTAATTAAATTCGAAATTTGAAATTTGGAGCGTGGTAAAATATTTTTGAATTTAGAACGGCAGCGGTGTCCGCGTTGTCTCGGTGGCCGGGACAAGGCTCTGGGGCCATCGATCACCGCTCGCCGTCGAATAAATTGTAGCCTTAGTCCGGTGCAAGTCATGAGAGCTCACAAAAAATAAAACGATCAAAAAGTAAACACGCTATATTTGTTGAACGGAATATATTTGATTGCGTGGTTAAGAAGTGTTAAAACAGTAATTCTTTTTATAAATTCATTGTAATATTTTCACAGTCTAAAATGGCATAAGTAATAGTGGGTTATTTATTATATTATGAACATTATTTAATTAAAAACCATTTTCTTAAAACCGCAGCAGCCAAAAGCGTATTGTCATTCATGTCATTGCGTAGGTACAGCATTGTACTTATTTAAGTAACTCAGGTGCCTCATATTTTATACGTATGAGTTCAAATCAAAAGCTGTCTCACTCTATCACAGATTGGGTCATTTTGACATGTTGATCTCGACTTTTGTTACCGTTGATTTAATATTTCCCCTTTAAGATTGTTATCGTAATGGGCAAAGACATAAGTTTCGTGATGTTTGCTGATAGAGACGTTAATTGTCTTCGATTGTGGCGGTTCAGATTAGTTGCAAACTGATCATTATCAATTTTAATAATTGTTTTATTTTCATTCATGTCCGAGTACCTCTAATTAAAATTAGATTAACGTAAGGTCAATGGAAAACTGAATTTCACTCTTATGGATAAAGAAAAGATTAGTGAATCTATTAAGACAGCACGCCTGAATCCAGTGTGGTGTATGAGTTTATAAAGAAAGACTGTATTATGATTGAAATCATGCTCCAAGAAAACAAGGTCTAACAATTAGACCACGTGACTGATACAAGCCTACGTCATTTTGCGCTGTTCATCCTTGTCTATTACACGCATTCGACAAGGATGAACAGGCTAAATGACGTAGGCTTGTGTCAGTCACGTCGTCTAATTGTTAGACCTTGTTTTCCTGGACCATGGATTGAAATAATAAAAAAAAAGTTGGCAACATTTTTATATGTAAGTAAATTGAATTAATTAAAAATAACATATAGAAAAATATAATCCCACAAACTATAAACGCGTGGTCACAGTGTGTCTTGAGTGAGTGACACACGGGCAGCCACGCCGCGGGGCGTATTCACATTTTTACCATTCTCGCCCTCCACAGTACCAATTGGGAGTTTGGGAGTGATAGAGTCGCATCAGGTGATCAAGTTAGGTGGGTGGCAGTTCGATTCCCATGGTACGTCACTTGGTAGGCATCCTTTACGCCATCATTGGTTTTAATTTATCATGCAGTTTTGGTTTTAGTTGCTGCTGCTGGGTTGGTCAAAATATCTGCTAAACTGTTTTGTTTTAAGTTAGTCGAAATTATTTAACCATGATTGATAAAAACAACAATGAAGAATACTACTCAAAAACCCGCGCTTACACTTGTGCCGGTATGAGTACAAGAAATGGAGTGAAGCTATTATTATGGGGCACGGTGCGCGGGCGCAGGGCTCGCGTCGCTTTTATTGCATTTCCATAAACACGGGGCCTTTTTTCTTCGCATCCACGAGGCGGGCTCACGCTATGCGGCCGGCACTAAAAAACCCGACTTTTGTCAACGCCTTGATTGATACGGTAACTTTACCTTGTTTTAGCAATAACCCAAATCCCTCCGCCCGTTTTTTCTCATCGCCTCCTACATTTTTATTTGCCACGTCGAACAGGTTTGACATATCACTAAATTTTGTAAGAAAAATTACAATTCTCAGGATTTTTATATCGTTGCTCGGGTAGCGGGAGGTGTTATAAATTATCGATTTTTTTCCTTCGAGTCACCGTTCATTGTCAGGGAATTGAATGTTTTTGTGTATTTTTATAGTTCGGTGCTCTACCTGCTCTGCTAGGCGCCAGTCGCCAGTGGCTGTGACATTTATGACCAGGATATTGGGACTGTATTAATGTCGATATTAATATCGAGGAAACAAGCCTAGTGGGAGATCATAAATTCAAATGATAGAGTGCAGGGCTTCTTTTATTTCCTTGTCAAAATACGAGCTGACATTTTTTGTGCGGGCTCTACTTTCTTAGAAGGCGGTCCGTTGGTTGATTAGCTTCATTGGTGTGTCTAATAAGCGTGTGATACTTCAAATATTGAGTGGCGGTAGCTTCCTTTAATAGAATAGAGCTTGTATAAGTTTAGAGGCGGGCGCTAATCGAATCAGGCGGGCGAGTAAACGGCGATCGATTCGGAATGAGAGCGCGCGCTCGATTTCACGCGGCGAGCGGGGCGAATCGATTCCCGGCGGCTCCGGCCCGGTACCCGCACCCATTCACGCCAGTTACGTCACATTCTTAACCCTTATAAATGCATACTTACCGAAACCTTTTGTTTAACGCTTTCCAGTATACAAATGCTTTCTGGCAAATAACTCAATAAAATGAGCCCCTCCGCACTTCAGAATGAAACATACCCTTGTTACACTAATCGGTTCGCACGGCGTGCTGTTATTTATCGGTAGCTGTAGTGCCAACTGTGCGGACGCTCTCCTTGATTTAGAGCCTCAAATTGCACGGCTTGGAATTACTGCGGCAATCTTCTCGATTCAAGTTCACGTGCAATCAACACTTCTATATTTTTATGTTCCGCTTAGACCAGTGCACGGTGCAACTAGTTTTGTACAAATAAAAAACTAAGTCAGAAGCTTTTTGCGCACGCACAGAAGCTTTTTGTCTCTTTTTTTTTTCTCATCGATCCCAGTCTCGGCAATTAAAGACATTAAGCAATCGTCCGAGAGCATTAGAGACAAGCAAACTACCGTATTACGTTATAATCTGGAGTAAGCCTCTGCGAGACTGACAGTCGGGTAAGTGGCTCGCTACCGAACGTGACGCAATAAAACACGACCAAAAGTCGATCTTATAAATAATGCGGTGCGCTCGCGCCGCGGACTTCCTCCCGACAATTAACATAGAGGAAGCGCGGGCTGTCATTAACCCGTCAGCGCTCAACTGTTCCCGCCACTACTGCAATCACGGCTCACACTCGCCGAAGTAATTAGGACGCCAATGCTTTATAAATAAATACAAACAAATAACATTAAATACATTAAAATATTTAAAAAACCCCCCGCCTCTGTCAAATGTGCCCAAACTGTAATATGATGAGGAGTTGCTTCTTGGAGACTCCAGATCATCATCATAATAGGGCACACACCAGCATTAAGTCAAATTATTGAAGTAACAAGATACCTGAAAATTTCTGGATCATTTAGGAGATTCTTAAAAATACTCAGATCCCTCCATCATCTAGAAAAGAGCTGATGATGGTTAAGCTAAAAAACTCTCGATGAAATCACCAAAAACTAGATCGAAAGCGGTTCATTTGTTCGGAATCTATGATGCCACAGACATACAAAGACACACGTCAAACTTTCAACACTCCTCTTTTTGTGTCGTGGGTAAATAAATAAAAGCGGTGCGAGGCAGCCCGCAATTTGGCCGCGCTGCGCTCAAATTGTCGGTTTCGGCCGCGGTGTCTCCCTGACTAATGACGCGACTCCCGCACTACTGCAGCACTGTTATAAGCATATTTAATCAGCTATTCTTAATAATTGATACAGGGAACATATGCCGCGGGATATCCAGGCGTTTTCATACCGATTTTATTCAAATGCAACGATCGAGTTGGCATTTACACATGAGTGGCCAGTACCGTGGCGCGCGCTCATATATCATCGGGGCTCTATCGACTGTCGTCAGCTCACTCAATGTTTTTTTTTCTTCTCTTATTTAGCATAGTAAACAGAGCGAGTAGGGAATTTTTTTGATTGAGCTTGATTGAGCTTGAATAAAAAAAAGAAGTCGCTGAAATGAATATCGTAAGATGGCACTGACTGACTCCTAATAAAAAAAATTAAGAATAAAAAGCAAAGTGCTTAATAATATCCCGAAAAGGTCCTTTGTCAATGATATCATCAAAATCTGTGGTATATGCAAATCAAAGTATCAAAAATATGCATTTTTGTTATTTTCACTTATGACAGGCAAACACACCAGCCCCGGCTTATCCAAACACCGTTTAAAATCTATCGAACTAATTTTAAGCTTTATATTTCTTTTTTTTTGTCAGAAAATCCCTTCTTATTTTCCTAAACATGTACGTATTGAAATTTCGACTTTCAAATAGTAGACGAAGGCGCTTTCTCACATAAATTTTTAGTCCAATTTGCGCGTACTCCGCCTCTTAACACTTTCGCGCGTGTGGTTATTCTAACGGTTCGCTTAAGTTAGTACAGTGTTGGGTGTTATTTTGTCAATGGTGCGGTGTAAGCGGCCCACGCGCGGTCGCTACAAGCCACCGGGTTCGAATCCCGGTCGAGCCACTTCCGTATTGCAAACCTTTAGTTAAATCTAACTGGCCAATTGGACCTTGGGTATCCTATTGGAGTTTCAATGTGAATGATACTGACTCATGAATTGGTAATGTGGAGTGTTCGATAGAGCTGGTGCTAGGGCCGGTTTGTTTGAAGTCGCGAATATTGATATTCATGACCAGTGTTGCTTTGCTCAATGGAGCTTATAGCTCTTATTAAATTATAATAACAGGATGTAACAATTGAATACTTAAATGCTCGTTCAACTAAATTTATTAATAAAGCCGTGTCAAAATTTTTAAATTCTATATTTTTATAAAAAAATCTATACAGAATTTATTCCGCGTACCCACAGCTTTAAAAACGTTCGATGCGAAACAAAAACTCGCTGGTCAATATTACCGTAAAATTGCCAACCCGGGTCCACATGTAAGTGAAACTTGTTTAGTAAAAATAAAGGTGGTTGCACACAAAGCATTGGTATGTATCTCGCGATCGCACATCAGTCGCGTAATTGACGCAATCCGATATTATCCGCGACGCGAGATCACCCGTCGACTATCGCCGCGATAGCCTTATCCGACGCGACAATATTTAACTACGCCGAATGTTTAATGATTTCCCTATTAACATAATAGCCTTATGTGTCTGTTCATAAAACGAATGCTATGTTTGGAATTTATTTTGAACTATTTTATTGACGAAAGTATTTTTTATTAAGTATTTAGTACCAATACACGTACCAATGTGTTTTCGATTTTCGAATTCATATGTACGTTTATTCGACGCTCTTACGGTGAAGGAAAACATGGTGAGGAAACCTGCACACACCTGCGAAGAAATTCAAAGGTTGTGTGTGAAGTTGACCAACCCGCACTGGGCCAGCGTGGTCGACTAAGGCCTATTCACCCTGTTATCAAGGTAGGCTCGAGCCCCTCGGTGGGGACATATATGAGCTGTTAACGATTTAGTAAACTGAATAGTAAAATTTGCACACCTGCATGACAGGTTGAATACACAGGACTCTGCATGCACTATGTAACAACTTTTTTTCTGTATTCTGGCAAATAAAGACTATTATTATTATTATTATTATTATTATTATAAAATGAACAGCATTGTTTATAAGTCTTACAGTAGCTAAGATCAGCGGAAAAATATGGTCGATGAATCGAAATATCATTAAAATAGCTGTAAAATATTTCCAATACGAAATTAATAGCGTGAAAACAGGTGTAGTGGCTAATCTCTGATACAGGCAGAGTTCTTACCGACTGTGAAGATAAACGGCTACTATGTATAGAGTGATCACATTGTTCGAGCGTGTTAAAGACCGGTCGGACGAGACCCGTAACGAGCCCTTCGTATACAATAGACCTTTTAGCGTCATGTGGACGCGCGTCAATCGCGAGGCCGCGTCAGCAACTGCAGTGAGCGCTACCCCTTATAGCGTGATACAGTTATGGTATAACTAACTGGGGCATAACTAAAATAGACTAAAAGCCTGCTAGAGAATTTACCTGCTCCGTGCTTTTAAAGTGAATAAATATAAATTCTGCTACATGTGAAACTAGTTGAATGGACTCCATTACAACATAATTAATGACCATGCTGCTTTTAATTGTCACAGCTAGAAAAATATTTTTAAAGAGGGATCGTGCGGTTGAGGCTCAGTTACAACGACTATGATAACAAAAAACAAGGCGAGTGAGTTCGATTCATATGAAAATAAAACACTGACAGGACTGACGTGCGTCCGGCGTCACTTAGCAGCGCTGGAATGATGTGACAGCCCTTGCCGAACAGGATTCCTTTTTTCAAATTTCAAAAATTAAAAATGAAAGAAATACTAAAAATTCTCCCCGAATCTGTCCCATTGTGTTCACGTTTTGGAAAAATTTAAATGACCGAATGCTGGCCGCTTTTTGAGCTACGGAATCTGGGATTCGGCGTTTAAATACATACGGTTTCGCGGGTTAGCGCCATGTTTTTTCCGTTTTCTGCAAATTTTGGCGCTTCAACGGCGCTGATTTTGCGCGATTAAACCGTGGAGGTCTGTGCGAATAAGTTGTTAATGTTAATAATCTAGATTTTCACACCTTTCTGACGTTATGTGTGTAGCTGCTTCTGTGTAATGGTGCAGGTTTGGGATTATAAATACCCGCATATTATTAAAAAAGTATATTTTCAATGTTTTCAATATATTGATTTAAAATACGCATAGGCCAAAATGAAAAATTCAAACTAATTTACAAGAAAATTATCTCCTTCTCTTCCGGATAAGAAAGTTATAGCGATGTTAAAAAAAAAAGAGTATTTTTTCCTTCTTTGACATTTTATAGAACTTTCTTCCTTCCTACGTACTTTTATTGGTTAGTATTGCCAGCATCGCAGTTTTTTGCCGTTGTCGGCTCTCTTGGCGGTGGAGCGGTGAACCGATCGGCGATATTTAGAGTGGCAATATGAATGTATTTATTCAGGGCTCAGGGCGACCTCTAACAATGCTACGCTTGTCCACGCCGACAGGGCTGTACCACCGGTGATCGTTTGCAACTACTGGTTATGATAAACAGTCTCTAGTTAAGTGTATAAGTGCGGCGTACTTAGGTATAAATAGATATTATTAAGTCTGCCAATAGTGAAGCTGTATTCCTATCTTATTTTATTTATTGGACGTGTTGTGTATGAGAAGATCGTAAAATATTTTTAGGTGATTTTATATCAAAACGATACGAAGTAATAATAAAAAATATTATGAATTAACCAATTATATTTAAATTAAACAAAGAAGGATTTATGTCAGATATAAATTAACAATCAAAGCCAGATAAATCATTTACTTAAACCATTGCCGTATTATCTACTCGTATAAAGGAAAATTAGCTTAGGTAATAAATAAACATTTTTGTCATCAACTGAAACATCTTTGCTCCCAGATCAAACAATTTTGAATTGACGTATATTAGATTAGAGGCAACCCTAGCCAGCAGGCCATGAATCAGGGCTGGCACTGCCGCCGGTGGTCCGCGCGTCAGCAGCGCGTGCGCCGCGAGTCCGCTTGTCCCGCTCACACAATTTACATATTGTCGTCCTACCGAAAGCGACTACGCACCCTTCTAAACACGATAACGATTTTTTTTTAAGAATCTCATTTTTATCTTCAACAGTAACATAACAGTCCACTATTGGACTACCCTCTCTTTTATTGTGGTGTTGCCATAATCTCCTCGTTCGACAGATGGTTTTTAGGTTAGATACAGAGAGAAGTTGTTGTAACAGCATAGGTATTAAGCAACCGCTGCGGTCCATTTTCTGGGTTTGAATTTATGATTCCCATAAAAATAGTTATTTTGGCCCAATCCTGAGAGGATCACCACACGGTCAATGGCATATTTCAAACAATCTCACTATTCCAATAGTTTTACCTATAATATTTTAGGTTTATGACATTGAATACAGTGGCCTTAACAATTCAGTTCTGATGTCCGCTAATGTAACATTTCAAGGTAACAATAAAAAATAACCGACTATTGGTATCAATATTCTTAAAGAAACATAATGAGAGAAATCACAATTTCACAAACTGAGATCATGGTTTTATGTTATCTCAAAAAAAACATAAAATAGCATCGCTGTCATATAATGTGCAACAAGGTAATGTAAGGAAAGTTCATATCACAAAAGACCTTTAAAATGTTTTACAAAATCTTTCACATTGTTATATTTATTTGAAAATGATCCTAATAGTCAGATTCAAGTGGCATAAATACTAGTTTCTTCGTGATATATAAGAATACTAAAGTAAGAATAATACTTCAGATAATCTTGAAGACAGCTATCTGTCTTACTTGAGAGAAGATAGCAATCATATCTTCATCGATCGCACACGTACTTATGAAAAAGAATCATATTCTTAAATTATCTGTTCGCTGGTAGTTACTACCGCGTTAATTTTATTTTTTTCTAACAGGATAGCAGTTTTATCAAGAAAAAGACTAATAATTTGATTTATAAGCTAAAATATAGCAAATTTTAACAAATATCCGTCTCTATAGTATTTTCCTGACAAAGTGTAACATACTTCGTCACAAACATCCGCGTTTAAAATTTTAGTAAAATTAGATTAGAATAGAATGGAAAAACAATAGAAATAAAGCCAGTGCATACAAATTTATAGAACACAATAAATAAAATTGTATCACCCACCACCCTTACAAATATGTACCTTTTGTCGTCGTTTCCATTAAATTAACCCTTACTCATACAATCGAAGCAATATTTATCGTCTCTATTATAATCGTTATTGAAAACAGCAGTAGAGGCTCGCGCTCGTAACTCACCGGTACGAGCAGACCCGACGGCGAGCCCACTTGTGCTCACTTTGCTCGTTTTGCCCACTTAGCTCATTCTGCTCATTTTGCGACGTTCAGCATTGTTTTACCGCGTTTACCATTGTTCGGGGTTCAAATAAATTGGGCCGACGTCGTACGCCACTGACAGGTATATTCGAGTCGTATTCTGCCGATAATTAATCCGTATTGGTAACCGGATCGGCCCACCCTTGTTACAGCATGCACTGTTGTTATTCGACTGTATCTGTGTCTAACGATTGTTAATTGAAGATTTTTTTTAGGAAAGTCATCTTTCAGTTTCATCTTTCAGAAAGGCAGTTTCTTTTTTAATTTGCTTTTAAATTTAGCAAATGCTAACATAATAATAGCATAATACTATTTGGTATTCTGTGATAATACGCCTAGTATTTTTTTCCCTTTTTTATAAATTAATTATTTTGAAAGATTTTGGTTTACATATTATTTTAAGAAATCGCAGTGATATTTACGAGTATATCGCAACGGTTTTTTGTGGTGGACTCTTGATTCTAATAAAAGGTTATATGATTGTATACAATATTATATCGTTATACTTTTCACTTATATTACAGATTCTGCAATGTGATAAAATTGAATAATAAATAAAAGAGCAATAGCCATTATTTATACGATAGATATATGTGTGTATGATCCTATTCTTCAATTAGCCTGATATTTCCACTATTCACACATAAAGTTTATGAATAGACACTCTTGCGCATGCGATCGTGTGCTTTCTTATAATTATTCAAGTACGATAGCAAACACCCCATCCTTCATACTTAATTAGAAGCAAAAACCGCAGAATGAACTTTAATAGGTGAACTTATTTGCTCGATGCTTCACTCACGTGTCACATACAACAAAAAATAAAAACGTATTGAACTGAGTAAAAAAGTAAAGTGCGTGTGTGCTACGTATTATCGTGGAGTTCCAGAGATAGAATATAATATTATGCCTTTGTTTAGATGTTATACATTTTTATACGTACCTAGTAAATAGATTTGGCCGTCGCTTTGCTGAAGTACAATTTGGTTTCATCTCATATATTAAGGTTAAGATTTAAAATGTTTTTTATGACAATACACTTTCAGAATTCCACTGTTGTTTACATAACTACGAGTTCTAGGTAAATTCTCCCTTTTAACTTTCGCTCTTATAACATTTATGTTACGAGTATCGCGGTCAAATATCCCACGTCACACGTGCATTTTTTTTTCCTTTTCGCCTTGAGGCACTGAAACGTAGCTCTCAGTGTTAAGATCCCTAATATATATTCCACATTAATGCCAAATCATGGTCACTGAGGCTACAAGTTATAAATTAGATAGCTAATAGTGAAGTATATATTCAATAAATCTACTTTTTCACGCTAAATAATTTTCTGCTTAGAGGTTGCTTGCGAAATTTACGTCTGGTGCAAACTATATGCGTCCTGAGAAATAACGCTCAAGACTCGTACATTTAAAGAAATATTAATTTGAGAAATGTTGGACCATTGTCTGCGCGTGAACAATAATGCAATTAAAATGTTTTCGTATTTGCATAATACTTGAAATTTCGTTTAAAAGGTGCCAACTAAATTAAGCACAATCTGCGAAATCGCGGAATGAGTAATCTTGTACTTAAATAAAAAATATATATTAAGAGCTAATTAGATAATCTTTTAAATAAATAGCATCTTAGATTGATACGCAGATTTCCATAGTTTCGGTTAATTCACATATTTTTCTTCTATTCAAATACACGTTTAAATTGCTGTAATTTATTCTAATTACCTTTCTGAACATCTTTATTATATTTTGGATGATAATAACTTCTGTCATGCATGAACTGTGTTTTATGCTATTTTATGTTTTATAAATTCAACACCTTACTTTAGCGCTGCAAATTTGATATTTTCTAAAATAAAATTCTAAAAAGAATATTTTCAGTGCGATTTAATGTTACTGGTTTTCAGTTTATATTTGCTTATAATAGGTACCTATATATTTATATTTACCTTTTAGCGCAATGACATTTCAGTGCAGTGTACCAATAATAAGCGATAGTGTATGTCGTTAACTACTCAAATATGTCCCCATCGAGGGGCTCGAGCTTACCCTGAAAACAGGATGAAAAAGCCTTAGTCGACCACGCTGGCCCAGTGCGGGTTTGTCAACTTTACATACAACTTTTTAATTTCTTAGCAGGTGTGTGAGAGTTTCCTCAGATCTTTTCCTTCAACGTAAGAGCGTCGAATAAACGTACAAATTAATTTGAAAATAGAAAACTCATTGAACCCGCGAACTTTGGAAAAGAAGTAAGCGGCCCTAGCCAGTTAGCCACTGACGCTAAAAAGAGTATGTGTTACATTCAAATACAATTACAAAATAAAGCTAATTCAGAGAATTTATGTATCACATAGTTATAGGTCGCGTCCAATCGTGTGATAGAAACAAATGCCATCCACTACTTTCGAATAGAAGTCAACGGCCCTACCCAGTTAGCCACTGACGCTTTATAGAGTATGTATTATATTCAAATACAAATTATAAAGTAACGCTAATCCAGTGTACTTAGGTAGCACATTAGTCCTAGTTATAGGTCGCGTCTAAACGTGTGATAGAAACAAATGCCATCTACCTCGGTCGACCTCAGAACGACTCTCGCGCACCTGCTTACTATATCAACAACAAACTAAATTGTTTACATAGAATTGATTGTAAAATTTAAAACAATAAAATGTGTGTTTGTTACACTTTTTCTGGGCGCTGAAATGATATTCAAATTCCTTGTATTTACACTTCCATTACTTAGTAAATATGTAAGTACCAAAATTAATACTAATTGTTCAATATTATTGTCGTTCTGTTCTAACAATACTTTAAAATGCTAAATAATAACCAAAGTTTATTCTAAATTTTAAATATAATATAGAAACATGTATAGTAAAGGTGATAATATATTAAAAAAGCCTGACCTGTGCCTAAAAAATGCAATGTGTACTTGTAAAAGACATCAACGCGCTGTCTATTGATAAGAATATATATTTTGAATTGGTTTTTAAACTGCGATATAAATTATATTTTGATTTTAATTTGAACAGTAGTTATTTTGGCATAAATAAAAATAATCATAAAATACTTGCAACCAACTACATTGACCGCGAATTACATGAGAACATATTTTTTTGACAAGAAAATAACCGTAAATCTAAACTCGATCTAATCACAAACTTTTTAAACTTAGCGGGCGGTCGAGTAGCCAAAACCGAGACCGTACAGTCTCATGCCCAGTGCCTCCACTTACTACCTAATGGCGGACGATTAAAAACGCACCGCCACTCAACATTACGTCTCGGCTCGCTTGAAGGCTGTCAAGGAAGCGACGCGTGCGCCGCGACTACCGTCTGACAGACTTTAATATGTACGTTGAAGGAGCAGATGTGGAAAGATTTTTGACCTCGGCCCTCGATCTACTGTTTAAGAATGGGGTATGTTTAATTCATCTTTGTTACTCGAAATCGGAAACCATTTCGATATATACTAATCTCTAACAAGATTTGCCAAGTTTCGGGTCATAAAACTAAAAGATTTCGATTATATCTGTGTTTTTCATTCACTCTAATTCGAGGAGGCTCAAGCCCTTCGATGGGGACATATATAGGCTGTTAACAGAACGAAATAGAAAACAGTTCTTACTATCAGATTGAGCTAGTGAATTGTGAATAAAAAAATAATAAAATAAACTTAAGATAAAATAACTAAATCAATCTCTTAAAATGAGCTAAACTTTCAGTTAAAATTTGTTTTATGCCAAATATTTAAACATACTCCATTGCCTGATGTAGGTAAGAATTAGCTGATGCTCCGAGCGATGTAAAACGTTGACGGAACATGTTACACGTTTCGTAAAAACAATTCTATCAAATGTGCCTTCTTGTAAAAGATCTTATCTTAGATCTATGGTTACGCTAATTTACTCAAAATTGTAAACAAAGATAAATTTGCTACTAATAGTTTGACAGCGAACAGTCTCTATGCGTTATTAACTTATTAGTATAGTACAGAATAAGAAAATAATTTAGTAACATGTTTGTTTCCAAGAAATCACATATTTTCTAGCTTCAGTCTTAACAACTCTGACACCAGTTTATTATGAATTTATAACTAGGAGCAGTTGCTAATATGAAATAACCTCTATTTGTACAATAACGTTACCAAAATTTGTAATTACTATATGCCGTACCTCGTACCTGCCGCAGAGATGACGGGTTTGACTTGACAGTAGACATCATGTCAAGGTTTTTTCGTTTCACCATTAGAAAGATGTCGGACATTCATATGATGTGTGTGTCTAATGCTTGTCTACCGCGCAGCCGCTCACACGGAGCCAAACGGAAAGAATCTCACAACCACATTCCATAACCAGCTCCATAACAAAACCCTTCCCAGAATCACCCACTTACGTAAGACCTTTGCAATTAATTTGCGGGAAGAAAGGCCGTTTAATGATATCGTCTCACCCTTCATCGGAGCTTATCATTTCTCGTTAAAAAAATGATCCAATTAAAGGGGTCCCGCGAAGCCTCAATAAGTTACCGAAAGCGAGTTAAAATCTCGCGCACACCCATTGTAATAACGTATGCGCCCTCAATATTAAATTTTAACAAGGTATTAATTAAAAAAACTAAAGCGAAATATGTTTAAATTTTCTCAGGGCGCGCGGTCGCGGCCCCCTCGCGCTGTTTTATTTTTAATTCATTTTATTCGGCGCGGGGCGAGCGTTGCGCACGCCCACCGGTGATTTAAAATTTTGATTTATCGACGCGCGCGCAGTACGAGCGCGGGAGAGTCGGCGCTCACTCACCACGGAGCCGGCGGACAAAGAACCTCAGCTCTCCTACCATCCAATCTGCCCTGATCCTGATCTGCATGACTTGCGGAACATGGCAAATTGTGTCTCTCTTGCTACCGTTGATCAAAATCTTACATTTAAACTGACAAACGTATTTTAAGTGGTGTCATGTTGTTTATTTATATCAGAAGGAAAATTGCAGCGTGATCAAGTTAAACCTGTCTACCCTAATTTTGGGTAGGCTCGAGCCACTTAGTCAGGACGTAGCTGGGCTGAACGGCAGGTATATTTATTTGGGGTTCACTGGGGGGACTCATAGTATTACGAGCTTATAGCAAAAGTTTGTGGAGTATGGACAGTGAAAAAAAAAGTAGAAGATAGGAGATTGGCGTATACTCCTCCGACAAGACCACAAAAAAGAGAGATATAGAATAAAATAAGTGAAGCCGCAATATTCATAGGTCCCCGCAGGTAAATCTGACTCGCTCGCAGTAATTATAAATATGACGCGGTGCTAAACTGTGCGGACTGACCCGCGACCTCCGAGCTTCGCAATACTTCGCACTCCTGCGCTCCTAGTACCCTCCCCCTCCCCCCTACCACAGACAACTATTTATCTAACTTCCCAGGATTACATGGGAAAATTCGTAGGGTTATTGATTGCTTCGTCAGACGCAAAATTAGATAGTAATAATGTGCAAAGTGAGAAATTGCAGGGTTTGGCTTTGCGGCTTAAAGGATTTTAAATATATTGATGTGAATTAACATATTTTGTACTACGTTTTCATTATTTTTTAACTACTTACACGATAATTAGAAAAGGTAAGTGTCAGACTTTTTGCAATACTAAAAATCGCACATAAAAGACAGCTCCCCAGGAAATTACTTTCTAGTGGCGCATTAAAGAATTGTATAAATGCAATTTGGATATAAATGGAATCAAAAGCTACAATTGCATATTAAGTGAGTGAAGGAGGCAGGTGCCTTAGTATTTATGACTTCCCCGCCGCCGCTTTGTCTGTCCCGCGGCGTCGCTTGCACTTGCACCTGTGTGTTTGATTAATCGTGAACAATGGCTAGGACGGTGTGTGGAATTACCATTAGCTAGGTCATTTGAAGCCATCACCTAAGTCAAGCTGCTAAATGTTTGAGGAGTATTATTGTTATGCATGTAGGTTATCAATACTATTGAGCTGCTCAAAGCTTTAAAAGCTGAAAATAATAAAACGTATGCTTGACTTTCTTCAAAAAATTCTTAAAGCAAATAATTAATGGTTCAAATAAATTAAATGTCAATGCGTAGGTATCTTTTTGTTGTTTTTTTATGTCTGTATTTTTGTTTGTAATTTTTGTGTTGTGATGTCCAAAACAAATAAAAAAAAATTGATTTCAGATTTTTCTGATAAATCCATGTACCATTTTAATGTTTACTACCATTTTTACTAAAACTAGTAAAGAAGTGATCGTATTTAAAAAAATAACAATAAATCAAAAATAAAGCTTTTAATAACCGTGTTCGTGTTAATCAAAATAAAATCTCAACAGTAAAACACTGTTTATTATAAAATTCCTCGTCAACTCATTACGTCAGCTAGTCCTATAGCGAGGCAGCTACACAAACACAGTGCATCGTTGGGCGAGTCAGGCGAGTGTCCTTCGCCAATATTCGCCATTGAATGCAAATCCACGAGGCCCGGATCGGCCTCTGAATTACCAACGTTTAGTCGCCTCCGGAACATAATTCCAGGTTGCTTTGTAATTTTATTATTTTACCGAACTCCTACCACTTGTAATTTAAAGATGTTTAAAAAGCAAGCTGGACTGTGCACCTGTTCCGCATTTAGGTCGCTCCGTTTCGTTATTTGTACCATCGTAATTTCTATTCTATTGTGTAATAAAGTAGGGAATTGTGAGAATTATAACCCTATTATGGGTAATTTTGCAATACAAGTTTATTGGTTTACCTAGAAGCTAGAAAGAAAAAAGTTGTTGCAATTTGCTTACACAATGCATCATATTGAATTAACTTAGTAATAAAATAGAAGCAAAATTCCCCGTTAGCAAATTGCCATATTTGACCAGTAGGTAGCCACAACATTACATATCTTTGTTATTAATATTATTTACCAGGTGGATTTATTATTTTCCCTCCTTATATGTTAGGTTAGGTTAGGTTTGGTTAGGTTAACCTAACCTTGTCCTTGTTTTCAGACTTATGGGTTAGCAAAGGTTGTGAAAGCTCATTATGTAACAACAAGTACATTTGTAGGTTAAAACTTAAGATGACGAAGGGACCAAAGGTTATGAGGACAACTTTCAAACCAATGCGTCAATTTCGAATGAAATTGTTCGAACTAATCTGAACATCGAATTATTTAACCGTCTTACATTTTTTTATCAAATAAATGTTATTTATTTAATTCAGCATAACTAACATTTATATCATATTTATAACATAAAGATATCAGAACTTAGGTTGCATATCCAACTCATGTCGCATCAACATATTCGCATAACAAATGACCTGCGATGATCTATGGGACCTTCGGCGCGAACTATGATGCATCACATGCGTATGCGCAAGGCACGTAGATCGATCGTGCGCGCGCGATCCTTCCTACACCCATCTTGGGTGATCAATTTAATTGGGAATTATTTTTGGTTAGGTTCTCTAGTGAAATACTTTTAATAAGCTGTGTATGGATGGATGGACGCAAATAGTGGAACAGCTTTGTAGTTGAAGAACTTAAAAATAGCGTATCCATAGCAGCTGGAAAAGTAAATAAAATAAAATATTTCGATTCTAAAAATTTCGTTGAAAACATACTAAAATTGTCTGATGAAAAAAAGGAAAAAGGAGATGCGTGTTTATTTTATTTAATCTGTGCGTGTAACCTAAAAACTTATTTTTTATGAAGGAAAGTAAAAAGAAGACATATTTCTGAAAACATGCTTAATTCACATATTTATGAATTATATTTAGTTAGACTGTAGTACTTATTAACTTTTTCTATGAAAAAAATAATCTACAAGAAATCCATGACATTCATTATTTTCGGTAGAAACTTCGTAGCAAGTTCGTAGCAGGCACAGTATCGCCATCTGTGAGAGCGCGCGGGAACTTATGGGTATTATGTTTAGCAAAGAGTAAGTAAAATATGTTTTAGCATTTTCATTTGTAATACATTAGTACAAAAAGTGTTTGTATATTATTTTAATAACATTAACCAGTAAAATAAAAATAAATAAATACCGCATTTCAATATGAGATTTCATACTTTATAAATACGTATATTTAAATATATTTGAGCATAGATATATTTTCTACTGTTTTAAAATAGTAAATTTAAATGATATACTAGAAGATTACTCGAAATTAAATAAATAAAAATGTAGTTCTCGTCAGAGTTTTATATAGTAGTTTCAAAAACAAATCTTGTCAATCACGCGTTGATAGACCGAAATCATTGGAATACGAATAGCATTCTTGAACTGTCTTTTTATTCGGAAGAGTTTGGCAGCCCAATGGCCGGTCGTGCGTCTTCGGGTCGATTACGAGAATCGAGAATATATTGATCGTAATCTCGTGCGCGACGGACTGATGTGTCAATCTCGATCCATATCGCTCTATCGGCCGATACTTCGATAGCTTCTATTGGGCAACCGCTTTGTTATCCTAACGGTCCGAAAACTTTGACGGCTCGTAGAAAAGAAATCTAATAGACAATAACGCGCTCTCCGTCAGAACACTCTATTTACATAGCGCGCCGGATTTGATGTGCTTTACCGACTTTCACTCGACGTGGAACAAATTGTAGGACAAATTTCAGGTGAAAGATAAGATCTATCAAATGGTTGGCATGGTGTAGGGGTTCTATTTTGTACGACAATGTTACGTAGTAATCAAGGCGTGGGTGGTGTGCCGATCCGCACACAAATAAATCGTTAAGCGAATTTCCCAACATGGCTCCCGCGGAAGTAAGGGCGGGGCGGGGGAGTTGCATCTTCGTGTAAAAATTTAAAAAATTACGAGCGTCGTTTTTATTTTACGATCGCTTTGAGAGTTTGCCCCGCGCTGGCTCGATAAGCCGTGCCCGATCGAAAAAGGAGCCACAGCCACAACGTGCCATTACGTGCAGCTCGTTAACCTCATACCAAAATATTTCCCTCTACTTGAACAGAATAACTGAGTCTTGCAATACTTGTTGTACACTTAACAGCAGTGCTCCTAAACGTTAAGTATCAACATTCACTCATGCTAATTGAAGAAAATTCTTTCATGAATGTAACTGCTGAAGAATTGCTGAATTTTTTCAGAATTTCCTTTTAAAACCTGCGCAAAAGGATTTCCTCGTAAAATAATATTACGAATAAGTAAACTACGATAACATTTCAAAGGAGGCTTCATACTACATCAAAGTTTTGTCGACCCTTGCTCTATTCCAAGAGCCCCTAGCTGCACTATATACGTACGGTACGTCTATATCGCTGTGCAGCTGAAACTAGCTTGGTGTGAGTGAACACGATGAAAATCTTTATTTTCACGCTCTATCTCTCTTTATCTAATCGCTCCGGTCAGATAAGGACAGAGCTCCGGAAAAACCGGTGCGGGGCGAGGGGTAAAGGCTACATCGATTCCGCGCTTTCACTGCTAGGGGCCGTGTAAACCTTTAAAAACAGCGCTTTTGCCGCGCGATTGTCATCTCTAACCTTACACGGATAAGAGGGAAAATTCAGTGCGGAGACAGGTCTAGTAAATGGATTGCCTCCCCCTCGGGGGTTCTCATAGTGGGATCTAGATGGCGTAGATATGCTGATAGGCGCCACGGTGTGCGTGCCGCGTGGCGACGCGACGCCTCGCGCATGTGTGCGTCATAGGTTTGTGTTTTCCGGCTACAAAGTTGTGTAGGTATGTACCCATAGAGGGTTGTTTCCGGAGGTTAAATTTCGCTTGTGTTTGCAAATATATGAGGGGTTGTAGATGTAGGTAGGGCCATCCCTTTTTGTAATATAATTTTATGTTTGAGCGTAGATAGGTGGATAGATTAGGGAAGATGGAGGCTGCGATTTGATTTGATTAGGAGGTGTTCGGAGGGTCGGGGGAGATAAGCGTGATTGGATCGCGGCCCTCGCTTGCTTTATGGAAATATGTTTTTAATGTGGGTGGTTTATTGAATTAGCGCCGCGAAGTGATGCGAGATTAATCCGTCTGGTGTGTACGCGCCGATAATTAACTGGATGAACATTGGTTATTGGCGCTTTGTGCCATTGTTTTCTAATCTCATTTGGCTCTTGTATGGTACCAATCGGCGGGGCTTTAATAACAACATTTGCTGACAAAATGGTAATAAAAGTACGGTAGTTTATCCCATGGTTCTGTGGCTTTGTGTTTATCGAAGGTTCTATTCAGGTGTTTGTTTGTATGTTTTCATCACAATAACGCTAGTTATTTGAATAGGGAATTAAGTAGGCAAGCTCCCGTAAACTGTCCACTTGTTCGGTCAGTAAGAATCTACTATAATCGTTTGTTCAATTGAGGCCCAACAAAGGGCTGTTTTTGTTCGTGACACAAAGGAGGCCCGGTGTTGTCACAGCGCATGCTCTTTGAGTTTACACTACACTGAAAATCAAAGTACCACCATCACAATATAAACTGAATTTTGTCTATCTGTTTGAGTGGAGCTTTTTTATCTTTGTCGGCTTATTTTCCGATAGTTGTTTTTTTGTGCGCGTGCACGGCATCGATCCAGGAATGCTGTTGACAGTGAAATGGGTTTAACAATTAATAAAACTCTCCGGATTCGTATGGGACAAGTGGCATTCTCATGGAATACTCCACATTTGATTGTCTATCTCAAATCGTAAAACGAAGATTTTGGGCTGACGGTCTGACTCCAATAACGAATGACCCGAATAAAAAATAATCCTGGCCATAAATTTTACGACTTTTTCCAGCCATTTCAGCGTTTGAGGAGCGAAAGTAATTCGCTCATAAAATTACGAGTAAACAGCCGTTTTTCCAGGGGAATAAAACCGCCCCCGCGAGGGGTGGGGGGTAAGCGGCTTAGGGCCCCGATTCTGGTCCCGAGGGGTCTGGTGCACACTCCCGTTATAACTTGATGAGAAATCTTATCTGCAGATTATAAAATCGGTTTCGCGTAATTGAGTCGTAAAATGTCGCAGTTAATATTCAAACTGTCCACTGAAACGATATTCGGTCGGAATCAAGCTCGTCCTATGAAAAAGTCTTTAATTTGTGTATTTCTTTGTTTTATTTTTTATTTTCAGACAGGATCTATTAGATAAAAGCTTATACATTTGATTGAATGTTGCCAATTGCCATAACTTGGAATAGCAACGTATTCAGAAATCAGTCAGGTCATGGAACTAAAAAGCTTTAATTTCAAACTATTTCGTACATTAATTTAAAAAATATGTATCAGCTGAAATGTCCATGATCTTTTTGAAATTTCAACTTTATATCTTGTTCTGTGTAATTGGTAGAGTTTGTACATGAGTTGCGTTTTGCCGAAGCATTGTATAGGCGATGTATCGGTGTCCCAGCAGCTACGTATTCGTGTGACAGGCTCTAATCCCCTAAAGGCGAGCATGACGGTGCGATATTCGCACGACCAGCCCGTATTTAGTGCGCCCAATAATGTATTGGTCGTACTGACACGTACAAATTTACAAAGAATTAAAGCTTTGAATATAAATATGTACACCCTTTTTAAAACTAGGATGTAAACTATTTTCTTCTGTATTTTAGGAGATACAAAATACAGTCTTTTAATTTTCGATATTGAATTAAATTTTGTAGTAAAATTTTATTATTTTTTTAAAAAGCCTTTTATATAACACACTTTGTGACGTAAAATATCATTCTGCACATATTTTTTTGAACTTTTAGACTGGAAGTTAATGGTAAACATAAGTACATACGGATAAGCTTTCATTGTAATGTACCTACTTAAAGCTTTTGCTCTCGATGGTCCGGCTAAGACAGCGAAGTCACTTATGATATTAAACCGGACAATACATGTCGATAATCTGTGCCGTTCAATTCTAGTTACCGAGTCCAGGCGGTACCGAGCTCAGCCACAGTCAGGCCCGGATAGTTCACTCTCAGCTTCTCAATGCTTTTTGTCCGCCAAATGACATGACAAATTAATGGATTTATTATGAGTTGGATTGCGCGGCGTCGTTTCACTTCTTTTTATTTCGGGTTTAGGACGAATGCATTTTTAATTGAGTGAGGCACTTTTGTGGACTGTATTAAACGTGGCCACCGCATGCCGTGGATGTTTTTTGTTTGATTGACGGGTAGTAATGGGCAGGTGCGTACGAGCCGATAGCTACCTCGCTTCCCGAACCTCGTCGTGCTCGCTTTTTGTCTGCCCCGTTTTGCGACTCGATTTTGTCATATTTTATGTTGATTGTTTTAACGGACATGTTTTAAGTGGGGTCGTAAGTTGTAAATTTGCGTGTTTTTGCATTTGTTTCAATTTAATGTTCGGTACGTCCAAGTAAAGTCATTTCGCCCGGGGATGGTTTGATGATCTGTTTTATGGCGGCCTAATGACGCAACCCCATGGTGCTCGCAGGTGTATTCCGTATTTATGGTTGCATAAAACTTATGTACCATAATAATTTTATTCGTCTTGGCAATAGCATTCACTCACTGCTCGTTAAATGTACCATCTATAAGGTTCGTTACAGATAATAATGTCTGAAGGTCAAAATAATTGTGTGAAACATGTGCTGTAGTCATAAAAAATATTTATTTGCGAAGATTACTAGACTTGACTTGTACAACATAAACACTAGCATGTAAATAAACACTTTCCAACTAGCTCTAGGACTTGGTTTTACTGTCGTGACCAATCGTAGTAAGTAATAAAATTACTTGAACATGATTCGTTATATCCAGTTTTTATAGGTATATTCATTTGTTTTGATTGTTATTTATTTATTTCTAATTTTTAAGTTTATTTAGGGCTGGTAGGATATGAATATTTAACGCTTTATATTGTTAAATGTGGGATTTAATGACACAACCATCAAATAAGTATGCGTTGGTCATAAAATTCTTTGCCGCGGAAAGCATCCGATCTACATTGGTTCAAAGGACATCATTCACGTTTCATACAATGTTGGACCAAAAAAGTGAAAATGCCGGCCAAGGAAAAAAAGTGTATTTTTCGGATAGAACACGTCGTAGTTTCTATATTTCTTTACTTTTTTTTTACATTTTCTTTATATTTTTTATATATTTTTTACTTTTTTTTCTTAATAATAAACAAAAAAAAGTCGGTGAATGATCATTCTTATGCATCATAATAATACTTTCATAATATATTTTTTAATTATATTAAACAAATACATACTTGATCCATGTGGGCCCCTATTATAATAATAAAAAAATAAGTTAAACTACATAAAATAAAGGAATACAATATATTCAATACAATATGACTACATGCGCTGTGACATGCGTCAAAATAATACTTTTATAACAACATTTTTATTATTTAATTAATAGCGTCTAACTATACAACCATGGGGTGCACAGGATTAGTGTCATAGTAAAAGAATACAGGAATTGTGTGTTCTACCCGAAAGTTATATTTTTTTCTGCTGGCCGGCACTTTTACTTTTTTGGTCCAAAATGAATGATACCCATTCTGTTGCTGTGCAAAAAAAAAGAAAATCTATTGCATCTTTATTGTTTTTGAGTGAAAAGTGTGTCCACACATGCAGACTTTCACATTTCCAATATTACTTACCTTTTGATTGATGTAGAGTCGGTTAAGGTAGCAGGGCCACTCGAAATAGACGATTTTTACAAGGGCTTCGCAATCTGTAAGAGTAATGTAAAAGCATTAACAAATGTATGAGAAAACTCCATCCCTTGGAGCAGCTTTACCACATCTGAGGGAACCGACTGTACCAGCGGGAGCAATAGTGCATAATACGAGTAAGTCCTCAGTAAACGATTGTCATTTTTATGAAAGTGTGCTGTGATTTTAATGAACTTTCTCTAAATTTTTTAAAATTTTTGATAGACCTATCCATTAAATTATAATCGAAGCGAAAAATTAAGATCATTGAGCTTGGGCAGGGACTTGAACCCGCATCTCCTGGGCTATCCGGGCCGTACAGGCGCACTACCAATTGTGCCACCAAGTCTCCGTACAAGCCCAACGATACAATTTAACGCTTCGATTTTTTACTACGTGCTTAGAGTGCACACAGCTCCATCTATCTAGGTTCCTACGAACCTAGATAGATGTGTGCCCAAGCTCAATGATCTTAATTTTTCGCTTCGATTATAATTTAATAGTATAAAGTAACAGGCGTCATCTGTTGAAAAATCAATAGACCTATCCAATTTATAAAAAAATATTGCATTAGCATAATAGATTTTTTAAGAAAACCCCAATAGTCGCTCGCGGTGCTACTTGCTTTGCACTTTTGCTCCTAATCATACTTTTTTTTTCTGGGGTCGCACCGTGTATATTTTTATGTTTATGACAACAATATCCATTGAAATATGTTTATTTCGTTATGTAGAATCAAATATATTACACATTGTTCTTAACTTACACAAAAACTAATAACAACATAGCCAGGTATAAAAAAAAATTACTAACTACACTTGTCAAATAACCCGCCTCTGCCTGATCCGGGCGCAGGTGCCCATTACACTTGCAGCATTTCCCCGCTATATTATAATATTATTTATATAGAATAAAATATGATTTTTTTATTGTTGCAGTCGCTACAAAGCGCGGCGCGGCGCGCGGGCACGTCATGCGCCAACTGCAAGACGACCACAACCACACTCTGGCGGCGGAACCAGAACGGCGAGCCCGTATGCAACGCCTGCGGACTATACTACAAACTGCATAATGTGAGTACTACATACAAACATTCAAGTAATTCCAGAATCAACTAAAACATTAGCGCTTAAAAAAACTGTAGTTTCGGAAAAATATGACGCTGGCAGTTGGATGGGCAGGGTTCCGTTTTTGCTTTTTGAGGTACAAATTCTTTAAACACCAAATTCAAAATCGTTAACCTAAAAAACAACACTTTTGAAATCGAAGATTTTTCAATGGGGTCAACACTGAAATCGTGAAAAAATAAACAGCTGTTTCATGCAAAAATTAGAAGCTTTTGATTTAGCTGTTTTTTTCTTTGCGATTTCGGAGTTACTTGCTATGTTTCTGTATTCCTGTAGGTTAGCTATAATAGGGACCCTTTTTACTTAGAATTTTGAACAAAATACTAAAAACAAGAATAGCTTATAATTAAATAGTAGGTACTGGAAGATTTTAAAATTTTTATTGAGACTCAAGTCAAGTATTAATGTTTATAATTAAAGTGCCATATTAATTACCAGTTGTACTGGTACTAAGCATAATTATTATAAAAATGCTACCTATACAATCAACCTTAATAATAAGTCTCTAAGTACTCTATAAACGGATTTATAGTGTTAGCGACCCCTATCATGGATTTATATTATAGCCTAACGTTTGAGCTTAATGCTTAAGTACCTTGTTAGAACCCTGAGCTAGGAATTAGCTATAATTATGTGTACGTGTAAGTTTAATTTCACCGTTGGCTAATTTATTATATGTCGTTTACGATTAAAACTACCATTTTAATATATAAATCAAACCATTTTCTTAAACAAGCTTACAGCAAATAGTAATAGCTGGCCACTTACAGCAACAATCAAATAATATTTTGTGTTCCAATAAAAAAAGTCAAATGACGATATCGCCTTAAAAGCTGCCAGTCATCAACAACGTCGATTAAAACTGCTTCGAAATTCAAATAGTATTAAAACTAAATTCTTTTTAAACGTCGCGAAGAGCCCCTCGGTTCATCAAGCCGGTCCCCCTGGCTGGTTCCCTCGGGACGAGTTGACAGTATCTCGGTGACAGATAACCCGCGCCCGTCGGCTAATGTGTCATAAACCCCAACGCGATTGTCTCAGATGAGTTACTGCCAAGATACCATCGCTAAATGTTAATAAAATAGGCGATTGAGCGGTCGCCGAAATTGTTAGGTGCGTTGCGGCTGTAATTTTAAATTGTAAAACTGTTACCGTTACCATTACTTACATTTACAGAACTTTTTATTATTTTTCAGGCGTCACAAAAAAATACAAATGTATACAAATATTCTTTATTGACGCCAATAAATATATACAGATAACACAAACAAAAGAAACAATAGGTTTTAACAGGCGGCCTTATTGCTAGTGTAGTAATCTCTTCCAGGCAACCCATCACCTTTCTGAAGTCTATTATACTAGTTGTGATGAATCTTTAGCTATTTCCACACTTATCTAAAAAATGAAGTAATTCTTCGAGCCTGAAATATTGCAGTTTGAAGATCAAATATTTCTTTATCGCCAAATTTTCATAAACAATTTAAGCTAATTTAAACTTTATTATTGCTTGAGTTGGTCGTGTAAGAATTGCCGAAACAACATTTAGTACTAAATCCAAACTGTAGTTGTAAGTTCAATATCGTGATGTAGACCAGCCATAAGTAGCGCATTCTCACGACTCTCACAGCCCTTACAAAACAATAAAACGAACGACTCACGCTACGATACATTTTAAAAGGCACAAACATTGAACAATCACAAAAATTAACTGTCAAAGCGACCCTTCGAATCGAACACTCAAGATTCTTTTTTTGAAATGTATACTTTACTTTTGTGCCAGCAATGTTGTGGGTCTAATTATTCGGAAGGAGCGACAAAGGAGAATGGGAGTAGCTCTTGAAGGTATAATGACGGGAGTACAATACGGGAGCTGTGCTGGTAGCATTGTCAACGCGGCACCGCCCTCTCATACATATTTATACTGTTACATCGTGTACCACTCGCTGCCGGTGTGCCTTGCCCTTAACCTTTCTTTCAGTTGCATGCGATCTCATCCGTTTATCCGTTTTTAAAATTGGAAAATGGCACATGAATTTAACAGCATAAGCAAAGATTTGCAACTGAAGACTAGGCAGCATGGTCATTGACCTTAGCCTGTTCGAAAGAACAAACGAATTAAAAAAAATGAATTTAACAGATGGTTTAAAATGTCAAGGACAGAGATAATCTCAATGTTCACATAGGTATTATTTTAAATTTCAATTTAAAATTCTTCCTATTTAACAAAAGAAGATTGCTATTTTTCTCCGACGCCGCGACGCTCGATGCTAGGCAAAAACATTTCCATACTCCTTCTAAAATGCCCAATATAATATTTTGCACTAAATTATCATCCCTTGAGGATAAAAAACACATTTAAGAGTAACAATGTGTAAATAAATAGGGTAGTTAGCTTGGGGAGACAGGGCCGGCGGCAGGCGGATGCTGTGATCGATTTCACTCAAAAAATGCGATTCGAACACAAAGCACGAGCCATTGTGATATACCCCAACTTCACCCCCCCGCGCTGCCCCGGTCGAAGCATTTGATACTTGCAGAAAACTAATTAATCAAAATTTCAATTTCACTCGTAATTTCCAGTTGTAGTTACGCCATTTATTAAACTTTATTTTTCAATTTTGTCCCTAACCACTTATATTTAATCTTTTCAGCAGTGTTAACGTGGTAGTGGAATGTGTTGACTGACCAACAAATATCTATAATTTTGCATTTATTACTGATTTAAGATACTTAGATAGATAACCAATTTTATAAAAAATATATTTTAATAATCTTAAATTCAAAATTCTATTTAAATAGTGGGCTATGAGCAACACTACAGCATCATACTATATTTTAACAATATTCAAGTAAAGTAAAATCAAAACATATCCATCCGTGCTCAAACGATGTTATGATACAAAACAAAATAGCCAAGTTTCTAAAATTGCAATTCATTTAAGCTTGCAGAATAAAGAGTTAAACGCTTGTAAGCTTTGAAGTTAAAAACACTGAATTAAAAAACAGTTTTTTTTTACGAAAATGCATGCAGTACCGAATATCCATTTTGAGATTTCTATGTAGACGACCCCTTGAATTAAGGCAGGCAAAGTGTTATTGTTTAAAGAATCCTGAGACCCCTTTTTATTAAAGTCTCGAGTTCTTGAGTGGAAATGTGGAATCAATGACGTTAAATGTTATTTGTTGCTTGTTCGGATAATGTACTTAACTTACTGTTTGTTTTTATTATGTGATTGATATGGGAAGGTATTTGAATGTTGGGGTTGTAATTTTTTTTTTTTAATATTTTATTTTTTTCATATGGTCAAGTGTGAAATAAATAACCATCTATAATATAGGGATTAAAAATTGTAGCAGCTTATATGTGACTGCGAAAAGGCTCGAATCTACTCAAAATAGGTTTTAAATATTTATATTTACCTACTATTTTTTATGTAGTTTTTTTTCTAGGTATGGTTCTTATTATTAGTATTAGCTTCATATTTTTTGCTGATAAACGATGATATGACATTTTAGAAATTGTCTTGGGAATAACCCACCAAATACAAATACGAATTGAATTCGATTTAAAATAAATTATTTATTTGGTTCCCTACAATGACCGGTTAATAGGATTAGTGTACCGCGTGGGTAGCGAGTTCGGTTCCCGGGCCGTACCTGCGACCGCAATACTCCACAACAATCGTCCGTCTGTTGGTGTATCTTTTTTTATTATTATAAATTTGTTTATTTAATTTATCATGCTCGTTTATAAGTTACTTCCTTTAAGTTATAGTCGTTTAGCTTTTTGTGGTTTTTGATCGCGTTTTTGTGTTAGTGGTTTTATAGAGTGTTTATAGTTCGGTTTAAAAAAATACTGTTTATTATTTATGTTCATGCAGGGCATGTTGCCTATATCAAATAATACATCAACAATGTTATTTTGTATAATTATTATTAATTTCACATTTCATTTTTTTTTCAATCTGGTGGCTACTATATAAGAAAGCAATAAGTGCGTACTTTTGAAATCATAGGCGTCAAGGTACGAAATTAGCTAAACAAATACGTACACCTATTAGAGCAACGACTAAATATCTAAACTCTCACCTGTAAAACACTATACAAAATATTACATCCAATAACACTTACTGCGTTTTCGAACTGAACCGTTCTGTTAAGTGCCTTTCATACAAAAGTATTGGATTACCAGCTTGTATAGCGCTAGAGAGAGCCCATAATAACAGCTCAAATGATACATTTGGAATACAATGGGCCGATCAATTCAATTTTTGAATCGAGAACGCTCTTCTAGTTTTTTTTCCGGCTAACTAAAGTGCTGTTTTGTTCAGCCAGCATCCGAGGGAATTTGACAGTCACTGTTTTTTCTCGTGTTTTTCTTTTGCATCGGATTTTAATGTTAGGTTATGGATACAAAAGCAAATCTTTGAATTTTTATCGCCCGGAGTTTGCTAGTTGATGGTTTATAGAAATAAGGTTGTGTAATTTTTGAAGTTTTAGGTGATCTACATACTTCAGTTATTGTAAGTGATAAATAAACAATAACATGTAACAAATAGGAAAGTTTAAGTATATTGCGGGTATCCTTATTAGGCTAAGGGTGCTCCCTCACCGGGAGCATTCGCGTGTAATGTAACATTATAGATTCGTCTTTGAGCATTACATTACAATAATACCTCCCTGACTGACGAGCATGCTCGTGTAATGTAACATTATAGATTCGACTTTGAGCATTACATTACAATAATACCTCCCTGACTGACGAGCATGCTCGTGTAATGTAACATTATAGATTCGACTTTGAGCATTACATTACAATAATACCTCCCTGACTGACGAGCATTCGCGTGTAATGTAACATTATAGATTCGACTTTGAGCATTTCATAGCGGCGGGGGGCTAGGGGAAGTGAAGCGCATTGATGTTACAAGTTGTATCAAGATATTACACATTGTAACATTACAAGGTGCGCACTGTAATGCTCGATTCTCCTCCTTCACTGATGTATGCCCGTTTTGTAACATTACAAGGTGCGCACTGTAATGCTCGGTTCTCCTCCTTCACTGATGTATGCCCGTTTTGTAACATTACAAGGTGCGCACTGTAATGCTCGGTTCTCCTCCTTCACTGATGTAATGCTCAAATCTGTAACGTTACATTACACGCGAATGCTCCCGGTGAGGGAGCACCTTAATGTTGTAAACTATAGTACTATTGATGCTGAAAATGTAAGCGGAGACGCAGAAGGACAAACAGGCTAACATAAAATAACAAAGCACGCGAGTTGGCAGTTGGAGCAGTGCTTGTTCGGGAATTCAGGGCAAGTTACAAACAATCCAAAACATGGCCGCCGAACGGCAGTTTACAATTCGCGTGCCAGATAAAAGAAACACTGTTTAATCATAGGTTTAATTCACTCATTACATTACGTTTCACATTACACATGCGACTGGCCACTAGCCAAACGGCTCGCGTTTGCCCAATGTTATAATGACATCAATTTAAATATTCAACATCGAACGGCTATCCCATTAACATAAGTTCGACCGTTGAATTTTACCGCGTAAAACGGCTTCCTGTTAATTGCAGTGCCCATTGTTTCAGAGAAAATCTAAAACACGCTGTGGTCGCCAGTGGCCGTTTTATGATCTCTTGCTCTAATAAATTATGGATGTCGCGATCTCTTTCATCTTCTAGTCTAGCTGAAGGCCATCAATGAATTTTATTATCTTATTTGAATTGACAATTTTATGGAACCTTGCTTCAAGCCGGTTGGAAACTTTGAAACGTAGCTATCCTGTGTAAAATTGTAAACCATGTTATTTATAAATATAAACTGAAAAAAATATTGTCAAAACACGAGCCTTTTTGCAGCTTTACTCGTTCTGATTGTCCTGAACATAATAGGATATGATTTCTAATTTATTAACAAAGAGCACCCAATTTTGCCAAAATGTGATCGAGTAAAATAAAATAAAAGAATAAAAACGGGCGTCCGTGCAGTAGGCCGGAAAGATTTTATCTGTTGGCAATACAGAAAAAATGGCGCCCACCGGAAGTGTCCGAGCGCGGCGCGTTGCGCGTTACTATTTTTTCTTTTTGTTTTAAATGGCTTTTTCCCGGCAGCGTTTGGCCGGAAATGCGTTTGCGTAGAGTTGCCCCACATTACCGAAAAGTGATATATCCGATCGTCTTTATATACAAAGTTGATCCTAGATACTGATTCCGAGAGTACAAGTTTAGAAGGCAATATTATAACATTTTTAATGTAGCTGTAGACGTGGCAAGTATATTGCTAAATGGGATATTTTTATTCATGAGCTTAAGCTCTTGTTCTCTTTAGTGAGCGTTTTTAAGCTGATTTATTTATCCTTGTTGTGTTAAATTTCCTGGGAATTAGTTCGAATAAGTTTACTAACATGTTATGAAAATATATACATAAGTGAATGAATACCTTACATACTTATTATATTTAAAAAAGTATTAAGAAAGATAATGTTTAGTTTACTAAATCAAGAACTACTTAATGCATTAATACACATAGATTGTACATATTATTCAGGCTAAATTTGTGTGAAATAATGAATTCTTTACCGTCGCATACGAGTGATAATAAAGACTGCTGTTGTTACGTCGCGTTGAATGTATAATATTACTTTTACATTTCATTTTTATGTAGTGTTTTTAAAAAAGGAACTAATAGCAGCTGCACGTCAGTCGGGCGATCGTTGTGAGCGATAAGCGACTGTCCTTCTACAAAACAATTATTGCGCTTAGCCCGGCCCGAGCGAGATTTGCGCAATGGGCATTGTCGCAAGCTTTTGTCGCCGCTACTCCGATTTGTATACAACGATATTGATATTACAACAATGGCCGTCTTGAGGTATTTCATTTCGGGATTGCTAAGATCCATATCTGCAGTAATTTACCGAGTTCGGTTAGCAACGCGGTCCACGACTCCGGCCGAGTGATCCAGTAATTAGGCGACGCGACACCGCAGCGCAGATGATCGCTGATCTGGCGCACGGCCACGCTATCAGCGACATCTAGCGTGATCTACGAGCTCAGAAATAATCTACACATTCCCGTCTAACATTTTAATTAAAAAGAAAATATTTCATACATCGAAATTATGGTAGCATACGTTTATAGCGGAAGAGAAGCTATTAGTAGCCGCTTTTAACGGTAATGTCTAGACAAAGCAGGTAATTAACTGAGAGTGTATCAAGCGCTCGGTTGATTGCGTCCGCGAGAGTTTGGGCCGTTACCCCTCCGGTACATCTGTAAACATCTCCGAGATAAGCATCTGACGTTTGACACAAAGCGCGGTTGCGAGCGATACTATCTCAAAACTATCCGAGTGCCCTCTCCCTCTTCCTCTACTCGTCTAATTATTTATTTAAGGCCGACTATCACACCATCGCCGCGCTCCACTGCAGAACTGCGCGGACGCTCACATGAATTCAGATTTAGAACCAGAGTCGCTGCCTTATCGCCCAGGTGATCTCTGTGACAGTTTAGTAAGAAATTAGCGCAATGTTTTTTTAGAGTTCCTTTTCCCTGAATAGTTTCTATTTTAAGACCCTTTGTTTGAGTTTCAGCCGTATTTGTCCAAAAGCCTTTTGTGTAGATCTCTTTAAAGTCGTTGTCTTGCTTGGGAGCATAAAGAAGCTGAATATATTATGTGCTATAAATATAACTCAGACTGAATGTTAAAAATAGCATAACAAAGCGCTTCATGAATTAATCCATATTAATATGAGAAATAAGAAGTGTCTGTTGGTTGGTCTTCTACGTAAAAACAGAGCGACAGTTTCATTGTAAAGTAAAAAAGCTTGAGTGACAGTGACAAAGGCTTTTATTACGTTACATTTTCGTATAAAACGTATATAAACTCGTAAATAGTCATAGCTAAAGGTAATTTAATCAACGAAACACTTATTATAGTTTTCTCCAGTTTGTGATACAAAAAATATGATTAAAGCTTAATACTATATTATGATCAATTTCTGTAATATTTACAGTTTTATTTTACACACAGACTTATATGAACGTACTCGGAATATTCAAAATGAATTAAATGGACTTACTGTTAAATATTTATCTACAGCAAGAATGATGGGGCATGATAATTGATAAAAGTTCCGTTTTACACCGCTGCGTTGCACAACGGCCGAAGTAAAATTATAAGTGGATAAAAAAAGTTTATGACATCTTACTCTTACAAAGTGGCTGGCCAAGGTGTAATTTGATTGAAAGCACCAAAAAAGTCTTATAATCATATAATAAGTGGTGGAATAATTAGTGGGGGCTTAGAGCAGGTGCGCCGGAGTGGCCGGCGGAGCGCACGCGCCGTCTTATTGCCCCAACCGAAAAAGACAATGCCTGGACAGTGAATAAGTAATATTGATATTACCAAAAATTATTACACTACAAGAATATGTTCCAAAATTATTAATAGTATTTATATAAATCTCATGTCAATTTTGTAGGTATTTTCAAAAACCACAAATCCTAGTCAAAAGAAATTTATTTACGTAGAGCTATGGAGAAGCCAAACAATATTATCTTATTATTATGTTGGTATTAAATATACAAAATAACAATCGATCGATTAGTCAATAAACTATTTTTTTGATAAAAATAATAAAAACCTTAATTTTCATTGAATAAACTTCACTGTAGGCTGTTTCTTTTTTTTTTCTTCAGAAAATTATAATATTTTACTTTTTACTGACGTTTACCTAGAAAATCTTATCTTATAACTTTAACTGTTAAGATACTTGCATTTTTTTTAATATCTTCCTTTTACGTAAATAAATTTCTAATCATATCTTAATGATAAAATTAAATTTAGTTATTGATATCATTGGCAATTTCTAACGAAGGAAATCGAATCGTTGCTTAAACGTGTAGCTACAAGATTAGCAATCAAACCGCAGATGACTAGCGCAATAGTGTTGTGGTGCAAATATATCGATAATGGAAGAGCTGTTAAAGCGCGTGTCGAGTGGACAGCTACAGGCTCGGTGGCGGCTGCGTATGATTAGTGTAGTCTGGTAGCTGGTAGCTGGTGGCGAGATTTACTGCCCGCCGACTCTAATTGGACCAGCTTCACAGCCACAGGCGCGAAACACTAATTTATTGTTCTCCATAATTGTTTTTGAGTTCTGAACCCAGTGATGCACTACCACATCACGGCAAACCTGCCACATATACCATCTTCATTACAAACATTTAAAGCTGCAGAGAAGAATATTTCTTGAAATAGCAAACAGGTAGGGTACTTGTTAGCGTTCGCTATTTCATAGTAACTTGTGTGACAGCTCATTAACTTGCAAAATAGCTAGAACAGTAGCAAATACCATGGGAAAGTAAGAAACATAACATATCTACTTTCAGGTTATCTGTTTTGATTATTTTATGAAGTATAAGTATACCTTCGTCTTTTAAATGGGTTCGAACTTATAAAATTAAGTTATTAGTTTTGTTGATACTCCTCGCTTTTGTTCGAATACCGACCGAATTAATATCGGTCGTTTATCAATACAACTGACGTATACGCCCTGCCGGTATACACACTTTTTTACATCCCACGTGGGAACTAATTAATGTTTGACGGACTTCAAAATCAAAACGAGATAAATCATGAACATTTCTGATTAACAATTCGCTAACTTTCAAACCAATGATAAAATTGTCGCTTTCGAGATATCACTAGATGTTGTCTTCTTGTTACGACAATAATTGCATTTCGCCGATTGTCTTGTTGAAATGATAATTACACGACTATAACTGTTATTGACGGCCAATTTAATTGGATAAGTCAATTAATGACGGTTATGAGCTAAATATAAGAATAGTTAACTAATAAATGAATTCGAGTGGGAGAAAAATGAAATGTTTCGATTATAAGTGGAGCGTAAGGCCGCGGCGTCGCACTATAAATTGTCGATGTCGATAAATTTGGCGGGTGTATAAATCGTCGTTTCAATTATCCCCCGGAGTAGCAGCTGTCGGCGCGGGCGCGGGCTCGACTACTGCCCGGAGTATTTATTTTAATCACGCACACACATCAAACCGCCGAGTTAGTTTATCGACATCTCAAACCGAACATCCTTAAATTATTATGAATTTTGCTCTTAGCCATCTTATTACTGTAATGATAACTCAACTTGTTTAGGCCTGTAGAGTAGACGTTATCTAGCGAGCTGGTTATGTTCGCTTAAGATTATATTCTGCTGGAGATATAGACATGTGGTTGTATGGAAGCTGTTGAGGGGTTTTTAGTAGAGTTACGCAGGCGCCGCCGGTGCCGGCATGCGCTAACTACGCGGAACTAATTCCCGGCGGCGCGGCGGCGCGGCGGTCGGAGAAACCACAGTTTGTCATCTCTCCCGTCGTCGATAGAACCATATTTCTGGTGACGCCACATTTTTGAACTTTTTAAACCCCTTCTAGTAATACTTGGTTGGTTTTTAGTTGGGCGGATAAAAATGCTAATTCTTAGGGTTATTTTTGTCGTCGCAGATGTTTAACAACGACCTAAATAGTCTAGGCTAAAAAAACAGAAATTCAGCCGATAAAAAAATTCATTAAAAATATTTCTTAGTTTTGCATTGTACAAGGAACTTTTCATTGTTTTTGTGTAGTTTATGTAAAGACAATATATGGTAGAATTCAGCCTCTTCGGTGGGAAACTAATGAGCCGGTACAACACGTGCAAAAATTTAGAATACCTGAACAGAACAATACAGATTCTGAGTACACATACCATCCCTCCATCAGTACTTTTGCAGAGACAATCCACGTGGTGCAGTTTCCCAATATCAGGGCCAACGCTAGCGATTCTGGGTATCATCTTGCGTGTGGCCGCCACCAGTGTTGCCAGTCTCGCCCAATTGCGGCCAATCTCTTCGTTTTGGCCGTTTTTGTCCCTCTCGCAAGCCACGCCACATCTCCCCTAACCAACCCATGCCGGGTTTTAATTGCCACTTTCAACACTCGTCTGATTTGTTTTGACATCTGGGGATATTACTTCTGGCAACCGAATGAAAATAAAATTTGGTGTCCCCCTTTGTTTGTTAGTCTATTTGTGACGTCTTCGGAAATTTTGCCCCTTTTAACATTTCCAATTCTTAGAAGCTGATTTGAAACTGACCCCCGAAACTAACTTGGACATAAGACAGTCGGTTAAATGGACAAAACACACACTAAAAATTTTCAGAAACTAACGAGGTAGAACACGTAGTTATTTTAGCATTATGCATAGTTTAATAATGCCGGCAGACGAAAATTATGTGACAAAAGAAAGAAGTGAGGAATAATATAAAAACGTCGTGTGAAATGTAAATTAAATGATAACAAAGCGAGGACGTTTAAGTAAACAGTGCGAGGAGCACAAACATTATCATTTGAGGCGCCCCGTACATTCCGTCCGACGGATAATTTGAATAATTGTAAAATATTTTCGCACTGCGCCTTGGGGCTGTCAAACGACGTATACGCTACGACTTGAGCGAGAAAAACACATTACATTACAACTCAAATAAATAATTTGTGTTTGAATGTATTCGGAAAGAATTGGGATTTTATGGGATTTATTTCTATAAGACTAGTCAAAGTCTAAATAAAATTAAATTAAAAAGGTGTTTTGTAACAATATTATGACATTCTGCCTTCATTGCATATGATATTAAGTTAACAGTTATTTTACGTCAACATTCTTGTACTTTAAAGAAAATCTGAATCAGTCAAATCAACTCTGACCTCGCTCCAGAGAAAATAAAAAAAGTTCTTGTTTTAAATGTTTTTTTCTTTTTTGCCTTTCAATGCTTGTGTCGTCGTAAAGACGGCCAATCAAAATTCACTTGTGCATATTCTCGGCATCAATGTTGGACACACATAGTGTTGATGTTTTAATTATCATAATTGTATGGAGTAGCTGTACGCCGATGTTGTTTTGACTAATTGTAAAATGATAGACTCGCAATTTTTATTCATGAACTCCTTGTAGATTATTTAGAAGTATTTTCATTGCCTTATTGCTTGCTTGTAGTCCATAACTTTGTCATTAAATTATGACGTCTTTTATAACTTCAAAATAGCTTCTTGTTTTGAACAGACATACTATGTTTAATCCAGTTATACTTTCGTATGTGAAACTTAATATGTCGTTCTTGAGTCCTTTTTATAAAGCCATTAATAACTTGTTTATAACAGCACTTTTAATAAAAATATTTAATTCATAAAATACTTAACTTTTTATTTATTATAATCCATAAAAAAATAAAAGGCTGTCGATGCAATCTAATATTCCTTTCCTGTAATAAAATATAATGAAGTTCATTAGGCTTGAAGCGAGTACACATTCAAGAGTACCCTATTAAAAACCATATTATCCTATAAAAGTGTGCTATTACGCACTGTAATAGCGCAAAAAGTTCCCTGCGCGTAAATTGCAATAGTTTAGGCAAATATTGACAGCGGCGCATCATCGCCGCGCACAAAAACTATACTCTCACGTAATAACAACGCGATCGGTTTCAATGGAGTCATTTATTTACAGTGGTTTTTGCCAGTTAATAGGTGTATCGTATTTTTTGCCACGTAATTGGCTGCTAATTCTTAGTTAGGGTTTGTCGTGTACCGGAGCTTGCTTGTCTAATTTATCAGATCTTTATCGATTGATTTACAATTTTCCGTTTATGCATTTGTTCTCTTTTTGCATTTCACGCAGTACATTCTTTGACGGTAGTTGGTTCTGGGACTTCGTTTCAAATAAGATTAGACAGAATGTTTACAAAATTTTATGTCTGACGTCTAGTATTTCTACAGAATTATCAATCTTTAAAAAAAATTGTAGTAATTTTAATTAATAATTGTAATGTAATAATACATACTTAAAAGTCTATCTAAAGTTACCTGAAATAAATTCTAGATTCGTTGTGGGGTTAAATAAGTTATATGAGGAATTATCTCTTGATTAGTTTCACATATTTCTGAGTTATCATTTTCATCTGGATTTTAATTGATTCACATGTCATTTGCGAGTAATGGTGGGTTGGGTTAGCAATTTTCCTCGGTGAACAAAGCTTTCTAGCGGTTGGAAAAATGTGTGTTGTGCATTTTCCATGGCATTGTGGTGTGAGCCTGTTATTTTCCCATTTGGCTGAGTTTATGGCCGCCGATGCGCGCTGATAGAGCCACTGTGCGCTCTCCGATCTAGAAACGCGTAATTATTCGCACGCACAAACCTACTCTTTGCTATTTCATTTATTTTAGCATCTTAAAGTTGGTGCAATGAAAAATGATTTATGGTATATTTAAAGCATTGTTCAGGCTGTAATAATAATGTATAACGCTGGCTGGCCCGCGTTGGAAAAGTTTGAAAATAGAGAACACAGCTACAACATCGCCACTTTACTGTTCATTCATGTTAGTGTTTTTGAAAATATAGAGGCCATAAGCAGAGTAATGTCAATTGTTTACAATTACCAGTTGCTTTTTATTTTACCTTTAAATCTCTATCTAATAGACATAATCTGTCAAGGATTTGAAAACAAAATTAACAATCTTTTTAAAACTACAGTAATAATAAAATAGGAATGAATTATATAGGTATAGGTTTATATAATATAGGTATAGGTATTTTAGAAAGAATTTAACACTATGAAGGAATGATTAGGATATGTAGCGTGATTGAAAGAAATATCGTTTGCAAGGCAAATTTGGCTAGCGCTATACCATAATTTCATGCAATCATACAAGTAAAGTTATGAAAAATGTCAATTTTCCAATTGAAATCAAAGTTTAATTTTCAAGCTTGTGAAGGTAGAAGAATATTTTATGAGATTCAAAGAATATATTATGAAGAAATACACTAACAGTAGGTCCTTGAATAAAAATATGTTTAAAAAAGTCTCAGGTCAGATAAATCTTCCAAATTAAAACTTTTCAAGCAAAATATTCTAAAAATATTAACGCGACTTGAATCTAAAAACCAAAAAAGTTTTGTCGTTGTCAAAAATATACCATGACACTACAAAAAAAATAAACAACAGCTGAACTGAGCTAGTATCTAAAAAGTATATAAAAAGTCTTTTGGGTCTTTTGAGACTTTTTATACAGGACAACCGTATGACGCAAGTTTTTATCTCATAAGCTCCGAAAACCTTTAAAGATTATTCAACAGAACGAGATATTTACCTAGGTAGTAGAAGATTGAGAGCTACTAGATTTTTAAGGTGGCAATAAGCTAACAATTAACATGAACTTAAAAGGACAATGCACTCTTTCATCCCGGAAGCGGCAGGCAGTTAGGTTAGGTACACACATACGACCTGAAGCGACCTAAGCCACATATAGGTACACCCAGGTACCATTACTGTACCTAACAGTTGAACTGAGCCGGGGAGTGGGAACGGCGATGTAATTAAGCTGCATAATGGCCAGTTATTAAGCAATTTCTGTGCTAACATGGCGGATATGTCATGTAACTCAGGCTGTTCAAGAGCAGACTGGTATAACCTTCCGTATACCTATTGTAAACTGTAAGCTTGAGTTTGTGCGACTGTAATACTATGGGTCTTCTTTCCTGATATTATGGATATTTTAATGCAATGTTTTATTAATTCGTGATTTTGTAAGTTGAGATTAAGCAGAAGAAAATAACATTAGATAATACGAGTTGAAAATTTATTTAGCTAGAAATACAAACATTCAGAATAATATTATCGATAATATTGTGATCGATACAGACACAGCCTACATTGTCGTGAAGTAAAACAGTCTAGGTGCTTGTTATTTTATTGCTATATAAAAAAACTTTCTTACTCTATGTTTTATTGTCATTATTTTAACATTTGAGATTTAAAAGTGAATACAAGTTTCATCTCCTTTCCTTCCTTCCCTAAAAGTAACCAACGTACAGCGAATTTTCAGTCTTATTAATTCCGACACCAGGGTTTGTGAGGTAGGTTAACCTCGCAACCCACTCGATAAGAAAGCAGCAAGCAATAAAAATTAAGTGTGGGTAGAAAACTGAAATATGCCTCTTGAAGGCTCCTCGCGACCTAACCCAATTCGCCCAAGAAATCCAGCGCTAACAGCTAATGCATTTTATATTGGTTCAATTGGAGCTGCGCCGGCGCGGTATGCGCGCGCAAGTGTGGGCGATTCGCGGTAAGACATTAGGGCATTAGGGCCATCGGAACGGCGCACGCACTCATTTAGCACCATTGTGGAAATTAGACGTGCACTTTGAACGGCTGGCTGTCAGTCTGGAGCTGACTCGCTATTTATAGTGGCTCTGATTAACGCTCGTCTGTTATGATTGGTTGCAACTTGTCATACAGTTGTCCTATTGCGCTTGTTCGCGCGCACACGATTTCTAAATCGTGGAGAAAACCCATGAAAATGTGTGTCAATGCGATTAACAACCGCAAAAATCTAAGAATGTTCATAAAATGTTTGGTCATATAGCCAGTAAAGTTGATCATACCTTGGATCAGCTGATGATAACGGGAAAGTAGCCTGTAAAGGTCCACAAGCATATACTTTCCTACATACTACCTCGGGAACCACATATTGAATCAGAAGAAGCATCAATATTCTTTTAAATCTTAAAAACAATATGAATAAGAGCATGCGTCTGGGTAGAGTACAGTCCAACGCAATCGTGCGTTGCGCCCGCGCATGTGCCGGCAAGTTCCCTGAAGCCGATGAATAACTCATTGTCTGTCCGTCGTCGGCGCCTCTGACTGACGCAGTTTTCGCGGAAACAGCTGACCGAGATCCGACCCCTGAATTTGGAGGAGAAATTAAACGGAACACGATGCTGTTCCGAGACTGCAACTCCAATTATTACAGTAATTGGGTCGGAATTTAACTTATGACTCGGCTTGCAGTTTCTCAAAAATAAACACATTTAAAAACTGTGTACAACTACTAATATCACCGCAAAATGCAAGTTTTCTGTCCCCGATTACCTCCGAGTACCATTTATTCGCGTCACACTCTCTACGTGTGACTTTCTCGCGGTTTTAATTAAAATCTTGTTAAAATTAATCACTGACAGGCCCGACATTGACTCTTGAGGCATTTAATACATTCTAATTAAAATGTCGCTTACCTTTGATTATTTAAAAACTTCCTGAGATTTACAACATTTCTTAAACACCTTTAAAAATGATCGAGAACCATTCAGAAATGAGGAATGAAATGTCACACGATTTATTCAATAAAACTGCAGGACCTTCACCTGTAACGTCATCTTTCCCACAAAGTGCATCGGTGCAATAATTAGGATGCACCGAGTGTCCGCGTGACATGTCGGCACCGCACCAAACGGAATATTCGCATACAACTATTGTCATACCATTTTATGGTTTCGGTTTCCTTTGTACAACGTATTTAGCATTCTAAATTGGTGCCGGAGACGTTTTTTTCATTATTAAATGTCGTGTCAGAGCAATAAAGACGCGGTCAGCAAAACTTGTGTGATTCAACAGACGGGTTGTTTTATTATCCTTGTACGAATTATGAGCCACAATTACGGATTCTGAATTCATTTCTTGTGACGTACTGTACCGGAAACGAGGGACCACTTAGCGTAGTATGTCTGTTGTTACTGTGATGGTGTAATTATGTGTTCCATGCCATTAGAAAATAGTACAGTTATTTTTGTAAGATGAATTGAGTTTTATGTTGACAGTGGAAAATGTTGATTAAGAAAGCCTATTATAAAATAACAGATTACTTAGAGGATAAACATCCATGGGAATAGTTGCTTGGGTGACAGGCTTTTTCAATCGTACTTTACAAAACATTGTTATTAGTAATTATTATCATAATAATTGTAAAAATATGTTTAAAAGATGCAACGCCTGTGGAGTTTCTTCGGCGAGCTCTTCTCCACAGAAGACAGCCAAATTTTTGAACTCGACAGAAAAGATAATTTAAATGACTTAACTAAGTGATGTAACATCCATAAGTTAAAAAATAAATTCTTTGAACTCTTTGAACTCTTTGGGTAAGGCCCAGGACTTTGATTTACAAAAATAGCCTTTATATGTAACTTTGTGTTGGCGGGACTAATTCAAAGTGTAAAATGGTTTACAATATTATGTCATAATTTTAGAATTCTGGGCCGCATAATTATGTTTAAGAAACCATCTTGGGCCAGAATAGCAAAGTGTTTTTTTTTTCTTAAAATAGGACGCTTGGCTTAGGAGGCTATACTAACCTGAACTCTTTGTCATCAGGTGAACCGGCCTTTAACGATGAAGAAGGAAGGGATCCAGACGCGGAATCGCAAGTTGAGCAGTAAAAGCAAGAAGAAGAAGGGGGGAATGGGCATGGGGATGGGGGGAGGAGGGGCGTGTGCGCTTGCGCTTGGAGGGGTCATGGGAGACATGATCAAACCTCTCGGAGACGCCACCAAAGGATTCGGGGGATCTGCTTTCCCTTCGGCCATGGACTTCGGTAAGCTATTTTCTTTCTAAATACATACATAGTGTGATTTACCTATAGGAAGTTGTATCCAATCATTTCCTGCCAATGTCCATGTCAGGAAGGATTGTTTCGATTCTTGCCACGAACCAATATGATCATCAACTAATACAATGAAGGCAAGTGTTCCAAAAACTAGACCGACGATTTAGTGTTGAAAAAAACCTTTAGATGCGGAAGCGAAGGGTTGATCGTTGTAGAGATGTTTAAGAAAACCTTTGTCTAGCAGTTGCTTGCTTAGCGTGTGGGATTCGAGGTTAACACCTACCTCACAAACCCTGGTGTCGGAATTTATAGACCGCCTTAGACTTCCGACATTACTCCTATAGCGACTACATCCGACTACATCATTTTAGAAGCCGGGACCAACGGATATACGTGCCTTTTGAAGCACTTATAATATTTACTAATTATTTTTCTTTTCGTACAATCAGGTGATTCAGCCTGCAATGTTCTAACCAAACTGAGGAAAGTGTCACAAAGTTATATTTGTTCGACGAGTCAACCTCCGTAACGTCAGGCGAGCTTTTGACCACTCGACCACGGAGGTTTTTTTTTTTTTTTTGAATTGACCTATGCTTGTGTCGAAAAGGTACGACAAATCAAGCTTCACCGGACTGGCGGGGGAGTGGAAGACTCTACCTGTTTGTCTAGCAATGCATACCTACGATACGACTGAGCAAAAAGACGAAATCGGCGAGATATTTTTCCTTCCTGACCATCCCTAGAAGAAATTTGACTCTACCATTGTTAAACAACAGTTCTTTCTTCCACAGGCCAGCACCAAGTGGGTTTAGTGCACCCAGCGGCAGCCCACATGTCGCATTGGTACGGCGCGCCGCACCAAGGCTTCGCTCCTCCCCCCACCTCGCACAACCCCTACCATCACCACCATTTGGCGCAGCTCAACTCTATGGTAAGCAAAACTGATATCCTTGTCTATATTAATCCAGTTCCTGAGCCACGTCAGTCTTAGAATTAGCTTAGAATTTGACCCACCGTCAAACGCCCCTTTTTTGGCACGAGGTAGCGCAACACCGATCATTGTGGAGATCCTTGGGGGGGGGGGGGGCTTTGTCTAGCAGTGGACGTCTTTCGGGTGAGATGATGATGATGACCCACCGTACTCTTCCTGTGAGTCGTACTAGGCTACTGAATATACCCAGGAAATGACCATCAGTGTTTGCCTGTGTTATCTATCACATACCACCTTCAATTGTGATCCCTCACTCGCCAGGCTTGTGTGGGGATTATGCCTATACCTTCCTATGCCTATGCCTTCCTAGGAACAGTTTGTGGAATGTTATAGACCGTAGCACAAGTATGTTAATGAATGACAGACCTGATAGAACTTTACAGATCCTAATGCCAATAATAGAGTAATCAGGTCTCGTAGGAATAATAGGTATATTTTGTTACAGAGTTACGTTACAAATACTTACAAACCATGTTTTAAAATTTGCACCTTGAATGAAATATCGACTAATGTTAATAATGTTCTTTGTTTACAGACCGGCTGGAGGAGTGAGTACACGTGATAAGTCAACCAAACTCAGGAGCCTCCAAAAAGATGTGAAGAGCCGCCTTGCCGCCGAGGATCGACCAGAAATCAGAGGCGACAACTAGCTGTGATTTCAACCCTACCCAGACGATTCAAGGACTAAACTTCATTAATTGATATACTTTGACACATCACATAATTTATAAGACTGTTGGACAGAATTGATGTTTGTAAGTTTATACGAAACGGCTCAGTTGAATTGATCTAACATATCTGTTTCACGAGTCACTAAGTCCCAGTCAATGGCCCGGACTTCAGTATTCCGACAGCAGATTCCTACAAGTATTAAACTAAGAGTGTTTTACAAGTAACTAGCGAAATTGTACAGTATTATATTATAGTTAAGGTCGATAACGAAGTCTAGACGATTTATACATATAAGTATAGTTCAAAAGAGTAATTTCTGTGTATTTTGTACATATCTTTATTAAGTTATATTTTCGTTCCTGTAAAAATTGTTTTATATAAATTTTGTATTTAATTTGATTTATTCGGTTCGATTAGGGATTGTGATGTGTTCAGAGAGTAATTCCACATTTTTTGTACATTTTATTTGTGTAGTTGGTATTGAATGCAATAGTAATTTATGTAATAGTTATAAACCATGCGATTGTGTAAATAATAGCCGTTTCAAATAGTGATATGTTGAAATAATTCAGAACTGATTGTGGATATCACACGGGTCACACTACTGGACAAAGCTCATTGGAAATGTATTAATTTGAGATTAAAGCAGAAAGATTGTATTTATATTATAAAGATTTTGTATTGAATTACCGTTGTAAATTAAGATATTGAGTGGCCATAAATTTAAACGTGGGATGGTGTTTGTAGAACAGTTAGTACAATATACTCACAAAACAATAATTTAGATCCGATTTACGTTATCTTTGAATTTAATTTACTGATTTTACATAATATTATATCATGTCATTTTAGATTATAAATATTGCAAAATAGCGATTTAAATTGTCTTTCAAATTAGTAAAATTATACCATATATAAATTAATGTGTATTAGAAAATTACTTTATTCAAGCATTTCTTGGTATGTACTTTCCTTTTCTATAAACACCGTAACCAGACCCAAAAATGTATGTACATAATGAAATGTAAATTGAACCTGTAGAAAATAAAAAGATTATCAGAAATAATGTAAACTAGTATCACATCAGAACAGCCTATTACGATATCCCGTACCTAAAGTTTTTAGTTTATTTAACAAAACATTGTGAAGTTGTGTATTTTAAATAAAATTGTGAATAAATTATCAATATTGATATTTAATCCAAGTTTCATTTTTAAACCTAATAGAATAAACAAAGCAAAATCGAAAGGTTTTATTCGAAGTAAGATTATACAAAACAATTGTCATAAAGAAAGCAGAAAACAAAGCTAGAATTAAAAAAAATTAATTAGATAAATCTGAGAGAGCAGTCCCTTTGGATGGATTAGAGAGCACATGAATTGACCATCCAATTACCCGTCTTGCACTCCGCCATAAGTCACCGGATCAATTCCGCCGGCCGTAGAAAAAGTCGTCCAAAAGTCGCGTTTATCTCGTGGCAAATTGAAAATGCACCCGGCCGTGTGATTGTGAGTTGTGACGCAACGGCCTGTCGCCGACATACGGACCTATTCAATTTTAATCACATTTCAGAAGAATGGACATCGGATAAAGGAGCCTATAAAACGGCCGGCCACGATAGACCTCACTTAATAAGCTGGTTTTATTTGCGGTTTATACAGACGGATTTTAAGGGTGGATTGTCAACACAGTCAATGTTAGCAATTGATCTTTTTAACGTTCTCCCGAGATTTGCCAATCTTGTTGCTTTACGCTCCAGCGATTTTGTATATGTAGCGTTTTCTTGACGGTTTGGGGAAGATTCCTTTCAAAAATAGGCAGGTTCTTCAGAATCATTGGTGTATACTTCCGCAAAAAGTTATCTATTTTAGTCCCGCAACAAAGAATAAGTAAACCGAGGTTGTTACTTGTTATTCGCAAAAACGGTGCGGTATTTCAAGCGAGGGACTTTTGAGACAGAGGAGTATAAGTCACCTCTGTACCGCGGTGATATATGCGCGGCTAGCGCGGGAAAAAATGTCGCAAGGCAAAAAGGTGGCATCAGTCTGCGTGAATTATTGCAGCTGGCCACACCAACACTGCGGAGTATGCGAGAGTGTTGGACGATCCGTCGCCGCGAGCTTTTTCATCCATTGCCTGTTTTTCAAGATATTTCCAATTGTATACGAGGTTAAGGCAGGCAGTGTACTGTGTTTTTCGACCTTATGTTCTTGTATGGGGATATAACAGTACGGGTTTGGGCCAGATCGCGGTCGGAACGGAGAATGCCTACCCCCTGAGGTGACGGAACTTCGCACCTCGCTAAATTACGACGGTAAACGTTGAACGGTATGCAAACAGCAATGTTTTTCGTGTATTTTTACTACAAATAAATCTAGATGTAATATGCTTTATGTTTTTTGTTTATTTCAAAATGCAATATTGCAGTCTTTTCGTGTTCTTATTCGTGGCTACGAAGCGACAATGGCGACGTTAGTGTTGTTAACCAAATTTATAATATTTTCTTGTTTTCTTTTGGGTGATGATTGTTTTAGAATGGCTGCTTGTATTTCTATAAAAGTTTGATGCTTGATAGAATTCAAAAGTGATAGAACACAAATATTAGTACTGCAAACTGACATATTTAGTGTTAGTGACGGCCTAACGAAATGACATTCTTAGACATTCCAAGTCAATGGATCTGACCAACTTTCCCAAAGATTTTTTTTCCAGATCATAAGCATTTCCTTTCAGTATTTGTTAAGCCGTTCACTCTGTATAGTCCTTCGAAAATAATAATAAAACAATGATAATTGTTTATTTTCTCTCACAAAATAGGTAGGTATCTTAGGTGGGTATATAAACTAAATTTAATCTAGTACAGGAGTAACCTACTGCAATGTGAGACCCTGATGTCCGTACTAGACCGGTAGAGTATAGTAAACCTGTATGCAGGAATATTGATTTAAAAGTCTCCATGTTGCAAATTAAAACATTAATTTAGATAAATGTTAAGAGAAAGACAAAGTATAACTAATAAACTAAGAGAAATCTGAAGAGATGAAACACAAATACGAGTAATTTGAATAATCGTTAAACATCGTACATTTTTCGATTAAATGGAAATTTTTATTACAAACTTTTGCTTTATTATTCAACAAGCATCAGTTCGTCGTGTTACATCAATACCGTCCTCCGAGTGTCCGAGATCTCCCAAATCCCTTAAGGAGCAGTCATAGCGCGCAGTGAGTCGTGAGTAAAGGATCGTCCACACTCGACCGGCTGCGCTGATCCGGGAATCAATCTCGGACTTACCCGCTTATCTGCTGACCCCGCGCCAGACGAATGTCACGACACATTTGATTCGCTTTTGAATTTTATATCCGTTCGCGTCGCTGCAATAAAAGTATAAGGTACCATATCTATCTTGAAAATTCTATATTATTTATTGGGAGACAAACAAGCAAAGCAAGTGAGCAAATGCTATTTAGATATATCGAAATTACAATTTCGGATACAAAATTTAATATTTTAGTAGGTTCATTGATATCTGGTATCAGTAAAATAATAATGATGTTTATGAAAAAAAAAACATATTGAGAGGAAATTATAATGGGGAGATACTGAACAGAATTGAGATAAAAGATACTCGGAAAGTAAATTATTTCATTCAAAAGTTACTACGCTGATAGAAAATTAAAATGAGTGAAGCGTATTTTATGGAATAAAAAACAAACTCGCAATTTTATTCACATTTTTATGAACTCCTGTATTCGAATACAAAAAGCAATTGTCTCCAATGAAGTGTAGAAGATTGTTCTCGTAATCCGGTCATCACTTTCAAACTTATCCGGAATGACCGCGAGGTGCGCTGCGACCCGGGACCACTCGAGTGTAAGCACGCCTTTACTTCAGATTTTTATACAAATTGAATTTGGGTTGTTTATAAAAGGGTCAGGAACGATAAATAGACATATTAAAATAAAGCGCAATGTTTCTTTTCTTTTCTGCTTAATTTTGTTGACCGGGGGAAAAAATATAGAAAAATATAGTTAAAGACTTCAATGGGTCATTATGCCTAAAAGTAGATTAAATGAGGAATTATCGAAGCGCAAATTTCATATAAAGCAAATTACTTACAGATTACTTAAATCTTTTACAGGCTTTACCACAGAAGAAAATAATAGTACTAACCTGTAGCTTTACTGTAAAATTAAAAACTAATAGAGCGTCTTACTCGAAATCAAACCATAATAATTTGGCGAAATCATAATAGTGTACTTATTTCACGTACCTATTTATTGAAAAATAAATAAAAAAGAAACTCTAAGTAGCAGATTATACATTTAACATTGTACCTAATATTTACAGTTATTTTAGGAATAGGCATAAAATTTTTAGTGGTGTAAATTCGATCATTAAGCGGCTATAAAGGAGCTGGCCATACATTACGCGACATCAGATGTTGAGCGAGGAATTCTATTCCAAGAACTCCAGGACCATAGATAAGAGATCATGCTTCGTTTAAATTAAACAGGTATACGAATAGGAGCCGTGATTTACTAATGAGAGCTGCGAGAGAACTATTTCTTTTGATACAGGCTGATTTTATTGTACAAAGTGAAAATTTAAATGATAAAGCTTTACTTTTCAACAATGAATTTACTAGGTACGAAAAACTTTAAAATATTATATCTATTGTTGTATTGTTAGGTTGATTCTTTAAATTACACACAGGTTTTTTAAAAATAATTAATTACAAGCTGTCCCCCTCGCATCTTTGCCCGCGTGATTATCTATTTTTTGCGGGAAAAAAAGTATTATTATATTTTATTTATATTTTATATTATATTATATTTCAATCAAAGTTTCAAGCTTCGTAAAAAGCTATCTACGTACCAAATCCAATCCGTTCAGCCGTTTTTGCGTCATTAAGTAACAAATTTAATATTAAAACTTTTAGTGTGATTTAGTTTTATCAAGATTAAGTTTAGGGTCAACAAATTGGACAAGTTTTTAGGGAAAAGTCAAGAAACAAAAAGCTCGACATTGCAAGAGAAAAGTTAGTAAGTTTATAAAACGCAGGATAAAATAATAAAAGTTTGTAAGTACATAGGTACTGTAGAAATGCTATAATTTGACGAAACAACGAATATTTTAAAACTTATGGAAAGGTGTATCACATACTGTATGTAATTTAAGGAGGCATAAAATTGATAGTTAACCCCCGAAATATACCGAGGCTTATACTTTATACTTATTTACGTACGCGGCCAGCAACAAACATCCATATAATTTGGTATTGTGTGTCCGTAACTTAATAACGTTATGTTTCACCTGCCGGCGTATTAACATTATAATATATGCCAGAATCGGACCCTTAATGCGTCCGACAGACGAACTGCTGTAATTATTATTTGGTGTAAACGTATTGAATATAAAGAGGACGGATTTAGAAAACATATTATTGTGTAGTTAAAGTATTTATTGTACTGTCAAAAGACAATATGAAAAATTTGTCCAAAGAAAATTTTCTCGTAAAGGAAAACAAATCTCGTGGAAGCTGTCCCAAAAAATATTTCTTTTTCGTAAACTATAAAGTTTTTTTTTCATTTCCAGGAAAATTCACTTTCGGAAAGTTTCATTAATAAAGTCTGCACTTTTAGTGTGATATTATTTATTGTGATTTTATAAACATTATTTGTTCAAAGTATGATAACTTAGAATGTGAGTAAGTATCTAAAGTATAGGTCCAAATTTCTAGGTTATAGTAGACGAATACAAAGTGCATACGACATATTTGATCTGATATTATTAAATTAACGGTTCTTTCAAATAATAAGGCCTTGTTATTAGGGTATATCAGCAGTATGCTAATAGTGTCAGTGGGTAAAAACTCGACGCAGGGGCAGGATGAGGGCAGGTGACCAACTAAAGCATGGAATTTTGACAAGCCCTGTAATGAAGTGCCAATATCGTATTGAAATTCATTGTACGTTTTTAAGGAATTTAACGGTTGCAAATGAATGTTATTCAATTCGTTCGTTATTAAACAGTCCATGTAATTGTGTCCTCACTAGGGGCTCAATCCTACTCTCAGTCAGAGTGAGTAGGCCTTAGTTGACCAAGCCGCCTACTATGTAAGTAGCGACAGGCTCGAGAAGCTGTCAAACGCGACATAGTGACATTAGAGCCATAGTAGTTCTGTCAATATGTCGCGTTTGATAGCTTCTCGAGCCTGTCGCTACTTACATAGTAGGCCTACAGGTTCACCCAGTGTAGGTTGAAAGAAAAAAAAAGAAGATATTTGTTTATACGTTTCTGTAGATCGACGTAACTCGTATTCAATTAATTGAATTGAAATATTCTTACCAAATATATCATTCCAATTAATTGATATTTGTCAATTCGCCAGTTTGGTTATTTTTTGTTAAGCATGCATAAAAACGGGTACCTAATTTAATTGTAATATGTAGATGATTTTTAAACGTTGGAAAGTCTTAATTTCACATTAAAAGTAAAAGGAAGAATAAAAAATAAAATGCTAGTCCGTAATAAAAAAATAAGTCAGATTTGGTTGATTTGAAAGATGAAGATCATTATAAGTACATAAACATAACTATTAAGATTTAAAACGGGATATACCTAAGTAGAGGTATCTTATTGATTTTGTATATAACAGTGAGTTTCAAAAAGTGCAAACTACAAATAATTTGTAAGAAAACAACAATGAAACCATTTATAAATATCAAACAAGTGACGATCAAATTGAACGTTTGACAAACATCTAATTATCGAAGTGAAGAGTTGCGGGTAGTCACAAAAAATATGTAACACGATGAGGCAGCTGAGCGCAGGTTGTGGCGGACCGCAGGCGTTTTCCACTTGGTTTGACGAGCGCACGGAGGTGACAGTCGGACGTTAGCAACACAGTGAACACTCCACCTTAAGCCTTAAGATCATCTTCAATATAAATAAAATAGATAAAATAGTTTTCTATTGCGCCCGATTCTACATATTATGCTCTAACTTAAATTTAAAAACCATAAGGACAGGTGATTGCCAACTTAAATTTAAAGACGTCAAACATCGATTTTACGCGTAGTTCGCACTAATTTAGCAGGCATGCAAAAACATCCCGACTAAATTAAGCTGAATTTGACAGCTGCTTTTAGTTTAGTTTAATTGATTTTAGTTTAGTTGATTTTGAATATCATTCATTCAAAGTTAAATCCATTCATCTCCCATTCTTTTCGATTCCCATATCACAGATAATATAATACTAGTTACACTCATATGAATGAAAGAGACCAACAACTTAAATTTAGAGATTTCAGCGGCCACGCCGGAATTGAGCCCATTGGTAGTTTATTCGTATTTGCGAGTGTACAACTGAATTCCGATGCACCCCAGAACTAGAACGATAGAAGAACACTACTCCGAAGCATCTCAACTATGATGCGTCTGGCATAGAGGTAAATGTAGAAGATAACAGACGCAGGCACAAGGCCACCGATGCTATGTGATGAGGGGCTCCAGCCTACCCTGATTCAGGTTAGGATCAAGCCCCTCGGTGAGGACAATATATGAGGGCAGTTATCGAAATATAAAAACTGACTAGACACGGCTGCTTCGTCCACGTTACGACATAATTATATTAAGATGTTAATTATTGAAGACGATGAAAGTTTTTAACCAAAGACAGATGAACCGGCCAATTGTAATGCGCACACAAAATAACTTAGAACGAAGGTCTAGCTATATCCCATAGCACAGGGTATCCTAGGTTGAGAGCTAGGCACACTTTTGTAAGATAGGTTAATTATCGTTTAGTATAATTTTAAATGACGTCATTAAGTGTTCTAAGGGAAGGGTCCCTTGGAACACGTCCCCACTATAATATGATGAATAAAAAAAAAAATTTTGAGTTTTTAATGTGTCGTAGATAAAAAAATATATATTTGTAATCCAGGCAACGTGTGTTAGTGTGGAGGCAGTATCGGAGCACCTGTGTGTAGAGGCGTAAGAGGCGCCCCGTTTACGGCCCCTGATTGCACCCCCACTTCCGACCCGCTAACGGAAGTTGAGCACCACCTTGAGAACGAAAACGCACGCGGTAAGAAAACGCCGCGGATTTTGGGCCTTTGCTTTAATTTCATTGTTTTATAGAAATATAATCTCTGAAATTATTTATAGTGTTACAGATGTACCTTGTTTGGTATATTTTTCATTTTAATTTCATAAATATTGTTTTTGAAAAATAAATCTTTTAGTATAATTTCAACTGTAAATAGTTCATTGTACAAAATGCTTTTAAATCATATTAAGGGCGACTATGAAGTACTTAACATCGTTTTTATATAAAAACTGATTATATTATTTTAATGCACACCATACAAAGTATATTCTGATGTTAAACAATCAGACAGGATTTGATAAGTTAATTAAAAATCTAATAAAATTAAGCGTTATCACGTAATTATTAATTGGTATAATGGAAGAGGCGACAAAGCGTAACATTTAATTTAATTATTTGTATAAATTTACATATTGGCGTAGACTCTACCAACATGAGATTGGCTTACTCTAAACAGAAAGAAAACCGTTTCAACAAATCCAGGACTTCCGGAAGACCAGCGCCGTGGCCTGCCCGGGCTGCGGCTTTCGCTGAGGGAGCCCTTTTTGTTTGGATGTCGCAACGCAGGGAGATGTCAATGCGTAGGTATCTTTTTGTTGTTTTTTTATGTCTATATTGTTGTTTGTAATTTTTGTCCAAAACAAATAAAAACATTCTGATCGAGTGAAATCGCGGCAGTTTCCCCCCTTGCGTGTTTTAACGGATGTGTGCACGCACCTTTTGGTGTTTCAATTTGTGCGGTTCTTGACCTGGTTACACCGCCCAGGGCTCAGGGCTTTGTTCTAACAGACCTCATTATAAACAGACTACCTATATAATAATACACAGTGTAGCACTAAAGTGAATACCTAAACACTAATTGATTCACGCTTGAAGGATTCCTAACCTAAGCAAAAGGAACAAACAAGATATTTTAAAAGAAAGAATGCCAACTTCAGTTAATCATAGTGTATCTTTATGCAATTTATAAGTCTGTCTGAGATTCTCATGTCCTCTAGATACTTAAAGGTTGACTGGAAGAAATCCCTCGTGGAGTAAGTCCGTATTTATGTTCCTCTAACTGTTCTAGTTTAATACGTATTCCTATGTAATGAAGTGTACAAAAAAACAGAATTTAGTTTATTAAGTTTACCTAAGTAGAAGCTTAAAACATTATCAGCGCATATAATGTCCTCACCGAGGGGCTCTAGCCTACCCTTTAGGGTGAATAGTTGTAGCTGACTACATTATTTATTAGATAACCCTTGTATTCATCGATGACCTAATCTTCATTCCTAGAGCCAATTCTTTAGCTGATTTACATATATATATATAAATATACAACATCCAGACACAGGGCAAACACAAGTGCTCATCACACGAATGTTTGCCCTGGGCGGGATTCGAACCCGCAACCTTGTTCTTCGTAGGCAGACGTACTACCAACTAGGCTATGAGGCCGACCATTAATATCTTATAAATTCGAAAGCTAGGAATATTCGTGGACTGCGGTTTTTATTTTTTTAAGTTCGTAGATGAATGCAGAATGGCAACATAGGCTAATCTAGATCCCTAGGTCAAATTTAAGCAAAAGGCAATTATGTCGAGCTCTGATAATTCAGGAAAGATGATCGAACAATACTAAAAAATGTTTAATATTAACTTCGTGTCATCGTCATAAGTGTTAGTCTATAACTATTATTGCCTATTCAATTAAACTGGCTTCAATAAGTTAATTGAACTGTCCTATTAAAGCACTTCAAGGACTTGTATAGGAAATAGCCACTATCAATCTTCAGCAGGCATTAGTGCTCAAGAAGAAGACTAGACTAGAACTAGTGCCTAGGGTTTAGAGTGCCAATCACCATAAATAGATAGACCCACCCGTATTAAATAAACTAGTTTCATATTACCAGAGACGGGTCTGATTAGAACAGTTTAATTGAATAATGAAAATGAAAGTTACTGTTAATTGGATGAATAAATAATAATAAATAGACATGAAAGTATGTAATACAGTAATTTATAAAGAAGAAAAGAAGACTAAAGGAGAAAATAATACGAGTAATAATAAATAGTATGAAGTAATAATGAGAAAAGAGTTTAGATTAGAAATAAGAAAATATATTTGGGTATACGAGCTCGCTAAATGGGACAAACTTAGAGAATAAATTATACTCTAACCAAGGGGTCAGAATTTAAGATTCTATCATAACAGAAAAATTAAAACTTTACTGAATAAATACGTACACGGAAATATATTCACAGTTGACCTAAAATGTACTTAAATGTAAGTCTTACAATGTAGTTTTAGAAATCACAATTTGATGGTATATTACCTATTATTTAAACCCTAGGGCAAAATTTTACAAAAATTGTTATATGTAGTTGATAGTAAGCACATATTTACAAAAGTCAGAATTACAAGTTTGAATCCTATCCGAGACAAACAAAAGGCCCGCGTTGCTCTAAGGAGACAAACCTTCAAGAAAAATTAAAATTCAAAAATAAAAAATATATATTTTTGAACTTTATTCAATAAGAATTCACAACAGTGTTGCACCCGTAATATGCAGTGCTATGACAAAAGTTTGTCGCGCGAGAAACCAGCCATATTGAAATATCCTCCAATAGGATAAAAGAATACGCACGACAAAATTATGACTGTCACGCGTGGACCGGGCATGTTAGAGGGGTTGGAATTCGTACGATAATTATCGTATTTGTAGGTACTATAATTTCATAGTAAATACGATGTACTATCCTAATTAAGGGATCGTACGCGAAAGTAAGTTTTTAAATTCTATTCTATAATTTACCCACTTTACCTATAGCATAGAATAAAATTTTACATTTCGTAAGATTAGATACTATCTTTTTAACTTCCTTGTACTATAATTTTCGAAGAGCGCAATTCCAACAATGGTTCAAAAACTTGGCTGTCTTCTGTAGAGAAGAATTTGCCGGAAGAAATTCTACAGGCCAATATCTCGTGTCTGGACTGGACACCTATACCACAGAAGAAAATAATAGTACTAACCCGTACCTATCTCTGAATACTCATACAGGCTAGCTAACGTATTTTGATATTAGGGCGTGTATAAAAAGTACGATATACATATATATATACGTATTCATGTACGAGTATGTCTTGTTTGGAAATAAGACACGTATTATGTGTAATAAAGGATCTGTCATGTCTTTAACCTTAGCTAATTATTATTTTACGAGCTTTTGGACAGTTAAAGAAACACCTTGTTTTAAACAAACACACACCTGATCGATTCTTTATGCACCTTGATGTTGCTGTCCCTTTCTTTCCCTTTTGTTTGATTTGTCGTCTCTTTCTGAAGAGGGTCAAGTGGATTAGTGGTTGTTGGAAGTTAAGGTGGCAATTTTTGATAATTGTGTATCAGTAATACAGAAAAAATCTAAATCTGTATTTAATTTAAAACCAATGGTAAGCAAATTTTTAATTTAAAATTGTTTTATTTTGAATTCTTTTTTAAATCAAATGCTCTCCATTAAATAAGGAATACCGAATAAAATAATTCTTGTTATTCGCCCTATTTCAAAAACAATAAAATCAATAACAACTATTACCAATTTTATTAATTCCTGTCATTGTTTTTTCGATTTATGAACCCAGTATTTAAAGTTCAAATTCAATTGTATTTTACTTTATTGTATTGAGGTGTGAAGACACGCGCGTGCGCTGGTTTTGGAATGCAATTCCGAACTCGGCCCGGGACAGGCCAGGGTCCTGATCAAAATACTACAGTTTGCAAATCGCAACCACGATTTGATATACATTACGCAGACAATATGATAAGAATACAATGACGTTCAATTGAGACCAGTATACTACGCAATGAACTTTAAATTGTAGTTGTAAACGATAAATGGTATTTTCTGAAATAGGGCCCTGGACGACATTTGCTTGCCTTTATGTATCCAATTAAAATAATTCCCGCATAAAAGTGTATTGTTTGCTTTCATTGGTGTCTGTTCATGAGGATTTATATTTATTCAATTGTTTTCTATTCTACTAAATATTAAATTGATTCAATTGTTCAGGAAATACAAAAGATATGGCTTGGTTATCTAGACTACCAAAATCCAATTATCTATTAGATTGATGAAAGAGGGATAAGGATTAGAAAGTTAGATCTTTTAAAAATACTTTAACCCCTAATGTTTACAAGTAGCAGTAATAATCACGGTTCACATTTTAGGTACCTACTTATGATAGAAGAAAAATACTAAATAAGGTACATTGCTCATTGCACGAGTATGTCAAGACCCTTGTAGTGGACATCATAAATTACTATTTGCTAACAGACATAAGTCACGTGAACACTTAATTAATTGAGAAGTTTCAGTAGATGCGTGTAAAATTTGCATAAACACAGCGTTCGCTATCTCGAAACAAAAACACGATTGGGCTGAGTAAGGGCTTCAGTAAATCGAATAAAAAAATCGATTTTAAGCGTCCGAGTTCGAACCGATTGGAAGCAATTAAAGGGTTCCCAGAATCAAGGCGCGCGGGACTCCGCACGAACCGCAGTCGCCTGAAATATACCGGGGAAATAATTCAGAGCACCATTAGCTAGGAATCGGTGTATTTATTTGTATATTCTCTATAGTACTTTCGCGTTAGCTTGGCAATAGCGAACATTGACAAGACCGGTACCAAAAAGTAATATTTTTAAACGATAATTATCGCTTTCCGTACTAACTGTTCTACTATTCATGTACTATTCATATGTACTATGTACTATTCATATCGTATACATTTACTAAGGAAAACGATATAATACGAGTACAGTGGTAGTAAATGTCAACGCTCGCTATTGCCAAGCTAACGCGAAAGTACTATAGTATTTATACTGACGGCCTCGTAGCCTAGTTGGTAGGACGTCTGCCTTCAAAGCACAGAGTCGCAGGTTTGAATCCCGCCCAGGGCAGACATTCGTGTGATGAGCGTGTGATTTGCCTTCTGGATATTGTATATTTATATAATATCTATGTATATTAGCTGTCTGACTCCTATATTATAGGATCTGCTTAGTTAGGAGTCGGCCGTCATGGTTCTATACGAACACACAGGTACTTTTGTTTTGATCCATATATTTTTTCCAAGTTTCATTAAAAACGGAGTTAGAGGTAGATACATTGAAGTTTACACGCATATAAAGAATTAATGAAATAATCCAAAAATAAGTAAGTAGTTTCTCAAATGGAAAATTAATATGAGAATCGGGGACTAAATTGTCACAAAAATTAAAAATAATTCTCTATTTTCGTCTCCATTATAAAGATAATCGAAATACCATGAATTCTTAGTTACGAGTATTACACTCTCACTTTATCCTTTATTTCTGGCCAAATCACAAGCTCATAACAAAATGAAAAAAATGATTTTATAAGTCGGTTTCTTTACTCCCAAATACACCGTGCTTTTTTAACCGTCTTACTAACGAAGCCCAATGTATATGCCCGTGATATAGAATATATTGGCAATGTTATTTTTTTTTTATCAATAAAATAATAAAACCGTGAAGTAAAATAAAATAATGCAAAATATTTTTGAATCAACCTGTACATAATATTTACAATTTAGAAACAATTTGCGCATGCGTGAGAATCGTAAATAATGGGAAAACAAAAGAAAAATAAGAGATAAACACATTTTTCGATCTCTCGATCGATTATTTTATTGAAAAAATCATAGATTTTTTTTCTTAAAAAAAAAAAAACATTGCCAAGATATTCTATATCACGGGCATATACATTGGGCTTCGTTTGTAAGACGGTTAAAAAAGCACGGTGTATGTACTGTTTTAGTACAATATGGCATATTAAAACATTAAAACTGTTACTAATATTTTGCAAATTTTGCCATGGGATTATCGACCATAAACACGACAACCATAGAGTAAGATAGAATTTTTTTTTTTGGTAGGTACTATTTCCCTACGAAATGTATAAAGAATGCACTCTCGATCTTCTGCATTTCGAGAAGTCATATTACTTTTATTTATAGTCGAAAACTAAAAGCTTATTCTAGTAATAAGAAGCCACGTAAACTTTACTGCTCGCATTATCTTAGTAAAAATGCTGAGACGTACGTTTATGTGATATTCAAACGTCTCAGAACCCATTGTGTCCTTGCAGAATACATGAGCATTGAGCAAAACTCGTCTTTTTACGATGGTATTATTAAACAAGCCGATTCAAGAATTAATGTTGCTAGTTTTATGGTTAAATAAATACCTACCTAAAATGGTGTTGACAGAAATAAATTATTTAAATATTAATGAAAAAATTAACAGACGCATTTAAATTAAAACAAAGTGGCAATAAAATTTGGCAAATACAAAAAGGAATAATGTAATTATATAACTTATTTTATTGAAGTAGGTATTTTTCAGGACATGGCTCCTGTCCTGTACGGCTACATCCGTGATAGTAGGCGGGACTATTATTTATTCTGTGCCGGGACCAACGGCTTTACGTGCCTTCCGAAGCACAAAATCATCTTTATTTTCTGACAATCAAGTGATTAAGCCCGAAATGTCATAGCCCAACTGAGGAAAGTCTCACGAAATGTCGTTTGTTCTACGAATGCTCCATCGGGATTCGTCGAACCCGGAACCTCCGTAACGATAGTCACGCTTTTGACTACTAAACCATAGACGCTGTGCTTAAATAAATTACCATAAAAAGAATTGCTTGTTTAATCTACCGTACAAACCTATAATAACATTAAATTAAAAAAAACCCTACACCAAACCGTTACTTGATCCTTTCAACAACTAGAAAAGAGCTGATAATCTTCAAATGGCTGAAGATATTATCTTGGATCATACCTAAGAATACTCTCGATTTTGTCACCTTGCAAAAAAGAAACTAGATCAAAATCGGCCCATCCGTTTAGGAGCTACGATGCCACAGACAGACAAACAGACAGACACATACGTCAAACTTATAACACCCCTATTTTTTCGTCAGGGGTTAAAAAAAAAAGAAGGGTTAAAAAGTTAAAAAGCGCACGGTTCTAAAGAAAAAAATTTTGACAGATTAGATATTAGCGGCAAAATTCCGGTAAAGTTTCGACGACTGTGTTGGAACCTTAGAGTATAAATAGAAAAAATTCCGGGAGGGATAGAGTAAGCCTAATCGAGAATGAACCGTAAGCACGGATATGAACAGTCCGAATATCTTTAGCGCGTTCGTTTAGTATCAAATGGTTATCGGAGCTGATATTTTTTCCCGGTAAAAATAAGAAATTTAATAGGAGAACATTTTGAAATGTGCAGTGATAAGTTGCAAACATGACTCGAGGAACAAATCAAAAAAGAAAAATGTTATTGATTTCACCGCCCATACAAAATCTGCCAAAATTTGCTTACGCTTGACATAAAGGCAACGGAGCGATGCGCGTGCTCTATGTATATTTATTCTCTAAGGTTGGAACCTTAATTTTTCTATTTATACTCTAAGGTTGGAACAAAACAATATAATAGATGGCTTTGGCTAAATTAGCGGGGGCCTCCCACCTGCACATACTTATTAAAGTTTTATTATCGGTTTGATTATAATCATCGATGCGCATCGCGTGTTTTCTAAAACACTTTATCGGTTATCATCTGCAGACTCCGAAGATTTGGTAAAGACGAGAGAGATCTGTATTGCGTACAACGAATCACGCTTTAGTGCATGAGGACGGTTGTTATTGCATTGTCTAAATGAATAGGGAAAAAATTTTGAAATTTATTTAAACTGCTGCTGGATATGGCTGAGCGATCAGTTAATTACGAAAATACGGAACCATAATTTCGTTTTGAGACTCTGCCTAGTTAAGTTTTGAGATTATACTAGGGTTTTTCATAGATGGTCATAGATTTTATAGTAAATGGTCTATTAGTCACGTATTTAAGTGCACTAATTAGTTTAAAGCACCAATTTTGCCAATAACAACTGCCTCACATTTGATTTTTGTATTAACATTTCATCTTCAACCCGAACCCAATTTTCTTTTCGTAATGTTCTACATAGTACAAACCTCTAAAGCTCATACATTGGGAACTAAACAAGGTGTTTACGACCAAGATTCCGATCTTAAAAGAACTCCTTGGCGAATAAATTATAATGCTGGAGAGGCACAGTATCGAAATCCTCGTATCACAGGCTTGTGTCTTGTGTCCCCTTAATTGGGTGATGTTGCTGGGACTCGGAAAAAACTTTACATTTGTTAGGTATTCCAAGAATTGTACACTTGTTGCTTTGGTGAGGTCAGTCCCTGTTTTGTTGCTGTTTAATAAGCGATGAATGAAAATAAGTGGTCGTTTTAAACTTCATTATTACGAGTATGCAATAACGATGTTTATAGCGAAGTTAAATAGGAGAAAGCAGTCTGTAAGTTACATGGTTTTTTTTTTTTAATAACTTAGTATATGTGTAAATTAAAATTGGAATCTAAGAGCCGCGAAGTGCGAGTTCTTTGCTTTTAGATTGGAATCTTAGAGAAAGGAAAATCGGGCTTGTAATTTTGTTATTCTGAGATTGAAATCGTAGTAAAATCTCTCTTTCCTCTTTATAATACGGAAGCTTTCAGGAAAGACGCACACACCTGATTTGTGTGTCCGTTTGTATAAAGCGGAACGCTCAACTCGGTTTCAGATTGAGCATATCAACAATTTTATAATTTAACACACGTTCAATATCGTAGTTTGAATTAAAATGGAGATACATTACCTACCTATATGCAAAATATAAAATATATAAATATATGAGCGTCGGTGGCCTAGTGGCTAGGGCCGTTGACTTCCATTCAGAAGTTCGCGGGTTCGAACCTCGGCACGTACCAATGTGTTTTCGATTTTCGAATTCATATGTACGTTTATTCGACGCTCTTACGGTGAAGAAAAACATCGTGAGGAAACCTGCACACACCTGCGAAGTAATTCAAGGGTTGTGTGTGAAGTTGACCAACCCGCATTGGGCCAGCGTGGTCGACTAAGGCCTATTCACCCTGGTTTCAGGGTAGGCTCGAGCCCCTCGGTGGGGACATGTATGAGCTGTTAATGATTGGCCAATACAGTAGAGAGAGTATAATTAAAGACAAAAAAAAGATGTATCATCAGCGGTCGATAGCTATATTAATATTTTTATCAAAGCTGTTGGTCTGTAATTCAACGGTAAACAAGGCAACCTACAGAACTCCATTAATTACTTTTGCCTGAGAAGATTTCCTCTCAAAAGCGTTGGTACAAAATGTTTTTTCTCGTGAAAACTCTGGTTGTTATGGCGTAATGGCTCGGCGCGCGTGTCAACGAACGCAAATTGTTTATTATTTTTTATGGGCGTTGATGCTTACACCAGTTAGGTGTAACGGATAGCAGGTAGGTGGTACTTGCTTAGCATAGGTGCATAAAGTTGTACAGAAATATTTACATGTTTGCGAGAACGGCAAAAATATTTTTAAAATTGGATCAGTCTGGATTTTCGCGTGGTTATTGGCTCTTCGTTAGTAAATAGAGGTGTTATTACAAATTTAATCTACAATACAGTTCTATCCAATGAGTTGTTTGGTTTTAAATTAAAATCTTGTAAAAACCCTTGCTACTCATTGGAATTGCACATGAAAGATTAAACTAAACTAATACTGAAATATTTTTCGGAAGAAGGTTTATGTAGAAAAGAGTTTTTAAATAGGAATGTATGTATAAAGAAAATACAGAACTGAAAACCTTTTAAAAATAATCTCCAGAAAATATCTTGCTGCCTGTCTAGGCATAAAATTATGTAATTTCTGATCTAAAATTAATTTCTACCAAAGAAGTTACTCAAATTTATTCTCCTGCAATGTACATTATTACAGGTGAAATTCCCTAATGTAAGTCCCATATTTCCAGTTTTCACCGCCACCTACCGCGGCAGATCGCTAAGCGTCTGATGCTTCAGGATGAGAAACGAGCGGAAGGGGGGGAGCGGGGGGAAAATGGCGGCTAAACGACCCATTCGCTAGTGATTTGTTAGCAATATGCTTGAGATTCCGAACGAAGAAATGCCTTTTAAAATTTGCCGTTTGCTTTCTGGTTGTGGTCGCATTTCGCTGTTGGTTCTATCTCTTATTGTTAGCAGGTTGAGTAATTGTTATGGGTATTGCGATTCCCACAACGGTTTCAGGTTCACTCTGTTAAGCTTTATGTTCTTGACTAGCTGTCTGCCCGCGGCTACGCCCGCGTTAACAGGTTTTCCCGTGCGGAAGAAGTATTTTCCCGCGGTATAAAGTAGCCTATGTGTTATTCTGGTGTATAAGCTATATTATAGTAAAGTTTCATTAAAATCCGTCCAGTAGTTTCAGAGATTAGCATGTACAAATAGACAGACAGACAAACGGAATTGTTTTTCAAAACTTATATTTTTGGGTTCAGCTACAATTCCTTTATCACCTAAAATTTTTTTTTTAAACTATTCAACAATATAAATAGATAGATTACAAAATGCAACTTATTTATATAATTAATATTTCGTATTTCTATCATTTTGGAACGTGATTTGATTTTAACTTTGAGAAATTCCTGTCCTACTCTCTTTACTATCGTAAATGACTTTACGATGACTTTATAAAATCTTCGATACTTCTAAAACCCATCGCATATTCACTTGTATAATACCTGTAGTAGTCCAATCTACGTCAAAAGTAATAACGAGTCCTCACCCAGAGAGTCCCAGAGTATCCCAGCCATAACTCGGACCAGCAGTAGGTGTGAAATATAATTTCTTTCTTCATCGCGCTGGTTTGTTCGATCGGTATCGCTGTTATCCGCTGTGTAGGTGCGTCCGCTTTAATAAAAGCGATAATTAAATGTTGTATCTGAGTTGTTTATACTCCGGGAGAGCGCCCCGCCCTCTAGCGCCGCGCTTGTTACAACCGTAAGGGATTAACGAGGGATATCATGCTTCGGGTCACTAAAAAAACTTATTGAGCGTCTAAATATTTCCTGAAATACGTAATATAATAGAGTGTAAATTTATTAGCGCACAACATTTCAAAGGATGAATAAAACTGAATATCTTTCCTTAGGTACCTTCAAATCTCGAAATTAAAATTCAACTTTTCATACAAAGTAGTTGGTCACGTGGTATAGTGCGCTAATAAATTTATATCCTGTATTCATATATACATATAAAATAATTAGAATTTATACTTAGATTGAGACAGAGTTGTAATTAAAATCAGCTTCTATACAACTAGTAGTATACTATATTTGTTTTGGCGTTGAGGTAAGTAGTAGTAGCCCTAAACTTGGTTCAGTCAGTCACTTTCCAACGTGGCTCCATTCTTCTCTCCAGTCTACAAAAACCCGTAACTAACAAAACCCATGAAAATATAAAAAGGTAAATCGACCACTGTGGTGCAATGACGATGGATCATAAATAATTTTAAAATATTACGAATCTGTCAACGTTATTTAAGTCTTGTTCGAAATAAAGTATAAAAGAAAATAAAACATACTTCAAATTTAGTAAACTTGGTCGACCCGTTAAACATCTGCCTTGAACTGCGTATCAGTGCATACGTAACTTCAATAAGCAGCACGCCTCCTCTTAAAAGAATAACGGTTACTTGGTGTAGCCGTCCAGTTTTTGAAGGCACCAGTGTTTATTAGTGCCTGCATATAAAATATTACCTTATGAAAATACGAAATAAGGTAGCAAATATCTGTGGACTACTTTATCAATCGCCAGTCCTGCAACGATTAGGATAGGTTTTATTAGGATTCAAATTAGATCTTGTGTGAAAGATATAAACAAATTCCTCTAAAACTTTATATAGGCAAGGACGATCAACGTTCAGGCACACCTTTTTTCCAGCCATTTAAATAAAATTTAATTAGCAAATATTTAAATAGCTGGTTGGTGGATATCGCCTTTCAGGTTTTAGGATTCAAATTCTGGTAGAAAACAGAACAAATTTATAGTAAGAATTTTATCATTTTAGCTGGTACAGCACGGAAACTTCAGGAATAAACTTTATATGAGCTATGAAAGGCGTGCTTGGCTACACCAGAAGCTTTCGTCGTCTTTTCGGGCAAATGAGTGGAAATAACTATTTCAGTAGGCTTACTACGTAAGAAGCGACAAGCTCGAGAAGCTGTCAAACGCGACATATTGACAGAACTAATATGGCTCTAATTTCACTATGTCGCGTTTGACGGCTTCTCGAGCTTGTCTGTCGTTTCTTACGTAGTAAGTCTCCAGAAGATCAAAGTCATACTGCCTGTTTTGTTTACCATTGGAATTGTAACCACAGAATACTTACATAATAATAGTTCCTACCTAAGAATTGGCGCTCATAACTAAGAATTGGCGTTCGATCCAATGCCTATTTATCATGAGTGCAGAATTTAAAAAGGTCCATTTAGCCGGCCGGGCAGCAGTTTGCGCGCAAAGCGGAGCGCCGCCAGCGGCGAGGCGCAAACCGACGCGCGCGCACCCAGCGGCGCTCGCACGAACACCACGCCTACAAGGGGACGGATTTTGAATTTGGAAACACTGAAAATGTTTATTATTTGACACTGGCACCAACGTATCTAGTGCCATTAATAAAAAAATGTTTATAGCCAGTTTTATAAACTGCTATGAAGACTGTCCGACCGCTTTCGTCATCGTATCACGAAGACCGTATTCACTCGTTCAATTTCTAAAGAGTTCGTTGCCCTAATTGATCCCAAAAGACGTTTCTCTTGAAAAACAAACAGACAAACTGACGTGAGCGTAACGTTATTAAATATGCGGCTTTTTTTTGAGCTACGAAATCCTCCAAAATCATAGTTAGATAGAGTCGCTACATATTAATTGCTACGCCGCCGACGCCGTAGCAGATTCAATAGACAGTAGAGAATAGAGGTACGTATTTGTATTTTTTTCCAGGACCGCGCTGACGGTCGACTACGGGACTTATTCGCCCTATCTGAAGTAGGTTTGAGTTCCTCAGTAGGAGCAAAGCGCGGTTTTCACACCTCTTTGGTAGGAAAGGAACACATAGTACTGACAGCGCCTGCAGTTATTGCAAAGATTCAAACATTTATACGAAAATGTATTATTTTTTATTAACAGACTAATATCTGGTTACTAACGCGCTTATGTTTGCCAATAGCCAAAGAGATAGAGGTTTAGATCTTGCTCGATCTCAACAACATTTTTCTGATTTACTTTCGATTTAAAAGCTTAGAAAGTAAATGTTTTGCTAAGCAACAATAACTGAATGCGAGCCTGCGCTAGCGCCCCGATGCATGAGGGCGCGTGAAATACTGAGCGATCTCATTGCGAGCGGGGCGAGCGGGGTGTGCGGGGTGTGCGGGGTGTGCGGGGCGGCCGCGAGCGCAGCCCATAATAATGAGACGTTATTTATTAGACATCCTCCAACTAATCACCCCGGACGCGCCAGATAACCACGCCAGCAACAGAAAAAATACCAAGTGCGTGCCCCGTATGTACCTAAACATTTCGGATTTATTTTTCATTTTATCTAAATTTTACTTTTGTAGGATGGAAAATAAACAATACAATACAATACAATACAAATATTCTTTATTGACACCAGTAATAAATAGGACAGTTACATACAGTTAAATATACATTTTCCATTAGTAGGTTCTTCAAGTGCACGCTTCAATAACATCGAGTCTCCTACATTTTTTTAAATGGAGTTTGAATTGACTTTTTTGAGGAAAAGTTAGTTCCGGTATTCAGAAAAATAACAGCCGAAACAATTATCGAACGTAACCTAGTCCGAGATAACCCGCTGAAAAAATATTACCTACCTTAGGTTGTCTGTATGTAAGAAGCATGATCTCCTCAGAAAATGGATTTACTGTATTCTATGATGATCGACTTTAAAGCTAACGCTCTTCCTGTTTTCTCTTAAATATCCTATTTGGAAAATTTTCTGTATTCTCATAGTTAGTATTAAAATTTCACAGATCACTTACGATCTTCCATTATAAACAGATACGTGATATCAGCCAGCCTGTTAGTTTCCCAAGATCATTTTAAATTGGTGTTATGTATGTATGTACTGGAGGCGCGAATATCGCCGCTTGCGCACCCGCCCACAACTGGGCTCCGTTTTCTGAAGCTACAGTTTACAAAACATTAGTACTATTCGAAATACACTACGCAGTTAATATGATAAGAATGGAGGGGTTCACATTTGAGGCATATTGGCTCCGCGATGAACGTCAAATTGTACTACAATTCTGTAAATTGTATTGGATCGTGAAATGGGCCCCAGATAGCGCTAACGAGACTCCTATCCAAGATCTGCGCAAAGGCATTTAGTAATATTATTCATCGCTCTGTTGCATTACATTCAAGGTATAATAACTTGTGTTGGATTACTGCAAACACATTGAGAATAAAAAAGCAAGTAGTAAGACTCTAATATTATTATGCTTACTTTTATGTCATACTAGCTTTCCGCCCGGCGGCTCCGCCCTCGTTAATAGATTTTCCCGTGGGAAAGAAGTATTTTCCCGCGGTAAAAAGTAGTCTGTGTTATTCTGATGTATAAGCTATATTATTTTGTAAAGTTTCATGAAAATCCGTTTAGTAGTTCTAAAGATTAGCGTGTACGAACAGACAGACAGACAGATAGACAGACAAACAGACGGTCATTTTTTCAAAACTTGTATTTTTGTGTTCAGCTACACTCTCTTTATATCACCTACAATCAGTTTTTTGAAAAACAAATCAATGTACAGGCATGCCGATTCTTCAGTTTTATTATGGTAATATAGAAGAAGAAGATGTTATTTACAGTCATATTTTTTACGAAACGACAATTTCAAAGAGTTTATATTTAGCATTTGACATAGGTACATAATAAGCATTGCGATGTGTAACCTATTTATTATGAAGATAAGTATAAACCTGAAGTACTCCTAGGTATAATAGTAAATTGGTTACTCATTCGTTATCATTTCTTGAAATTGTTTTTTAGCTCCTTTTGTCTTTGTTGCAAGGTTTAGCTTAAGGTTTTTAGCTTAAGGTACAATGACGCTTACACACCATATACAAAAAACGTGATAGTAAAATTTCATTTGTTCTTCCGAGCCGCTCCGGGAAATGCTGCACAACAACATAGCTGAATACAAATATGGACCATCACTAGTTCTTAGAACCTCTGAGATATGACATGATGAGTCAGCGAAGCGCGCTGCAGAGTCCATACTAATTCGGCGGGGAGACTTGGCCAAGACAGTTTAAAGTACTTCTGATCTTGAGCTGTCTAGCTTATATAGCAAGACCATAGCATTCTGTCTCTTACGATCATCAGACTATAGGTTTAGTTAGTTATGTTATGTTATTTGTCGCAGTTCAGTCTGATATTCGTCTCTTACTTGATGATCTTATTCGGGCCTTGGCCAATGCTCTAATTTTATTTATACATACATAATTTAAAAAATATGCCCGTGTATTTTATCTAGAAGCGTAATTAAATTATTTGTTTAGTTTAAAAAATATATTTATTAAGTTAAAACTCTATTTCATTTGTTATTGGTATTTACATTTAAATAATTGTATCGTTTGAACAGCTAGACTCTTATTAATGTTGGTGCTTATTTAATTTTGTAAGTATTCGTTTGGTATTCAACACAATCGTGTAAGTAGGGCATTCAACTCACAAGGACACGAATAAACGCAAACGTTCTGAGACCGACGAAAAGAATCGAAATACGACGTGAAGCTTCCGATTATGAATCTACAAGGAACAAGGTACGGATTCCAAAAAACTGATACAATCGGACCAGTTCCGTGACTCGACTTCCACAGTGGCTCCACAGGACTACAGACAGTGAGCCGTATCCCTTTCGAACATCTGTAGATCGATATAGCACGATCCGAACTCGAGATTATGCTAAATCGATGTCGAGACGTGTCGAACGGCCTATCTCGAATCGATATAAATCATCTTATTAACTATTGTTTCGGGAGGTGTGGTGTGAAGAGATCCTATCGACTGATGTGTTTTAAATTAACATAATAGGTTTTGTGAATGGCCGTTGCCGTTCTGTGTTTGCTGTGAGAGTGGAATCGGGCTTATTGATGATATTATGATGAGAGGTGTCGATTGTTGATGTAATTTTCTTATTGGTACATAACATTACTGGCGTTGGATAGGTGAAAGGGTTTGCGATGCTTCGAAATAGTTTTATTAAATTTGAAGTATTGGTAGCATTTTATGGTAAGGACAAGTATAACGTGCATGCAGAAATAAAAAAAACGTTTTGTATTTAAAGTAAAATTAAAAACCATTTTTGAGGTCAATGCAAAAGAATACCAACAAAGACCGAGTTGTTGCCTATGGTTGGCTTGGCTATTGTGCTTTAGCTACTTCGTGAAATAAAGCAATAGGTACGAGTATATAGGAAATCACAAAGAACAGGTGATTATCAGCACCGACTTCTGGACTACTACTTACATGTCGCTAGCGCTACATACAGTTCTTTTTTATTAAAAGTTTAAGATAAAAGGCTAGTGGAAATTGATCCGCAATCTGATGAATTTTGATAAGTTGATTCCGCAACACAACCATAGATCAATAATAATTATAAAAGTGGTACTAGTTGGAGTGACGAGTTACCGCCCAATTCGGTAATCAAACTATTAATTCGTTTGGAGCGGCGCGGCGCGGGCGCACGGTCAGCCAGCGGGCCAGCGCCATGACGCGGAGTTTTCGCCCTCTGTCCGGGTTATTATAAAATAATGAAACTCTAGTGTCCCGCTGCGCGCCACAATTGCCCTCCTTAGCCTCACCACCCGTTTAGCTATTTTAATTTTTAGTTTGTCTACTAACGGTTTTGTAATATCGAAGGTATAGAGCTCCGGCCGTCATCGCTCCGGCCGCCTACACGTGTATGGTTTTGCTGTGCTTTGAAATTTAATTTTATATTAGTAGTTTTGTGTTACTTATACGAGCAAAAAGTTTATCGAGTGTCATACTTCCTTGAACTGTTGAGGAAAGAGTTGATTCTTTTTATGTTCTTTAGTATATTAATTTGTATTTACGCTATTAATATGTCTACTCTATTGAAAATGTATTTAAAGAAAACATATATCGTTCGTTCTTTTTACGTCCGGCAGCCTACCCTGAATCAGGAATAAGGAAGAGAAAAATATTTAAATGAAATCAAATATTTTTCAAATATGTAGTAGCTTTCGAAATGGACTGGAATCGAAGTCTTCTATTTGAAATGATACTAAGTATTAAAATTTACATTTACATGTCTCCTAATTTTCCTGTGAAAATAGCACGCGTTTTTATCTTGATTTGTGGTTTCATAAATTATTAGGGGCTGATGGTAGGGTTAACTATGATCATGTAAATTTTTTGGAACCTAACAGCAGTGGGCTGCATAACAAATGCAAAGGAATGTTACTAAGTATGTAAAATCACTTGAAACTTTGTTACAGTAGAGCTTTTATATATACAGATACACTAGCTTTTGTTTCATTAAAAAATATCAAGTAGTTTTGATTTTATATGCATTCAAAGTTCCCATAAATATCGAGTCCCGCTGACAGTCACGTGACCGCGTGTGACGTCACATAGCAACACTCCGCTCCGCAGTAGTTTACTCGCGCAGTGTTTTGCTTTATTTCATCGCTTCCAGTTGTATGAATTGAATTAATAATAGATGAAGGGTTAGAAAATGGACAATCAAATAATCTACCTAAAATAGAAGGACTTGGTTGCTCATTATTTAGCGACAATAGTGATTTCTTTGCCGTCGAAAGGCGAGGAGTAAAAATGCAAAGGTAAGTTAAGTTAAACTTTTTATAATATAACTCTCGAAAATAGATATTAATATCTGTTCTATAAGTATTCTTTTATTGAAGTACCTAAAATACCCAAGTATTTCATTTCGTAATGCCACTAGCTATAGCTAGAAGTAGGTATCAGAGACCTTAGGTTTTAAGTAATGTAATATAGGTCAATATAAAAATAATAAAACAAAATATACTTTATTGCACAGAACAAAAACAAATACATTAACAATACTCAAAAAGGGAGAAGGCAAGTGGCAGCCTTATCGCTCTAAGCGATTTCTTCCAGGCAACCATTAGGTCTTAAAACCGAAAACTACTAATCCCTACTTAATATTACAAATGCGAAAGTAACTCTGTCTGTCTGTCTGTTACGCAGATAGAATAGACCTTGGAGACGGACATAGGCTACTTTATATCGCGGGAAAACAACTGATTCCCACGGGAAAGATTCGGGCGGAGTCGTGAGGCGGAAACTTGATATCTACGAGCTATCTGACCTTGGGGTTTGATAGAATAGACCTTGGAGATGGATATAGGCTACCTTTTACCGTGGGAAAATCCCTCACTCCCACGGGAAAAAGGTCACCGTGAGTAGAAAGTTTTGATAAAACCTGGTACAGAGATATAATAGACCCTAGGGATATGTATAGGCTACATTTTACCGCGGGAAAATACTTTAATCCCACGGGAAAAATAGTAGTACAGGTGAAAAGTTTTGATAAAGATTGGTACAGAGATAAAATAGACCTTGGAGTAGGATATAGATTATCTCTTACCGCGGGAAAATACCTTATTCCCACGGGAAAATGGTAGGTCTGGCAGAAAATTTTAGTGAAACTTGGTACAGAGATACAAAATATTTTAGGGGGGATAAAGGCTATTATACCGTGGGAAAATATCTCATTCCCACGGGAAATATACCTAGTAGCGCGGCGGGAATTTTTGATGATACTTGGTACAGATATAGAATAGATCTCGGGGGGATGGATTAAGTCTACCTAATACTAGTAACGCGCGCGGCTACTTTTTCAGGCTAGAAATCATCTCATTCCTACGGGAAAAGTCGAAATCCAACGCGGGCGTAGCCACGGGCGGGCAGCTAGTAGGTACATAAAAAGGTAATCACTACTTATACTTAAGTCAAAATTATCTTCACAACAATAAACTGTGCTAACAGGATCTGATCTCTTCATAGCTTGTAATCATTTACTTCGTATTTTGACATCCATTGGAACGACAAAAAATAACTTTTCCGGCGCATTGATAGCCGTATTTGTACATTTTGGCACAACACATGATTTTATGGTATTTGGATTGTTAATTTTTTTTTAAATTCAGAAATCCAAGTGCAAAATACCTAATAACGCAAGGCAGCCGTACGGAAGAGCGGGAACGGACTGAGCGAGCGTTGCATTATGACGTCACGCGCTTGAACGCGGAATTTCGTCGCGCGCTCACTTTAAACTTCTCTATCTTGGAAACTAATTGACGTATCGAAATAATTCTTTCACTAGTATTTTTTATTTTGAACGGAGAATTTATAAAGCTAACATTCAAAATTAGTGAACATTCTCTATTACAGCAAAGGTGTTTCAATGCCGGCGTCATGTGGCCGGTCGGCGGTTGGTTATCTGCGCATCTTCACGCGTCGCCGCGCGCGCACCCTGCGCCGAACGCTGCTCCCCCAATGCCCAAAGCTCGGCTACGTGGACGTAACCAGGCTCTCGGGTATAGTGGGCAAAGATTTACAAAAATGTACCCACGCAGTGCATCAAAAAATCTATAGTATGTAATGTATATTTCATCCACTAATGTTCCTACATTAGTGGATGAAATGACAAGCAATGGGACTGTAAGGATTGTGGGTATACTTTTTTTAAGGCTTTAGTCTTTCAGGTTTGTATTGTAAATCGCGACCAGAAAAGTAAAAACCTAATCTAAGGGCGCCACAAGCTTTTTTGTAATTCTGAAAATATCGCTATTTTAAAATTACTTCTACTCAATTTCCGTAATTTTATTTTTCTGTTCAGGATTTAATACATAGCTTATTTATTTTCTTGTTATATTGACAATCGATTTTGCTGTTTTTATTTTTATTTAATGCTTAAATCCTTGTAACCAAAACACATACACTACTTGCCTAGATATTACTCAGACAGTAATCACTGAAAACTGTCCCTGCTTCGTCAATTCAGCCAAACCCAACATTGGTAAATATTTAAATTCAGAATAGAGAACAAGTGACCTCCTTTGCCCCTAATTGCGTCCACGCAGGCCACTGCCCAATCGCCTCAGACAGCAGACATGCTGATTAACTAGTCATTGTACTGTAATTATTGCTTATTTATGGACAATAATTTTTATGCTTTCACTCTTGGTTTTCGATGGCTAAGCAAGATTGTTCTCTATATTTTTAAGAAATTGGATATCTACATAGGAATATTTATAATAAAACTTCAGACCATTTTCTAATTTATCCTTCAGATTAACACTTCAGGCTGATTAACATAGGAAAATGTTGATGAACAACCAAGCAAAGAGGCATTTAGTCCAGTCCCACATAGATCAAGTTAAAAACTTTGGCTTTTTGCATCGTTTTAAAATTAAGGGACGGAACCACGAGGAACGGAACGAAGATACTCGTAAGTATCTAGTCCAAAATTCTTCTAACTCCGCAAAATAAAAAGCTACGACATAATGTATAATTTAGATAAAACAATATTGTAAAGATATTTGAAAAGATGCGATACTGTGTGGAGTTTCTTCTGGCTGTTCTGCTAGACGAACGCCGCTTTTGAACGGCCAACCGTTGACAGTCTGGTCCTAGGTATTTATTGGCTTTGACGCCGAAAAATGATTTTGTAAATCTTACTTCACATAAAAATCTTTTGATTTTGATTTAGTTTGTTTGTAATCTACGGGGGAAAAGCGTGCCATAATAAGCAATACAAATGAATTCCTAGCTTGTAATCAGTGGCACAGTATGACTAAGAGGAATATTTGCCGGTACGATTCTACAACTCGAGCTGTCTGCCGCGCTCGCGTCGATAGATCGAGCTGTAATCAATGAAGTCGTGTCGGCGTCTTTGCGGTTTAACTAACCGAACTATTGCGCGATGTACGAAGGGCTTTGGATACGGTGAAGCGTTCCTCAATGCAGCATACAAATTGAATTAAATAATTTACTGTATCGAAAACAAAACTGTAAAAAAGAGGGACAGATGTGGGCTGGACAAGTAGATAGTTGTAGATAATTAAGACTGAAGTTCAAAGGATAATTTATCGGGATGTTGAAAGTTTTATTTTGCTGTAAAATCATATACGTTACAACAATACAAAGCTACCGATATAGAAATTTATAAAAGTAATTAGCAGTGGGCCGCAGAGCTTAAAGACGAAAGTCTTTGAGCAGTGCGTCCTACCCGTCATGACATACGGTGCCGAAACGTGGACACTGACCGTGGGACTAGTCCACAAATTTAAAGTTGCTCAGCGAGCAATGGAGAGGACTATGCTCGGAGTCTCTCTGATGAATAAAATCCAGAACCAGGAAATCTATCGAAGAACCAATGTAACCGACATAGTCACTTGAATAAGCAAGCTGAAGTGGCAGTGGGCTGGTCACATTTGTCGCAGAACCGATAATCGCTGGAGTAAGCGGGTTCTGCAGTAAAGACCACATCTACGAGTAGGTAAATGAAATAGACTAGACTAGATGGATTGAAGATCTGAGAAAAGTGGCTAGCAGCAAGTGGATGCCTTCGGAGAGGCCTATGTTCAGCAATGGACTACCGCAGGCTGATCGATGATCTTATAAATATTACAGGCTTTATTTGTACATGAAAAACTGTTTTTGAAACTGAAGAATACAGGTACTTTGAACTTAAACGCTCACAATGCCACATCCAAAAGGATATATAAGGTTCCCACATGTGTGTGTGTCGGTACAGCTAGTTACGAGGCATGTCCCAGGAGAAAGCCGCTGACTCAGCGTCGCCTCTTTAACTCTTCCCCGATTGTTCCATTGGGCATTGTCTGTCAAGGTATCCCCCCTAAGGGTTGCCAGTGTCTTCACACATACATTAGAAATGTCTGGGCTTATCGATGTATTACAAAAAAAACCGCCGCTGTAGTGCTAATAAGTCATTCGTGTCAGTTTTTCTCTTTTTATGTTATACTAGCTTTCCGCCGCGGCTCCGCCCGCGTTAACTGTTTTTCCCGTGGGAATAAGTAATTTTCCCGCAGTAAAAGATAGCCTATGCTACTCAGGGTGAATGTCCTTTCTAATGGTGAATGGTAATGTTTAAAAACATACATACACACAAAAATACAAATATTTCCTCTTTATTTTATTAGTATGATATAGCATAAAACGTTTGTTTTTTGTCTATTCAATGTGTTTCCTTCAAATAAGTAACTTCACAAACGGAAGAAGGAAAATATTTCGTACAAACTCCCCTCAGATATAAGAAAATGAAAATTTTCAATCGTTGAAGTCACCTACGAGAATCGGAGTAGGATATGTCATTATGTAGTATATGCGTACGTACATACATACATATTTATGTACAATCCAACACATAGTGTTACCACTAAGAACTATATACCTAACTTTGACCACTTAACATCTAGTGTTCAATGTACTGTATTTTTTCTTAATATCTTACATTATTACGAATTATTTTAATTACCGGTATATGTATTAAACAGTCGAAAGTCGAACTACACCCATACTTATAAACGTCTGAAATCCAAACCGGCGGCGCGGCCTGACAAAACGCTAGTAAGACAAACTTAGAATCTAGAGGTTTGCCAACCCTACGTCTCTTCCCCCACACTTCACCCCCCTCACACCGTCCAGTTAATTAGTTTTCATTAGACAATAACCTCATCCATTGTGTTATTTGTAAGACATGTGCTCGGACGTAGGAAGTACTCGTATTATTTGTTGTGACGTCAACAAAGTGGTATTGCCCAGTATGTAATGTGCAAGTCATAATTATTGGAAACTGTACTGAGCAATGCGATGCGATGCGGTGACTTCTACGTATCGACGGTTAAGTTCTGTTTGTGTTTCTCGGTGTCAATAAAGAATATTTGTATTTGTACTAAACACTGCTATACTGCTATCTACAAAACGTCAACTCTTTAAAGAGCAAAAAAAAAACTTTTTATTAACTTATTATTTGACATAAAAAAACAATATAAGAGTACCAAAATAGCATGCATTACATGTTGTAACATATTGTTTTTCTATAGCAAATCTATTATTTGAACGAACCTATGTTCGTCCACCTCTCCTGTAAAGTTAACGTTTTGTTTTGTAGATAGCAGTGATTGGTACATAATCGTCGGTATGTATGTGACGCATTGTAATTTTTGTAAAAATATCTCTTTCTTCCATCATCTCTTGGGCCTTAATATTCCGTAACTCTGGCCGGAATTAAACCTATGTAATCAGTGATGATTACTAATCACTAATTATTATTATTCTGTGGTAATACTAACATAAATGAGTTATTAATAAGTATTTAGGAGAAAATATATTTTAAAAAATATGTAGAAATCAATATAATCTAAACTTTTAATAAGTTAACTAGAAGTGATGCTAGGAGTATTTTCTCAATAACTTTGATGTTGTAATTTCAAACTGACAAACTTTTAGTAAAAAAAAAAGGCTTTAATAAGCAGCTGGTTACTCGAAGTCTAATAAATATTAAGATAAAGGTTTTTGTCTATCTGAATCAAACATCTCTAGGAACAAATAAATATGAATCTGAAGTGTTTTATATTGTAGGTGATATTTAAAATTAGCTGACCGTGGACCGGCGCGGCGGAGGTTTGTCGGCAGCAGAACCACAAGTCATCCAGTGAAAGGAAGTCGTACCTAACAGCAGTAATGGACAATGACTTATTGGCTATTGTTTCACACAACTGGTAGGTACATAATTTCTGTGCATACCAGTTGGGTTGATTGCAAATACTTTATGTTTGTATATGTAGCTATGGTTGATGGTTTGTTTTTTTATTTATTTTAAAACAAACACAAATTATATTTCAGTCGATCTTTAATGTACTGTAAACAAATAGCAATAAAGCCTAGTTGCTCAACTTTTTGATTGTTCATGTTTTGGTGTGAACAATAAATATAATATTATTATTATTGTTTTTTAATACAAGACAATGTTTTATAATTATTTTATTTATCCCAGCAGCGTCTAGTACTGGTATTTGATTCAACTCATATATATTATCTATTCCTTACAGTAAAATTTTAACGTGCAAACACATGCCAAAACTTGAATTACTGTTATAAATTTACTATTATCATAGACTATTTATTGTTTTTAATATTGTTTTGGTATTAAAAAAAATATTACTTCGTAAATGTAAAGTAATATCAAAATTAAATGTATTCGTTTTTGGTATAAGATCTTATGTAACGCCTGTGGAGTTTCTTACGGCGAGTTCTTCTCCACAGAAGACAGCCAAATTGTGAACTAGCCTCGACGTCGAAAAGTGATTTGTAAAATCTTACTTCGAATAAAAACTTTGACTTTTGACTGATCGAAATAAGTAATTTGAAGGCGACCAATCTACCCTAATTCATGATAGATTCAAATGTTTTAGTGAAGATATATAGTGCGCATATAAAAAATATAGTAAACAGCAAAACGCAGACCGCATCTCTACAACAACTCCACACAAACCCAAGGAGTTCTTGGCGGCCAGGGTGTAATTAAGCCGAACGGATGGACGACCCTATTACCATGCAAATAGGGTCGTGTAATGTGCTGGATGACCTTATTTCCATGCAAATAGGGTTGTGTTATGTGCTCTCAGCACGACCCGGCTTGCGGCTGCTCTGTCGTGGAAATGACCAGCCCTTTCCAGCAACAGCAGCTAAGCAAACACCTTTGTAGTTGAAAGTAAAAATAGTAGAGATGTAAAGCTTGTCTAGGAAATGTGCTGAAAGTAGAAAAAGCTCTTTTATATAAATCTGCGCTTGTGTCGTAAAAATCGGCGTGTCAGGCTCTGCTTGCTTGCTGGAGCAGAGGGCTCTTCCAAAAGTAGTCATATACCAATAAATCTAGGGGCGTTAGAAATAGCGTAGGATTAGATTTTATTTGCTGCCTAAGTCCGGTGAAGCTTGATCCGTCGTACTTTTTCGACTCAAGCATAGGTTAATTAAAAAAATATATTAAAAAAATTGCTGCCTGTTGGCTTAATACATAAGTTTTGCAATATTTCTTATCTTTTTCTGTTGATAAAAAAATTTATATCCACTTGGTTAGGTATATGAGTATTCATCGTTATTTATGAAAAATTTTAAGTTTTGTATAAGGCGACGAAAAAGTACGTATGTACGTAAAAGTACTTAATTTACAAAAACTTTCTCTTTACGCAAGAGATCTATTCTCTATATCTCAATTTTTGCTACGTATAATAATTTTTGTGTAATACAGGATGCTCTGAAATCAAACTTATATTCTCAATCCGTTTTATAGGGAATATAATTTTCTGTTAACCAAAAAATCGAATCTTACAACAAATGTATTATTCGTGCACGAAAAATACTAATCTTGCACCAAATATCCAAGGGCGTGAACCGAAGCGGGGGGACGGGGGGCGAAGCCTTGCACAAGGGGGGCTCGAAGGGCGCAGCCCCGCGCTAAAAAAAACAAGTCTACCCAAAATCAAATCGATTGGTTAGGTTAGGTAAGACTGGTGTCAATAACAGAGCACCGTAGTTTTGAATTTTTCAAAGTTGATAACTCAAGAAGTCTCAAGTTTGCATGTTTTGGTGCACAATTAGTATTTTAGGTGGAACAAGAGAATAATTTGAGGTACGGTTAAATACTATCCGTTTTATAGTACCTCGCCGTAATGTCCAAAATGAATTGCAGGCGTTGAGAAATTTATCCTATCATCCAGTAATTTGTCTCTAATCCCCTCGAAACCCACATAGAACTTACGACGGCCACCATATGCGCCTATTCCATGCCACCCTCCCATTTACAGTGTTCTGCATCCTGAAGGCTGAAACAATTAATAAACAATGTATTGTACGCCGTGGTGGCTAGGGCTGTTGTTGACTACTATTCGAAAGTTCGGGGGTTCAATCCTCGGTACTTACCAATGTGTTTTGTTTTGATTATCGAATTTCTTTAATTTTTTTTCTTTCTTTCTTTTTTATTCTAACATAATCTGTAAGTAATTTGTACCTAAATTTGAGTCTTAGTTACTTGAATAAATATTTGTATGAAAGTTAATGCGATTTCAGAAAACTTGCAGTACAAAAGTTGTTCAGTTTCATGAGCTGAGTTATCACTCGAGAGGTTTTGCGTTAATTAATGAACACGTTGTACAAATAGCTGGATCGAATTGGTATAGTTTTAATTTCCTCAATGTAGCCTTGTCATTATTTCAGATGTTGCTTTACCAATTTATAAAACAAACGATTTATTTTAGTCTCTTCTACATTTTCTATTTCAACAAATCCAAAAGTCAGATGTAGTGACCCGTGTATCGGAGGGTACGGTAAATCGTGAACATTTTGTTCGGAGTCGATTGTCGCCGAGCAGCGGCCGTAAACAAACGATAACAAACAATATAAAAACACCAGCATTTGACGTTTTAGCAGTTTGGTTACGTGTTTGAACAAAATGGATGAACAATAGATACCTAACTTTATGTGAGGAGAAAGAAAGGTTTGATTTTTTTTTGTGTCAAACAAAACACTCTCAATAAATGTTACATAATATGTAGGTATGTACAGTAGCCAACACATGCGGCTGGACACATGACTTAAGAAATTCACCCCTTATCCTAAATAGATCCGGCGGCCATCAAAGTCGAAGTGTCCAGCCGCACGTGCTGATTGCTGGCTACTATTTATAATGAATATGTACAACATTTTTGTCAAACCTTTATCCAGGGAGGGTAGGTAAAAACCACTTCCACTTGTTACGTTCCAGACATGCTTCTTTCACTTCATACCCATTCAGTAATCTCGTCATGCATGCCCGTCGCGTGGTTACTCCTGACCAGTACCCCTACCATGAGTTGCTAACGTAACTTACGCGCTCGATATCGACTACGTAAACGTGCATTTAGTATGGAATTAAAACTACGCCATCTATTGACAGTTATCTGAAGTAAAATTTCTCCATACTAAATGCACGTTTACGTAGTCGATATCGAGCGCGTAAGTTACGTTAGCAACTCATGGTAGGGGTACTGACCTTTTATCAAAACGTTCCCAATTTGATCGTGGTACATTCGCCTTGGTCTTCCTCTTCCAGCATATCCTTCCACTCTCCCTTACTAAACCTCCTTCGTTTGTTTTATTTTTAAGTTAAAAAAAAGCCCAGCATCCACTCGTTCGTATATATTTAGTAATCAATAATTTACAATCTGAATAATGCATATTACATGAGTTACAATATATAAAACAAATTATTTTTTTAATTATGATAATATAAGAAACAAAAAAACAATGACAGGTCGTATTTATTTTATTACAAAGAGTCATTGACGTGCTCTTCTAATTAAAAAGACATCAACGCATTCTTTTGTCTACGAAGTGTAGCTACGATAAAACACTTTATGAAAATATAAAATTTAATTTAAAATGAAAACAAATATTTTTGGTATCTTTTACAGAATTAATAATGACTGACTTTGCCTTTTAGTTCATACTTTATAGGTTAGGAGAATATTTGGAACTTTTCATAATTTGTAATATTATAGGTATATTCTACGTGGTAATAGCGCCATCTAGAGGATTAAAAGTAACCTGAAAACTTTAAAACGGAAAATTTTTGTGTTTTTGGATAACTATAAAAAAATATATGAATTCGATACAGCACAATCTTGAGCACACTTCTTAGAAGACTGACTTCCGTAGAAAAATTAACATTAGAATATTATAAAACAAACGACACATGAAAATGACATTAATTATTTTATTTTCGGCCAGTGTTCAATCGTTCTTTTCGCGGGAACGCGGTGAGGTGCGGGCAGGAGGGGGACGTGAAAAAATTCGCGTTCCGTTTGAGGATGTGAAGCGAGTCAGAAACTCATTGTGCTGGCGATAGCGGATCGACTCGAGTTGGCAATGCTCTCGGCGCGCCTTCGCTCGTGAAATTATTATGGACGGGGAAAAATGGCGAAAGGATCAACGTTATTATTACAAGCCCTGAAGGCTCATTTTATATAGTAGCTCTGGCTGGCAATATTATGGGTATTAAATCAATAAATCTGTTTATTTTTAAATACTTGTCCCAAATTGTTACCGGATATGAAAGTCGTTTTTATGACTCCTGAATTGATTGTATTATAGGTCTTATTGGTCTAGGTTTCAGGTTTAGTATAAATTCTTACTAGGTAGGTAATTTACTTTGCAGCGAAATGATTATTTATATTTTTAACCCCCGACGAAAAAGAGGGGTGTTATAAGTTTGACGTGTGTGTCTGTCTGTCTGTCTGTGGCATTGCAGCTCCTAAACGGATGCGCCGATTTTGATCTAGTTTTTTTTTATTTGCAAGGTGTCACAATCGAGAGTGTTCTTAGCTATGATCCAAGAAAATATCTCAGCCGTTTGAAGAAGCTCTTTTCTAGTTGTTGAAAGGATCAAGTAACGGTTTTGTGTCGGGGGTTATTACATTTTTTTATTTAGTGTTATTTATAATAGTTTTAATGTCAGTTCTCTCTCCTCACCCCTCTTCCCAGATAAGGCGGTGTCGGTTGCCATTGTATGTCTATAAATAATAAATAAATAATAAAATAAAAATGTATTTTTTCCATAATTTGTACATAATACATAGGCGGAGACTTCCCAGAAAGTAATCCAGAGGATACTTATGGTGGGAATGGCTCGCAACTTCACTTGTGAACAATTTTAAATAGGTACAGAGATTATGAAAATGACATCTATGCTACTAAACACTTTGTTACCTATAAAGTCTGTGGTAGAAATAGTACATTTTAGACAAACATTAAGTATTTAAGCAACACTAGATATCCTTGTTGTAGAAAAAATAAAATAAAATGACTTACGTATGTTTGTAAATGTCTGCGGAAGAGAACTCTGTTCTGTGTTGTCTGTGTGCTCAGATTCTCTTGCTGGAACTCTTTATGCATATTTGACCACCAAGTGGCGGGTGGTCTTCCTCTTCCTCGTTTTGCTATCGTATATCGTTATAGTTTTAATGTCAGTTATTTGAGGGAAGCACTGGGGTAGAGCCATCCGCTCCCTGGCAAGTCCGATGAAGCTTAATACGTCGATTTAGCGTAGACTAATAAAAAAAAAGAAGGAAATGCATTGCATGCATGCATTTTCAAATACCTTGCAAATGACATTAATGGAATTCGCAGCTATTGGAATTAGAATTTATTTGTTTATTTTAATATTTATTAAAAATAGGAATTTAGAAACGGTTTTCACCATTACGTAGACAGTTTTTCGACAGGTCGCTAGTGCAATGTTGACGGCGCCGTAGTCTAATTCGTAGTAAGTCTGCCTACAAAACATAGGGACGCGGGTTCGAATCCCGCCCAGGGCAAACTTTGCATGATGTGCTCATTGGGTAGGCTTGTGTTTGCCATGTGTCTGGTGTTGTATATTTATGTATGTATTTTTATCAGCTGTCTGAAACCCATAGTACAGGCTCTGCTTAGTTTGGTGTCAATGGCTGTGTGTGAGATGTCCCACATATTTATTTTTATTTAATATTCGACCTAAGTACAAGGGAACCTCGCAGCAGAGTAGTCAGTTGGTCCCTCTTGGTCTCGGTGCATGTTGATCGATCGCCTCTGCCCTTGCAACGTATCGCTCCATACAATCTTCGCATGTACCAGCATGAAATATGAATAACACTCGCTAATTATAAAATGCAGCGCTTTTTAGATGTTTTACGTAAAGGCCATGGCTCAAGCAAGCTAAAAGAGTTTTTTTCTTGGTTATCGTAAAAAGTTTGGAATGGCCTAACAATTTCTTTGAGCTTATGGTGAGAGTGAAAGCTATCCTTGAGAAGCTGAAATCCTATGAGATAATATTGAACATGCAAGACTGGTGGAGGAATATTAAAGTAAAAGCCGCTTGCCAACATTTTTCAAATTTGTAGTCAAAGCTGGAAGCGATGTATAGTAGAAAAATCTGACTAAAAATAAAAAACCTGCCCTGTATATTTTTAAGTTAGTCTAGTTCCTTTGAAATTCCGCAATACGGCGAATTTTTTTTATTTTTCTGGTTGGGCTTTAAAGCTGGCGATAAACATAGATAGATAGATAGATAGATAGATTAAAACTTTATTGGCACACAAAACACAGGCAGCACAAACATAATTCAAAAAGAGTAAGATAGAACATACAAATTACACAAGCAAACACACAGAATTAACAAAAGATACATAACAGTGAAATAGGTACATAAACAACACAAAAAACAAATTGGTAATATAATAGGTCGCTTGCATAATGTGCAATGGATACAGCAAGATTCGTGAAGATACGTTATAGCACCCACCCACTGGTAGCATTGCTAATACCAACGGGTGTTCCAGTTTGAATAGAATTGCAGAAATTCAGTAGATACCGGCCGGAGAACCGAACCGAGTTCCCGCTAATAAAACGTAATTCTAGAACAATGAGGTGGTCAATTTGTGGTATTATTTATCGGAGTTTATTTTAATTTTAGTATATAAATTTCAATAAACCTAGAATAAATAATTAATTATGGGACAATCAATTGATTCGGATGAACGGCCATATTATTATTAGTTAATTGTCCTCAGGAATCGAACTACTACCTATTATTTATTCTGTGCTACTACGTTCGAACCTATAAAATTATTAAAGCTATAAAACATAAAATATTAAGAACAAAATCATGGCGGAAGCTTATTTTTTATAACCAAAAGTGCAGTAGGTTGTGAGTAAGATTGATGGTCTACTTAGTTTATACAGTCGGGCACACCGGTCCACGTGCGCGAGCCTATAGCCCCCCCTCCCCTTCAGGCCTCGCCTCTCCCGCTCGTTAATTGACTTCGCCCAACTTCGCCAGTCATCCTCCTAGTTTTGTATTTTTGGCGCCTATCCCTCTAACAGCCCTCTATGTTTTTTACATGCAAGATCAATTATGATTTCGAATTGGTTTGATGAATCTGAATAAAATCCATTGCTGTTGTTTAATTGGCTCGTTGCTCGTTTGAAAAATGAACTGATCGATACAAACAAACCTATTGTTCGGCTGACAGACGAAACTTTCACACAAACTCGCAGAATTGAATTAAAAACAGGAAACGAAAAAAGTTGAAAGGAAATTGTTGTTTCTGACACGCAATTTTATTATTAAAGTTTTCTTTAATTAAACAGCGTGTAGCTCCTTCGAATTCTAATGTAATTATTCGTGCGTCGAGTGCGTGTTGGCTCGCATTGCAGCGAATACGCAGACGGACTGTGAAATGCGTAAAAAACACAATTTCGATGCAAATTGTCGGAAAAATTACGCAAAACGAGCGTTCACTTATCGTTTTATCTGTTTAATTGTCGCTTATCTACGAGTATATCGATGTAAATATAAAAACTATTGTTGGTTGCATCCTTGAAGGGGTTGAAGTGGCAGCGAGTTGGTTGTGATGTAGTTTGAGATAAGTCTGGCTTGGCGGGTTACAAATCGCTGCGACGAAGCCTGCGAGCCGCAAATGCTGCGTGTCCCGCAAGACTGGTCGCTGCTATCCTCTAATCGCTCTCCAAAATAGACAGCTAGATAACACTAGAATTATAGCGTAATTAGCACTACATTCGACCTTAATAATAATCCTACTACATTTCAAAAGTTTGCCTTTCAAAATTTGCCATAGCATGAGACAATTATAACTAAAGACCCCACTTGTAGTCTTAATTATCCAACTATCTTGTCACGCAACGTGTCTAGTGTTCCGACTAAGATATGCGAATGTAACGGAAGCGCGAATTTGTCTCCCAGCACGGGCTAGAATGAAGATGTAAATAAACAAAATAATGGCTTCATATACGGCATAGTGTTGTCATGCGAGGTTCCTGTATGTAATTCATATTCCCGTAATTAGGTGAGAGTGGAACATGCGAATTCATTAGTGTATGAGGCGAACGCGTCGCTTCGCGCGCAGACGATGCAATCGCGCGCATGGAGCGACAGCAGCCTCAGAGAAATATTTTTGCGTTAACATTTTTTTTTGAACGTGCTAATCATACTATCATACTCATACTATTATTATAAAGAGGAAAGATTTGTATTTTTGTGTGTGTGTGTGTATGTTTGTAATGAATAAATTCAAAAACTACTGAACCGATTTCAAAAATACTTTTACCATTAGAAAGCTACATTCACCCTGAGTAACATATACTACCTTTTATTGCGGGAAAATGCCTCATTCCTACATGAAAAACTGTTAACGCGGGCGGAGCCGCGGCGGAAATCTAGTCAAATAATATTTTGACAATAATTGAGAGGTCACAAAATCATTTTAGAAAAGTTTGTTAATAAGAATTCATATTATATGACAATTGAAATGTAAATTACTCATTTGGTTGTGATTTGGTTTACTTTGTTATTTTTAAAATGATGTAAAACTAAGAGTAGCTTAGGAAAATAGTCAAATGTGTATAATAATTTTATGCCTTTTCGTAACTCCCTTTTTGTAGCAAAAAAAAGTGAATGATAAAATAAAATAAGTTTTAGTTTATTTTGTGTTTCTTATTAATACCTTTCGTCAATATTACATGCTAATAATATCATGAAAAGTAATAAAATAGCACTGATAAAGATGACTCTGCGCACCGTACATTCCTAGTGCAAAAAACTCCACAAAGTCCGATGGTATCACCTGCATTCGTCCTATAGGTTGATTAATTAAACGCACTAATACTTTTAATTGACATCAGTTATATTATAGCACACGCTTTCGATCATTTCGTAATAATATACAATTTTAGCAACGATTGCTATTTGCTGTACAAAATAACAATTTGCAAACATCTTAATTTTTCCAATTGTAGTAATACAGTTGAATTTTGAATAGAAATAGTTAAAACGACAGAATTATAATTTTTGCAAGGTGTCAGCCCTAGGACGGGCAGGTGGCGACATCTGACGACATTATCACGTACACTGACAAGTAATTATTCTAAAAGTGTCATTATTGCACTAAAGTAGTAATTGATAAAAATGAATAAACTAGAGATGTTGTAATAATTTAATAAATATGAAGCTCATTCGCAATTTGCACCACATCACATTACTTATAGTACTTAATTTAATGTAAAAAGTATGATAAATAGTTGGGTATTACTCTAGTATTAGTAATAATGAGTAGACAAATACTAAAAAGATTAAACACCTGAATGCTTGGAGATATCAATCATCGTATACAAGTATGGTATGGTATATCAGTAAGGTCTGCAGCTTTCATTTCGTTGGTTCCTACTTAATATTATTGTAGAGCATTTGTGAGATAAAAAAGAAAATACTTTATTCAAAATATAAACAATATAATTTTGGTAGCCTAGACAAAGTTTAAAGCTGTATCTCCTCAGCATAGGTTTAATACACCCCGGGTTAAAAAAATATCTGTTTTCTAGGCACAAGAAAATTTTAATGCGGCAGTTAAAGTCAAATCTTTAAAAAAAAGTCGTCAGATCCGTACTTACGCCAAGCACCAGGTGCTTACATAATAAGTAGCGATAATTTAAATTTCATTTCCGAAATTTGTCGAACACGACCACATTACAAAACTATCTCGTTGACGGCTTGATTGGTGGCGTGGTGGGATCCTGACCGCAAGCCACGCGTTGCGTTCCCGGCCTGGGCTTGCGTGACCCACCCTTGCGGTTGGGCCGTTTTCTGACTACACACTATGCTTAGTAATAGGACACTGTTGATTGTCAAAACCACATGGTGGTGGCTATTGTTAGCTGATTTTACTGTAGTAGATACAATTAGTTGCTTCACGCATAATTTAAATACTGCTGGATAAAACACTTTATTTCATTTAAAAAGTAATCAAAAATGTAATCTACTTAATTTGTGTAACTTGGCATACATTTCATCCTTTGGTATATGTATTTACAATAAAATTTCATTATAGATTGCAGCATCAGAAAGGATTTTGATATAAATGATAGATCAAGACCATGCTACACATAGAATAGTTACTATGATTTGCACGTTTTTCAATAGTCGTATATCAAAACACAGTATCAGCCACAGTAAAAAAAATACATGAGAAAATGGTGCCTGCAATAAGATGTGTCCCCAAGACTGCCGCCGGTTTGGTCGGTATCCGGCGGCTTCCAGCATCCCTCATCAGCTCACTTGTGACGTCACTGGTCTATGTTATGTTTTCTTATGTCATAAATGAATCGTACAAAACAAAACAGCTGTTAGATTTTGTGCCAGTTACAAAAATACGAAAAATTGCACCCGATCGATATAGCTTGTTCTTCATACGCAATTAAATCTAAGCCCTAAAATTTACAACGAAGAGTAGAATAAAATATTACCACAGAGAATTACAACACGGATATTAGTAATGACCAATTACGACATTAACAGCCTTTAACCGTTGATTTAACGCCCATTTTATCTAACACGGAATACAATTAGAGACTCGAGCCCTGCTTGTTCCCACTAAACATTTCTAGCGGCCGTATATTTCATTCCTTTGCATTTCCCCCCGCCATAAATTGTAAGAGTATTTCGATAACAGCATAAAACAGTGCAAATTTAAATTTATGCTTACGGAATGCATGTGAGGCGTGTAAAGGAGTCAGGCAAAAAACATGGCGTGCGGCGCTAATCTCACGTGATCGCGGATCGCGCTCCTCGGCTTGTGGCCGCCGCTCTTCAGTTCAGTTCAGACATCTGTTGCGTGGTTACATTTGCCTATTGTTTTTACTTCAATAAGAAGACTAGTATTATAATATGTAATTATTTTTAAACAGGAGGTAAATACAAAAGATGCGATCCTGTGGAGTTTCTTCGGCGGGTTCTTTTCCACAGCAGCACACACATTGCGCGAACCTGCCAGTTATGTTCAAACTGATATCGCATCGCCTCTTTTAGATTGTTTGATCTCTTTTTCATTGCTTACACTTGTACATTGTTTGAGACGAGAGCCGGTCTTGGTTTGAGCAAAGCTTATTAACTTCAGAAATGACGTCATTAAGTATTCTAAGGGAGCTTATAATGAAAAAAAAAAAGTCATTTTTTTTTAAATAATGGTCGACTTAGACACAAGGGGATATAGTTACTATTCTCAGAAAAATCATGGTGTAATTATTATAACATTATCATAGTTTCATTAGAAACATCCACTTCAAAGCCTGTGGATGTGGGCAGCTTAGTACCTATCACTATGGAGATCTTAGTGACGCCTTTCTTTGTTCAATTAGGGTTTAATTTGTACTTGAGTACAAATAATATATTCACTATTTTATTTTAGTAAAAATATACGTCTCTTAACTTAACTACATATTCTTATAATATATATGCAAATTGGGTTTTATCCTTCTTTCACGCAACAACAGAAAAATGGACCGACAAAATGATACAAATAATTTGATGAATCAGAAGATGACATGGGCTACTTTAAAAAATAGGGTGCATCTCCTATGGAAAAAAATATCACTACATGATTTTGAGATAATATATTAAATAAAATAATAATAAGCCCAACTCAGCCCAAGCATGAATAACCAAATATATAAACATACATACCTACTCCAATATTTCACGCAGTGTCATATGAATGATGCAGTCCATTCTAAGACTGCCTTCTCATCCATCACGGCGTCACTAAACCCCGCATTAGCAGGCGCAAGCGCATGAGCAACCAAACAGTGTTGCCAGAAGTGGTGACAGTGACACAACTAAAAATAGAATAATTAATTTACGCTTTTTACGATTTCTTTTAATTTTATTTCGATACGTATCTTAAATAAAAACTTATTTGATTCAGTTTGTAATATTCTCGGAATATCGACAGTTATTTGCGGCAGATTTGGGCTCTTATGAACATTTGATGATTTTTTAATAATAAAAATGCCGCTAATCGCTGAAAGCGCGCAAATAGATTTGATAAGTGTATTGCCTACTGAAATTGCAGATGAAATGTCAAGCAATCCCTAATTCCTCATCTGGCACCACGGCCCGAAAGTGCACGAGAGCGCCCGAACTGGGAGATGGTTGGAGATTGTGACCATTTTTCCTCCAAATTGCGCCCTTTGTTATGCAAAGCGCGCAGGCGCCGTGTGCGGGCGCACAATCGCTCGTTTGTGCCCCGCGCCCGTGTGACGCGGGCCTTATCGCGCCCATCGGGCCTCCGCGCTTTTTACAATGCGACTAGTCTGATTAGAATATTTCATCAGGTCTCGCCTAGGCCTAGCTCATTCTGCTTTAATTGCTGAGGTTAATGCTCTCGCCGTGGGCTCTTTGACAGTCTTCACACGTGCGTCAATGCGATCCAAATTGATAGGATCTATATGATGAGAAAGATGTTTGTGAACTGGCAATAGAAATGATGATGATGTAAAAAACTGTAGATAAGAAGTAGAAAACATCAGAGATACTTTTCATAAAATGTGACCAGGATAGCTAGCAAATATTTATGACATAGATAGAACGTTTGTCATTTAGGAGAATAACTTGCGCAGTATATTATTATACTATGGGCCAAACTATTACGAATAATACCTTTTAATTTAGTAATAATAGGCCAGCCAGGGAGTAAAAACAGGCGGTAGAAGATTTTGATTCGAATCTTAAACATTTAAAAAGTGTGATTACCAGATCGGGTAAAAGGACATATTATTTAGCTTAGAAGAAAATGCAGTAACAATTTTGCAGCATTGTTGCATTTAGTCCAATAACAGAGTGCATGATCTATCACAAAGGTCCGATCGCTCATTGTACAAGTAGAAAGGTAATCTACCAAATGAGTGCTCATTGGTTTTCCTACTTTAAACATTGCGATAAATGTACAAATGCCAAGATAAATTTGCACTTTTGAATCGAAACTACAAATTTATTGAACTTTACCTCGAAGAGATAGAGACTAAGGTACAATAGGAGGTTTTTGTTGTCAGTAAGTAAAGGTAAACTTTTGAGCCTTTCAGGCTATCGCACATCGCGCCAATGCATCATATTTGTAGAGTGTTTCGTCATCGTATCGTATCATATCGATCATGGGTGCATTCAATATCAGATCCACCTGGCTCCTCTTATGTTTTAATTACGATGGCATATTTGCAAGGTTGATAAGTAAAGGTTGAAACCTGTAATTTCACGAACGAGTAGCTACAAAAAATTAGTTTGTAGAATAGATAAAGTTCTATGCCAATTTTAAGTCTTTTATACTAATTATGGGTTGTATTTGACATATCTAAATTAACAGTCAAATTATTATTCAAGTATAAGTTATAATTACTTTTTGCTTTTGTTTTCACTGTAGAAACAATAATTAAGGGAATATAAATAAGTGTTAGCTATATAATTGCAATTGGCGTGCTCCTCCATCCATCATGTTTTGCTGTGCCCAACAGGGTCCATAATGTATTGTACCTTATTTATCACCATACATCTATATTTTACCATTGTGGAATGCAAATGATAAAATAAATAAATAAGTAAAATACATTAAATATTATTTTATAATAAACTTACTGGACTTTAGCAGAGCTTTACATGACATTAGATCTAAGAAACTATTATTTTCTTCGCTGTTCATATTGTGTGAAAGACTGATTTTATTTTATTATATATTATATTTGTATTTATTGTAATATTATATTTATGAGTAGGTATATGTATGTATATATTATTTTAGGTATTTTTCTTATCTATTTGTCTGTTTCTTGTTTCATTTGCTATGTATGGACATAAATATTGTTAAACGCTGTTATAGCGGCACTACCTACCTATAGTCTGCTCTCAACCACCAAAGGTTAGCTGGTAGAAAATGCTTTGTAGTATTAAGTTCGCTTTGTACAGTTTTTTGTGCAATAAAGTGTTTTCATTCAATTATTCATTTATTCATTCATTCATATTTAGTGTATGGAAAAGGGAAAAAGATAAAATAAGTATTATTTTCGAAAGGACATTACCCTAGTATGATTACGTTTCCATTCATCGGCCTTCCGGTTGTCAGAGCAGGGTATTGTATTATGTGGGTGGTGGCTGTTATTCTAAACACGACTGCACTAATACAGATTAAAGCGCAGATACTATCTAGACTCAGCATTTGTTATTCCACGCCGACACTGCACGACTCTATCTCAGTTAATGAATATTTTTAGGTGGGTTTTGGACATTTTATGATCTACCTCCACTGCCGTCCATGCCCGCATAGGCATACGTGATACCCATGATATAGTTTGACATATTTATTCGATTGCAATTTTGTAACGAGGTGCTTTGTGAAACCTCATTTTCACCAAATTTTCTATTTCCTTCTCGTCTAAATATTTAATTCTGGAATTCATTCGTCATTCATACGTCATCTTCGTCATTTTGTTCTTTTGTCTTTTCTTAACTTCCGGCATTGTCGGCCGATTTTCAGTTCCTGCTCCGTTTATACGTAAGTTAGTCGTGGGTAACTAAATTTTTAACTACCTACATATTTTAAAGTCTTGAATATTGGTTGTAGTAAGGTGTTATTTTTTTCATGTTGCCAAATGTTATATGACTGAGTTGAGCTGAGAAATGAGCTGTAATTGGACTGCAAGTTTCAAGTGTATTATACTATATCCTTTCATGTATTTTTAAAGATCATAAATGTTGTTATACCTTTTCAAATAAAATATCGCTAGGCCAGGCAGTTACTGTTCAAGTCTGTGGAACAAGTCAAAGTCATTTTGAGACTGAAAATATGGCTATCCTGCTCGCACGCACGGTAATTTATTATAGTTTGCCAACATCACATTTACTATAGTTAGTTAAAAAGAATTTGTATTTGAATGAGCAAGATACGAAACCAAGTCATGGATGATTTTTTAATTGATTACAGTCTTTGATCTAAATCAGGTGAATTGCATAGTAATATTTGAATGTTGTTTTCGTAATTACTTACTAAAATAAAACCACTTAAATTAGAACACCTTAAGACCTTTCTTCCCTGACTTAATAGTGCCACTCCAGTCCGATTCAATTAACTATCTGCCACTTATTTCGCTTGTCTACCTTTTAATGAAACTACTCGCGTTTGGTTAAGTAACGATTAATATCTACCCACTTTTGCAACCCGTTATCTGGGTAGAGGCGATCATAAAAGAAACTTTTAAATGAGTTATTGTCAAAGTTTAAATGCCCATTGTCAGCTAACAAGCTGATATCTAATGTTAATTAACATTACCGCTGTTCAGGCTGTACAGGCCGATGTTGCGACACAGCCTGCGTGTTCGTTTTTCATAACAATTGTTGGTTTTTACAGAATTTGCATGCGGCTACAGCAGAACAATACGAGTCGCGATGTTAATATCATTGAGAATTAACCGGGAGTGGATTGTCGCGCACCGAGCACAATAAACAATACAAAACAAATGCCCCGCAAAAACAAACTATAGAAACGGAGCCACAACAAGAAGAATAGGAAAATTGCTTTTGTTTAAAAAAATCTATTTGTTCGTGTCTCGAGATGAGCGCGCCTACAGTGCGTCGGCGGCGGGCCAATGGCGCGCGCGCGGCTTCCCGCCCCCGCCGCGCCAGCCAATCGTGAACGCGCGCGCCGCCGCAGCAGCAGTTTCCTTTTTTAAAAGTTTCGCCCTCAACTTCCATCCGATTTCCCGCCTTGACTTCTTAAGTTATGGACGGTGAAAAAATCCGTTGATTTATTTATTAAGACGCCACTTTTTGTGAAGTTAAATTATGATGTTGCCTGAAGACGCCCCTCGCTGAATATTTTACAGTTTTTACGGGGTTGCTGGATGGAGCGGCTGAGAGGCCGCCGTATTATAATTTCATTGGAGTTTTATTGGAGTTGACGTGCCCGCAATGAGAGGAGTATTACGTTAGAGGCGAGATGATCTCGATGCTGCCACTTTCTTCAGTCAATTCCCACGACGAGGCTTCATCAGTAAGCGGGGCACACGTGGCCACAACTATCTTCGCAATATATCCCGCACAGTTCTCAAGCGTCAATAAAATCATGTTCCAGTGACATGTTTATGAACGACTCATGGCTCATGTCTTTTAATATATCTTGATTTATTCTCTTTGTAATAATTTTAAATGCTTTTATTTTAAAGTTTGTAATTTAAAAGCATTGGACAAAATGCTTACATAAATAAATAGGTATAGGTACACAAAATAACTCCGAAATGAAATATTCTTAGTATAATTATATTACTCGTACCACAGAATATACAAGATAATAATAATAATAATATACATATATATATATTATACGAGTATTAGAATATTTCATTTCGGAGTTATTTTGTGCACGTGAAGTCGTTAACAGCCCACATTATCCCTGCGGAGGGGCTTGAACCTACAATTAATAAAATTTAAAAAACAATTGATGATAATTTGCCTTTGTTTTGTGAAGGAATGGTTGCTAGATAGAATCTAAGTAAAAAGATTGTTGATGAAATTCAAGGCGAGTAAATATAATAATTTTACCTAAAAGATTGAATTATATTCCATTGCCAAAACTTACGATACGTCTTAATTTTTTTCATTTTCGTATAGTTTTTTGCAATAATAGGTGACCCTTTCACTATCATTTATCTCCATTTTAATGACGAAACATGATGTGTTCGTTTGTGTATGTTACAGATAAATTCAGTTACAGTAATAAGTCAGTTCATAGAACGTAAAAAAATAAAATTATACACACACTTAAAAGGACATTATTATGCACATTATTATATTTTGTTATTAGGCATTTAAATTCTTATCTTCCTCTTCTTAGCTATTGGTATCAGTATAACGTCTGAAAAAAAAAAACAACAGATGTTCCGCATTACTGTAATATTATGTCTGATAAGTGTATTAATTGAAAACACAAGCAGTAACTGACTTATCGATTAGAGAATAACTAGTCCTAAAAATAGATTCGAAAATTGCTTCTGAAGAATTCCTGTAAAGTTTAAAATTAAGGCCAAGTAAATGAGGCCACGTCTTAGTATAATTTTTGAATTAATTTGTAATAATGAACAATAATCGTTAAAAGTTACCGGTGACTAGTTTTACATTAATATAATACCTATGGAACAGTATTTTTACTAAATTCTATATCGTCATAGTTATTATTTTACTCAAAATCTGTCCACTACTGGATAGAATCTTCTCCAAAGGATTGTGTAAGATATTTTTGTATAAAGTTTTTAGTTTGCTTTTGTATGTTTCATTATTAAAATAAAATAAATAAATAAATGTTGTAGTAACGAGTAAGTCACTACGTATGATGCAAAAGCTCAAGAGCATGTCAAACGCGACATAATGACAAAAAACTCTTCGTCACCATCTCGCCTTCTTGAGCCTACATACCTAGTTGTTGTTTCAAGTCATAATCCTTTATCTTTCTGGATTTGATCGTTGAATATAATATAGTCCACCATCAAATAATACTAAGTCAATGACAAACTATCCTTTAAATGAATTCATAGGTAGTTGCGTAGTTACAAAAACAAAATTTTAATGTGCCTTGATTCAAAGTATACAGATCACAAACTTTTTAACGAATTGCAAAAAAAAACTATTAAGTTTTAGTCCATGGAAACCAAATATGTGTGATTATTATTCGCGAAGCGGCTCCCACCTCTCTGGATTATTCTAATGGGCTACCAAAATTTTTACTCTCACATCATATCTAGATGCCATGACAATATTATCTCTTATATCGCACTTATAAAAATTGTTTTTGAGTTTGAATGTTTGATTCGCTTTTTCGTCTAAAATACTGTAAAAAGATTTAAATTAGATTTGAAGGGCAGATCAAGCTATCTTATCTTTTTATTCCCCGTTCTAACATAGGCTTTTACTATGGGAAAATAAATCAAACATAGCCTTTGGAAAACATATAAACGCAAGCCGAGCCGCGGGGCGCATAGCTAGTACTCGTAAAATAAATCAATTGTCAATTAAGAACTTATTAGACTGGGCTCCGGTCGCAGAAATCCTTACCTCATAAGATTCACTGTTAGACGCACAATGCAGTGAAAGATAATGTTGCCGAGTAGGGGTATTTATATTGTTTTCTTTTCTTTTCTTATATGTAATGAAATCCAAAATATTCAATTTTACATAATGTTTTCTTTCTTTTTACTCTTACTACAAGGTTTCAGCATTTTGCCCTAAAATAGCTTATCGTCATTTCAATTTTCTGCTTATTTTTACAGATTACTGATTGTAGCGATTGTAGATTAAATCAGCAAATTTTAGGTTATCGCCACATTTTATCTGTTAAATATCTAACTTCTCGTGTTGTTATTACGCATTATCTAAGATCATAAAACTTACAAAAATCCATTCATACAACACCCCATTAAAAATCAATCAATAATAGCAAACTCTATCGGCGACCGATCGCGCGATGTTCTCGAAAACACATATCATTTGCCTAATTAGATTGGGCGTTAAATCGCCAAACAACCATTTATAATCTGTTCATTTAAAAATAATGCGGCATAAAAAACTCGTCAAAGATATTGTCAGGAGATACGGCACAGACTGTTCGCAGGCTTCGCTTGAAAAAACAAAAAAAAAAACAACACTCTCGAGGCGATCCGTGACTCCCTATTTTTTTGTTTTATTATTTTTAATTCATATTATCGAACGGCTATCCCCTTTAATTTTGTTTTTAAGTATGGCCTTCGGTATGCTGGCAGCTACATTTATGGATATTCAGAATTCCGTGGTGTATCGACCAGGGGGCGATTTCATTTTATGTAAATGCGCGGGCGCAGGGCTCACGCAGGTGCGCGCGTCAATAATTGTGACAGATGTGACCGCTCCCTCCACCAATTCCTTTACCCACCTCATTTGTAAAAACAAAGCATAGATAAATCTGAACAGTAAAATTTCATCCAAAACTATACAAACAAAGTATTAGTGTAACAAATTTCTGTATTTTCCTTGGGTGTCAATAAAGCATATTTGTATTGTATTGTATTGTATTAGTCCCAAAAAATGTGTCAATGTACACGAATTTACTGATGAAGCTTTTGGAATAATTACCTAAATTTCATAATGTAACGTATCATAATGTTGTTAATGACAGCTTAAATTTATCCCCACCGAGGGGCTGGAGCCCATATCATAATACTTCATCATCTTTTCGGTAAAAATATTAGAAGTTCTAAATCAAAACTTTGTAAAGCTGTGTTGATATACTTATCTCAACTTCCTATAGACAGTGTATTGTATGTTTAAAGTTACAATATAAATGATGAACGGAGGAATATGACGTGCCGGAAAGGGACAGCGAGCGCTGGGCATCGCCAAACACGAGCATCCAACTCTTGCGCATCATCGCCAGCGCCCATCGCCACGCCCGCGTATGCGCTCGTACAGTCAACATTACTGAAAAACAATAATTTAAATAAATAAATAAAAAATATATTTATCTTACCATAATAAATTAAAACACGTTAAACACTTATCTTAAGAGAAGCCTCAAAAGTAGGATACCCTGTAGTGGTGATCAGGACTTCCAATTCAAGAATTAATAATACTGAACAGTCACTAATTAACTGGCTTATTGTTTGGCTGGTCTTCGCAATTGCTGAGAAAAGGCAGCTTAGGTTCGACAAAAACAAAGTTTGGAAGAAGCCATGGCTACGGATACTCTGAAAAAATTAAAAAGGAATGAGAATAAAATTTGAAGATGGACACAAAGTAGTGTACAGAGCAACCTTATGTTAAGGCTCCATACGAACTGAGCGATTAGACGCGGGTGGCTAACCGTAGGTGGCGGTTGCAGTGGCGGTCAGCCACGCGGCTCCAATAGCCGTCAGTAACACCCATGGTCAACATGGTATTAACAATTATAGACAAGGATAGACAAGGATGAACAACGAAAAATGACGTAGGCTTGTGTTAGTCACGTGGTCCGAATGGAAGACCTTGTTTTCTTAGACCATACACCGGAGCAACCGAAGTGGTTGGGCGGCAGCCGCGGCGGTTGAGCGGTAGCCGCATCACAGTGTATATGAAAACTAGTTTTTCATTGCGGCTAACCGCTTAGTGTGTAGAGAGCCTAAGGTATAAATTTTTACAGGTATCAAGAAATCAATTCATTTATTTTTATTTTTTATTTTTTTTCAATGTTAAAAACTGCTGGAGTGCGTCTTGCACGTGGCAGATAAACGGCTCTCACATGATCTTGACATCGAATCAATTTAACAAATATTTTTCATAGCTCACTCTACTTAAATAATTAATTATTTAGTACAGCATTATGATCTTCGGTCTAGTTTGCAGTTAAGTACAGGAACCCTAACCTATATCAAACATTTTTTTATTGTTAAAGTCCTTAATTTGATTATCGGTTGTTCAGACTAGTACAGAAGCTAGCACATGCGGTTGGACGTTCGCACTACGAAATTAACCCCTTACCGCTACGGAATACGGGCGCTCTCAAGGTCAACATTCGACGTAATAGTTTTTCATAAAACCTATATATAATCAAGCCATTATCAAATCATATAGTAGTAACCTCAAACAAACACCTATAAATCAATTCACGAATTTGACTTCAATTTTCCAGGCTGACTGTACCAATACCTCTTATACATTAGCGCGTGATCAACTGTACCTCGTTGTGAAGATATATGAAGTGAGAACGTACAACGTGTTGCGCGTGAAGATAGGATAGCCTGAAGGATCGCCCATGCGCACGCCGCATTGTAATTGTTATTGCTCTTATGATTGCCATTGGTGGATGTGCGGTGCTTAATGCCAATGATTGAGGGGATTCGATATTGTGAAATCCTCTTAAAGATAGATCAACAAATGGATATATTTCTGTTTGTTATTTAAGTTGTAAATGACTCTCTTCTCTCTTATCGAAAGGATTTCGAGGTTAACCTACCTCACAAACCCTGGTGTCGGAATTGTTGAGCCGCCTTAGGCTTCCGACATGGCTCCTATAACGACCACAGCCGGGACCAACGGCTTTAAGTGCTTTCCGAAGTACGGAATCAATCATCTTTCTTTTTGGACAATCAGGTGATTCAGCCTGCAATGTCCTAACTAAACCGGGGAAAGTCTCACAAAGTGATATTTGTTCGACGGACCCGGTCTATAAATTTGAACAATGGGACTAACAAGAATAAACAGTTGCAATGGTTCCATCGTAAAGTCTGGAACTCATCTTTAACAGCTCATATATGTCCCCATCGAGGGGCTCGAGCCTACCCTGATATCAGGGTGAATAGGCCTTACTCGACCATGCTTGTTAGTCTAACGTGACCAAAAAGTTGCATGATCGTATCCCTTGGTCACAATAAAAATTGTGTGTCTGTCTTTATGTTATTTATATTTTAAGTGCTCTATAAACTATGCCTATCTAGGCTCACTCGCTTTCTGCACTCTAAACATTAGTTTAATGCAAGCGTTTTGCAATATTACCATTAGTATCTTCAAACTATCATCAGAAGTGCGCAACCCTCAAAATCCGCCCTCAACACATTTAGCATTCAACTGGCTGATCAAATGCACACTAACGCCACTACAAACTAAAAAAATAACAGTCCATTTAAATTTACAAATACCTATACAAATATTTGGATTTATTTATTTATTTTAATTAGAAGATTTAACCTAAAACGGTTACAAATTTTAACACATCGCTTATAATATTGATCTAATGATAATTTACATATTTATGAAATGTTATCATAAATTTTTTTTATCGTTAAATAAGTTTGTCAAATAGCACTTTATCGACCAGAGGTTATTAAAAGTGCGAAAAGTAAAATTGGTTTCTTCATGCAAAATACTCTTAGAATTTTTTAGTCACATAAGTTGTCTTCGACTGCTAGAAATAGGTCCTCCAAATGTCTTTTACAGCATAAAATTTCTACCAAAAGTCATCAGCGCTGGTATGCACATACGTAGCCCCTTAACAAGACAAGGCATAGAGTACGGAACGCGTGGCCAGCGGGCAGAGATGGGCCCGCCAGATACTATGCGATCGGCCGCTATGAAATTATTGCGAGATTCGTGCCCGATGCATCTGCTGTGGACGTACCCAGCCCCGGCCCTTGTACACTCAGTGAAATGGACTTAAGAAGGACTACAGGACGCAGCATTGGGTGAATATTGGTCGTCATGCTAAATACAGTCTGACAAAAAAGAGTAGAAATTAAAAAGTAGCAACACTGTAGTGTCATCCCTTTCCAACTAATTAATCGTGAAATGAGACGGCACTACTGTGTTGCTACTTTTTTAATTTCTATTCTTTTATGTCAGATTGTAGATAATTGTAGCAAAGTGTTGAAATGTTGTGCGTCTTAGGTGCTGTGTACTTTTCTTTGAAAACAAAAACAGTGGCAACATATCAAAAGTAACCCTATTAAGCTAGGAGAGTTGATACAAAATTTTGAGATTAACTCATTATTTTATAGGAAAGAAAACTATTGTATTGAAAATATTCACTATAGACTTTTCATAGGTGAAATAAAATCTGTGAATTAAGAAGGACTCATCAAAGCATTTCAGATGTAAATATACGAACGGGGTATTTTAAAGTACTATTTGAATATATCCTTAATTCGATTATAAGAGTTAAAAAAAAAACAAGTCTCTTCATATTAAAGACATCAACGCGAACAAATGGTCTATTTACAAAAATAAATATTTGGAAAAAGTAAAATTGCCCCTTACGTAAATAGATTACGTTCTGTAAATTTTTGATTGTAACATTCGATGGACCAAAAGCTTTCTCCTGTAAAATTTCAGCTCTTTGTCGCGGTTTTAAAGATAAATCTGCGAGATAGGGAAACTCCAACTTGCATACAGTTACAGTTTGCTGGAAACTCGGGGCATCGTCGTCTCTAAACATTATTTTTTGTTCAAATAGCATTTGCATTTAAAACCAATTCATTTATTTACTAAGACTGTAGCAGCTACTGAACTGACTTGAACATTCTTGCAATAGAAATAAATAGTAGAGAAAATTCTAAAGGGTTTTGCTCAAAGAACAATTTTAATAATTTTTGACGTCAAAACGAATAAATACCAAAGATCATGTTCATGGTTGACGATTTAAATATGGCGGTCGTCTCTAAGATGATATGTTACATATTTCCACTATAAAGGAGTTCATTAGAATTCATATTAATCATATTATTATGCACCAAATAATGATTGGTAGTAAAAAAATAGTCTTGAATTTTCCTATAACCTGGATCTTTCACAATGGTACTATACACCGTGAAATTTAACTGGTTGTTTATGTGAATGATAAAACTGAGTCAGAGGGGTGTAAGAAGTGGAATAGAACGCATACAGATATTTTTCAATTTTTTTGTTTTTCTATTTGTCTGTTTGTACGGGCTAATCTCCGAAACTGTTGGACCGGTTTAGATAAAATTTTGCTTGGTGTTACCTTTTATACTCGGTCAAGATAGATACTTTTAATCCCGGAAAATTAAAAAGTTCCCGTGGGATAGGTAAAATGGTATAACTCATACGGCTCAGCACATTGGGCTTATCTCCGAAACTGTTAGACCGATTTGAATGAAAATTTTCATGGTGGTACCTAATATCTCCAGTCAACATCTTGAATACTTTTAAATGCGGAAAATTAAAGAGTTTCCGTGGGATAGTTAAAAATTACTACGGAAAAGTCGGTATAAAACGCGGGCGTAGCCGCGGGCAGACGGCTAGTCCGCAATATAGTAGTAGTCATGAAACTGAACAACTTTCCCTAAGGAACATAGGTTGAGATGTATAGTATAACAAATTCTGTTATGGTTTATTTCTGAACTGTTATTTAGCACAATACGAGCTTAAAATCAAGCAACAATTTTAGGAAAAAACACTATGCAAGATATTTTTTATTACGGCGTTGCAGAAATGGCAGTCATATTCAAGGTCAAAAAAAGTGTTATAACGAACCTTTTATCCACCCCAAAGCATACTCGTAAGTATGAAATTACCACTTCAGTACTAAACACGTAGGAGCGAATCACGGAAGCGCGACACCACCGCGTCGCGAATAACTATAGTTCGACAGTATAAGCATATGCTAGGCCAAAAAAGAAGCTTGATTGGTCCGACCTTTTCGACACAAGCGTAGGTCAATGAAAATAATAGTAATTGCCAAACGGCGCTAAAAACCAAATTGTACCACAGATTTTACCTTCTTATAAACACGTATAAAATAATTCCAACACTATCTTATCTGCTTGAAATCTCTCAAAATTGTAACCAAAATACACAATCCAACAATAAATAACAAATTGTGTAGTGTGTCCGAGTGTCGAAGCCTGCGGGCTAGGCGGGCCCGCCACCTGTACCTACCTCTGGAGCCCTGGTACCAAACATTCCCCAAACTATATTTCATTCGGTCACTCCAGAACTGTAATTATTGACTCCGATGTTCTTGAACGACACCTATGCTTTTGGTTGTTTTGTTTGTGCTTGCTGCTTGATTCGTGTTCTGTCTTGGAATTTAGGAATTTTCACTTTGAGATTCCTGGTAAAAAATTGGTCTAAACCAACTCTTCCTTTAGGTGTTTCACGAAGCTACCAAAAGCCACAATGGGAGGAAAGGGGAGTAGCGGTCACTTGTGTAATCTATAATTACAACCGCGATCCCTAACCTACCCTTTAAGCGTATTTATACTTACAACTATTTTATTCCGGTAGTCTAAATAATGATCCACACAAATTGCTACAAACTGAAGTAGGTAAGTAGTCCATGTATCCACATACATGGATATGTTTAGATAATTTAATTTAGCTTTTTTTATTTGAACATTGTATTGAATGTATGCAGAGAACATCCAAAAATTATGAAAGTCACGTCGCATACAATAAACATGCTCGTAAATAAATAAATAAGGCCGAATTTAATAACAAGCCCGAGCTAAGTAATGGTCGCCAGGAGGCAGCGTTACATATATTATAAACTCCCTCCATTTCGTAAACTTTTACACACATTTCTTAGCGATGTATTAAAATGTTTAAACACTATAATTTGGTGAGGATCGGGGCATTATACTTTTTTATAGGAATCGAATGATCGGAGCGCGCTTAGCCAGCCTACAAAACGACCAAATAAACCTAACCTGTCGAACATTTTCATCTTAACAACAAAATGCAATTTTGTGGGCAAATACCGGACTGTATTGCCTACACTCACGATAATTTATGCAAAGAATTTCATACGTTTGACAGAAACAGTAGCACAAAGCATAGCGCTTGAGCATGAATATGGCTCCACAACCCAAAAGCGGTCAGTTACAATATCTGATCAATTGGACAATTATGATTCCTGTCCAAAATAATAATGCGCAGTAATTGTCCGAGAAAAAGACGGAATTACTGAGCGCACAACTTAAGTGCTGAATTCGACACTTCACAACAGCAGTTACAATAAATAAGAAAAGCTATTAGCATTCCTCTGTTAAAGCAATTAGTTGCAATTATTATTTTGATGAACAATAATTATGTTGAGGAGCTACATCTTCATGAATGTAAGATAGAATTTGGCGACAAAATGACAAAGTAATTGGAGAGTAATGACTTATGTGGCGTCTTTTTTCCAGCTTTACCAGTCGAAAGCTGTCTTGCATGCAAAGTAGAGACTACCTACTGATAGAGCAAGGACAAAAAATAAAGCACACTCTTGAAAGTAAAGGCAATCTTATTGGTATTTCACTAGGATGCCATCACGAGTGTCGGCGGGGTTGCATGGCTGCGCTTCTCAAAGGCATGCGTTCGCACCCGCGCGTCGGCCGCCGTGAGGACTTTATCCATCGAGGACGTCTTTGGTGCGCAAACGCCGCGATCTAGATCCGCGGCGCCGGCGGCGGCGGCGAGATGGTATCGCAAGAAGTGTCCGCGCGACAATTGCTAACACCGGCGCCGTACAACAACGCGAATTATGCAGTCGGTGAGGCATCCCGTGCGGTGTGCTTTGCCCTCGCGCGCTCTTTCGCTTCAAACCGTGTCGACGCTAGCATTCCGATGACCGGCGGATTTATGACTGCGCTGAATAAGACAAAGTCAGTAATGGCATGCAAAATAGACTAACTGAGTTCACTCACATACTAACTGTCTCTTGAAAATGCCCAACTATAACAACCCCAAGATAAGCTCAGCGTCTCACGCACATGAACTCTGGCTAGTCAAGGCTTAGCGACACGTAGTAAAGAGCTGAGAAGATGGCTCGTTTCTGGGAAGGTAGAAGGAAGGCTGGGGGGTGAAGGAGGAGGAAAGGGGGAGGATTCCGTCACGTGCGCGAGCGCATCAGATAGCGGCGCCGACGCTGCGAGAATGCCGCGAGTCCGCAACACGCAAACGAGATGCGCGTCAGAGAAAGAAGTTGTGAAGAAATAATCGTTCCAATGCCTAGCCTAGTGCTAACTATGCGAGCTGGTTCCGGAACGACGTTAGTTATTTCATAATAGCTAGTTTCTAGAATTGTGAGCATACAACAACGTGACTACGAACATTTTGTAAACAAAAAATCCGTGTTTGCTAAGACTAAATTGAAAATTATTTCGATTATATTTTTGCACCACAGAAAAAAGGAAATCGATATGAAATAGCCACGTAACTACATGGTATAAAATCGTAAAAAAGTGGACAAAACTCATAACAATAAAGTGTGTCGAGGGATTTTGACAGTGGAAAAAGCGTCACGAGAGCGCATGCGCGGCGGAGACCGCCGGGCGCGCCGCATCGCGAGCATTCCCGCCTTTTTGTCAACCAATGAGTGTGTATTCAGGTTTTGAATTAAATGCTCTGATGAAAATATTGCTCCCTACTGATTAATTCGTGAAAAGAAAGAAATAGGAACCCACTTGAAACGTAAAATTATGAACGGATGCTTCCTTGGCTTGGCTTCGCTTCTTTGTAATATGGCACCAATCTTAAATTCTTAAGTCACCTAGGACATTCTAGAAAAAGCAGAGGAATTATAACTTTACTTTGTTAAAACTGGGTGAAGACTGGCCAATTGTATGAGAAGACATTACTGATACTGAATATAGACTACATCCAACAACTCTAACATTACCAAAAAACGATACCGTCAACCAACTGTAAACCATGTGCTGAACTTGTGAACAGTATTGTTTTATATACTACTTATATTTATTTAATTGTTTATATTAAGGAGACCAATAGCTAAACAGCTTAACTTAACTGAGTACAATACATAAAATAGTAACAAAAAGCCAATCAGCCAGCCAGTCTCTACAAATAGGTCCAGCTAAGCTAGCAAGTTTCACTCGTGACAAACATAGTTTTGTCGTGCGTATACTCTTATCGTATTGGAGGATATTTCAATATGGCGGGTTTCTCGCAAATTTTTACAGTTAAATGTGAGATAAACTCTTGTCATAGCAAATTTGTGCTACGGGTGCAGAACAAGTCATATCTTCCCAAGGTACTCGAAAACATCCCAGATCCGACCCTGTGTGATCCAGACGTATTTATTGCAACACTGATGGCTCGATGCTCGATGGCGACCACCAGATACCAGATTTTGACAACGATCCTCTCAGCTCCGATACCGAAACCCTATTGTATCGGCTTTTTGCGAGCGAAGACGTTCCATTTTTATTCGCGCTAGAATTTCATATTCGGTAGCTTCACTCGTTTATCAGAAATATACATCGTGAAATTTAACTGGTTGTTTATCCGCAACATAGTGGTAGTACCTACTCATGAAACTGACTTACCCCTAGGAACATAGGTTGCAATCTTAAAATTAAAATTTAACTTGTCATACAAAGTGGCCGAACAAGTGACTGAAGTTTGTATGAAAATATGAATTTTATTTTTGGTAATATTTTAAAACTTTAGTATAAAAATGTCTATTTCCTAAGTAATTACTTGCTTAATGTTTTTGATTGTAAATGAAAATTTTGAATAATAAAATACATGGTTGAAGGTTTCATGACATGAAAGAGATTGAAGGTTTAATCATTTTAGGAACGTAGAAAATTCATAGTAACTTTTGGTAAGAAAATACAAATATTTTTGTAATTGAAGCAAATACCAATTCTTTGTATAATTTTCTTTCATATTAATTATTTTGACAGAACAGATTTTTGATAAATATGTTGGTGTTTTATAATCATTTTATGAAATTTTTAACCTAATGTCTAGAAATCGACCACCAACCCGCACTCGTTTTCACCACCAAACCATTCAGATCAAAGCATTATCAAAATGAATAAATTGCATAAATATTTATCGGCACGCATCAGCAAGCGGCGCGGGCGGCGTCTACCGCTCTGCTATGCGCAGGAGTGGACAAAACGCCAACAGCATTCCCTCGCGACATAATTGTTTTTGTCGGCGAATAACGATGTGATGCTGCTGGTGCCAGGTTTGAGACGCACTCATTAGAGGGCGCAGAGTCAGTAATTTTTAATCATAATCAGCCGCTAGGAGAAACCGAACGCTTGTGATAAATTCAAACGTTGCTCGATTATCATTATATTTGCTTTGTTTAGATACTGGTAGCTGATTTTAGGACGATTCTTCATCGAGAAAAACGTGATCTTTATTTTTTTAAACAAAATTGTCTCCTAAATGACTGGCATTAGTTGGTTCCAGAGTAAAAGTCCCAATGAGACTCGCTAATAAAATAACGAACAATCATTGATTATGGTGGTAGTATTCTGCGCCATAACGCTAAAGGGCATGACATATTTTTCAAAAATTAGTTAAGTATGTATACCGTTTTACTTAGAATCTGTTTTTTCAGCAAATTTTGAAATAATATGTGTGATGCGCCCTCTTTTATTATGACGGCAGTATTGCGGTTATTATTTATTAATTCAGTAGTGTTAAGAAATGGTCATAATCTTACAGTAGGTACCTATAACTATAACTTAACAAAATATTTTACTGTAATTAATAAACAGAACTTAAATAATTGAGATAGGCATCTCATGTGTGTTGTAGACAAAATATTACTTTTCCCTTCTCAATGATCATTGCTCTTCTCATCAACGAAAATATTTTTAAATAATTTTCAATTTTCATTACTTCCAAGGAGATTTTACTACAAAGAAAACAAACGATTAGAGGATCTGGTTAGCTACACGTAACAATTTTAGTCGGCAAGATTTACAATGCTACGGTGAAGCAGCACGCGTCCGTCGGCATAAATACTACATGCGCGGGCGCAGGCGAGCGGGTGCTGCCCGTAATATAACGAGGAGAGGGGCCAATTTAACAGACTTATTGTCTCTGGGCCCAGGCCAAATCCGAGAACACATTCTGCTGGTGCTGCTAGTGCTTTAAGGACAGCTCTTTTTTAAATTAGCGTTTGCTTAAAAGTTGATTAAATTGTAACGGAAAATTCAACAAACTTACCAGAACGTTTACCAGCATTTCTTCGACCCAAGATCGGTCGTAAAGATCTTTTGGAGGAAGATTTTGTACAGCAGTTGAAAATTAAGACACCTAAACTTCTTCCCGTAACAGCCCAATGGTGGACCAAATTCCTCATGACCGAATTGGCAAAAAATAGTTTGGCCATGAGAAAAAACAGCCTCTCCCCTCCAACGAGAAACGCAACTGTTGTTGATATCATAGGAGAATGATGCCGCCTATTTCAGTGGTTATGGATTCCTACAAGTAAAAATCGGTTCAATTTCCAAACCACTCGGAGAACAGAACACAAACACCGTATTACTAGAATCCCCACGCGATACAATGCGAGACATCGAGACGCAAGCGCTTGCAAAACGAACACGAGCACTCGCCTGCCGATACAAAACAATGGTATTTAATCAGCGATGATAAATGCAACTTTGGGCCACGTTTTTTAGCATCCAGCGTATTGTCTGCCGGGAGCTTACCAAGGATCCGGAGATAACTCGTCCGTGAGAGTGGCTTAGCTGACAAATTGGAATAAAACGAATATTTATCCGTGTAGGAGTCGTGCTGTCTTTGAGATGTAGGGAAACATTGGTTACTCGGATTGCATGTCATGGAGATCTCGAGTGGAGCTTGTGATAGAGATAGAAGTACTCGTATGCCTTCGGCCGATAGAATAAAGTTTGAATATCTAAGTAGAATGTTACACTAAAATGCGCTTTAAGTTGAAAAATCGATGAGCTGTACATTGTATAATTAAACTAATAGATATGAATTGAATTTGGGCACGATATAATTCTGGACTCAGGGTTTTATTTTAGTTGTGGAGCTGTGGACGAAAACTCATCACTCTGATCCAAATGTATATATACTTGGTGTAAATAACTAAGTATTCTTATTGGTATGTGATGCTATGTACTTAGGCAAAATTAATAGAGCCAAGATTCAAAATGCTATAGACTACTTTAATTGTGATTGTGAAGTTACCGTAACATTCAATTTGCGAACAAAACGATGTTCTGTATTCTAAATATTTATGTGCTGAAAGCTAGCCCGTGGTCAGACAGCGGATTCAACTACAACAATATCGAGTCGAATCGGCCCATGTTTCCTTCGGCAGCAGCCATCAATACGATCATAATTTATTTATTGCAGTACGTATTCCCTTACTTATAGAGGTAGTTTGGCGTGTTCGGTTTTGTATAAATCACGATATTTTGTTGAAATAACCTTACGAGTATGAGAGTTGGCCTGTTGTCGGAGGCGCTCGTAAATTTGTGGTCGGGCCGGGAACAGCAGGACGCCCATTGGGCGCCGACGGATAGAGCACTGATTTGATTTATACAAGCTCGCGATTCCGGGACAAGACCGTTTGGGATAGGACGAAAGACGAGGAATGACAAGGTTATTGCATTGTAATGCGTTGAAGTTCTCTAAAATTTGCTTATTATTTCACAAACTCGTACCAAGTTTTAAGATCCTCCAAATAAGTAGAATGCCGCTGCTCTATCATATTGAAAATGAAACTTTGGACAATAATATTTCCTTAACAGCAGTGAAATGAGCCATCAATAATTTCCATACAACTAGTTTGGTGCTATTTCTAAGAAACTTTTGTTCACTTATTTTTACTGGCTCTAAGCAGGCATACCAAACAAAATAGACATTTTTTCCCAAAACCTCAGCCAAGTCGTACAACACCCACGCATCCCTCATATCACGTACTGCAATTCCTACATCTAGATGTGGAGATGGACCGGTGGTCGTTCTGAGAAAACTGAGCAATTCTCAGTAGAGAGTTTGTTTGGAACGTGCGACATGACGAGATGACATGCCGTCAGCGTAATGGCCATTTGGATACCGAACACTTTGACAGCCAAGATGGCGGCTTCCACTTCAATGAATAACATTTCAAAGTACCAATAAACCTATCTCTTTTAGACGTGGCTGACAGACTCCTGCCTCCTCAAACTTAAGTAAAGGATATTCACTTACTTTCATCTCCTAGAAAAATCTTAAAATTATATGTAGTCCTCTTTCAGGCTAGGCTCGAGCCCCTCGGTGGAGACATATACGAGTTATTAACGGAAACAGTGTGTTATTCACGCAGCATTAAAGTAATTCTTCTATATCCGGAATGAAACAAACCAGTAGGTAAGGTAATGAAAACAAGAGTCACAAATTTCACTTCATTCTCTCTAAATAATTACCTAAAAAGAGTTTATTCTAGTTTACGCGGCACACATTTTAACTTTGCCTTTAAATACGAAGAACCAAAGAAAGTATTCACAGTTTTCTGCATTATTTACTAGAACAATATTCATCATCATCATCTCAGCCTGTAGACTTCCACTGTTAGACAAGAACAATATTAATTGCAGCGAAAACTAATAAATAAGAAAATATGACATAAAACATAAAATCATATTTGACGAATGCATCCAACGCGTCTTTGATTCTATCATAAATTACGAAAGGCATAACGTCCTTTATACGGACGAACCATAAACGTACCACATTATAATTTCAATAAAATTAATTGGAGACTTTAATAAGTCGAAGCTTATGGGTTTCTCATGTTCATCGCAAAAACGGGAATGCGATGCCTGGCAGTAAAAATATACTCGAGCAAGTACGTCTGAGGAAAAACGGGACTCACTCGACCGGGGTATTAACATGGATAATTAATTTATTAATTAGCATCAATTAATCGTGCCAGTTTGCAATTGTGCCTGACTCACGCTACGCCAAGTTTTCTTACAAGCACCCTATTAATATCCTATTAAACCCCATTACTATTCCATAAGCGTAACATTTGAAGTGAATTCTTACAATTGCCGGCGAGTTTGCTATGATCGATGGAGTTCGCATGAAAAACTTACTGGAAGTGATATAACAAAGAAATAGCGGTTTTCGTTTGATTTTCTTCTGGTTTCTATGAATAATAAATAATGAGGTAAACTACAAGAACTACGGGATGTGCGTGCATGTCAGCTTACATAACTTTGAAAGCAGTGTTTTAGGTTATACAACATCTTATTATCTACTAAGGAGTAAAATTGTGTGAGAAGTAAATGTTTCATAAAAAGCGAGAGCTTTTTACAGTTTTTTTTTAAATCAGACTGAAAAAATTCAAAGTTTGTGTTTGAAATTGACCAACCTGTACTAGGTCAGCGCGGTTGATAAAACTCTGGTGATCCTATAAATTAGCGTAGTCGAACCCTTCCGTAGGAACATCATTCCTATTTCCTACTAATATTATAAACGCGTAAGTTTGTGAGTATAGATGTAATAATAATAAATAATAATAAAATTTATTTATTAGCTCTCACAAAAACAGGTTGGAAACTTATTTAAACTAAAACTAAGACAGGAGTTGTACCTATTTCAGTGTGAGAGCCTGATGTCCGTACTAGGATAACCTGTATGACAGATCATCAGGCCCCCGCTCCTAGCAATGTGTTTGACGGTCTCCCTGAGTAATAAAGGATTTAGTTTCTCTTCTCTTTTTAAAGAGATTGAAAGTAACTTATACATATATATAAAAAGGTAAAAAATGTAGAAAAACTAAAACATTATACAAAACTGATATCTGAGAGAAATAAAACACGGTATGTGTGAAATGTGAATGTATGTGAAGTAATAGGATGATTTATAATAAAATAAATAGATAATTGGTAATATACTAAGAAGTGGCAGGTTTTTATTTTAGGGGAGTAAGGAGGTTTTCTGTATCACTATAATCTTTATTTAAAAGCCAATTTGTTAGCTTCTTTTTGCATTCGGATTTGACATTCTCATAGATGTTTAGTTCGCTGTCAATTCTATTATATAAATAGGGACCGAGAAAACAGAAGATGTATAGATGTTTGTTACTCTTTATCGCAAACACTATTTAATGAATCTTAATTAAACTTTACAATAATATAGCTTATACATCAGAATAACACAGCTACCTTTTACCGGAGGAAAATACCTAATTTCCACGGGATAAACTGTTACCGCGGGCCGAAAACTAAGTAATTAATTTCAACAAAATAAGTCAGTTAAAAACTAAACTGTACTTTATGTTCTCTCATCTTTCATTTCTCTATGGTCAAAATCAAAGAATAGTGGCATGCCCCCCTTGGGTGGTATCTACTCAGTTTAAGTACTTTTATACATTCTGTGATTCCAGTTTCAAAATTTAAGATTGAGTTACCTGTATAAGTTTTATACTCTAAAATATCTCATCCCATCAGAGCCCAATAACAGAAAAAAACTTAAATGAAAATAGTTCAGCAAAGAACCTGCTCCTCCGAACAAAAAAATAACTAGTTGCGTACCTCATAAAAATTCAAATATTTGCAATACCTACCTATGTCGAGAGTATACTCGTAGTGTGCATATGAGTGTGGCGGACATTGATGAATATTCCGCTGTCAGTGGCTGTCTGTGAGTGAAATTTGATGTTCATTAATATTTGAATTTGGAATCGAAATGAGCACGCGCATACATGATCCGAAGATATGCTACCTGTGTTTATTAAAAGACTTGCTCTTAATATATGCTTGAATGTATATCATACTAATTTTAGTTTAGATTTTCTCTACTATTCTATTCGCTGAGTCAAATTAGTAACTCTCGAAAATTTGTTTTATGCTATGATACTACATAATATTAGAATACCTACAGCACTTATTTTAATTTTATTTTTTGGTGATGGACATTGTACATAATGCCCGGTCATTATGAAAAATCAATTTATCACTTGGTCCATAATAAATACATACAGCTTTCGAAAGCTCTAGGCATTAAGTTATTATAGGACTTCAGAATTGGACTGTACAATATTTCAAGTTGTTATAAAATGTGTTGGTTTGTTGCCTGTCACTAAACATAGAAAAAACATGAGTATGAGTGTTTATATGCATAGTGAACATTATCTAGTAGGAAGAGTTTTTGGAGAATGATTCTACTCATAAGTATAAAAATATTTTACTATCAATATATTTTATTTAACAAAAGCTTTGATTTCTTCTAACATAGGAAACGTTTGTTTGTTCATTTAAACGAAACATCAAATACGCATTTCCATAAATTGTGCGAATTCCAAAGATCGCGTCATGTCTGTCGCTAACGGGCTGCGCTTGGGCAGGAAAGACACTTTTGTATTATTGCTGGAGAGGGGAGTAAGTAGATCTATTTTCAGCACTTCCCTTTCAATGTAACACGGACATTCCTTATATCGGGTAGTTTCGGTGTTTCTGATGATCTGATGGATGAGGCTCCCAGAGGAAGTCATTGGTAGAAGACAGTGCATGGCCGCCGGTTGTTGTTAAGATCCTTGGAGGAGTTCTTTCCAGCCTTGGTAGCATAAAATAAGATAAGGTCATTTATTTATATTAATACTAAATGTAATGTACAAAATATTCTTGAGATATTTGGCACAGATTCTAGTTTCTTTCAAAGTTTAAAGTAAGATGACGAATAAGTATTTAAAGGAATCAGAAAATTTACGATAAAAAAGGTGTTGTGAGCAAACTACCATATTGAAATTTCCTCTAATTGAATGAGAATACAATACGACAAAATTATATCTTGCCTTTCTTGGCTTTCAGCTGAAATAATGATGATGTTTTTAATAATTCAGATTATGATAAACCGGAATTTGGAAATATAAGAAAACAAAGCAAAAATTGTTTATAAAAATTCTATTACAAAATAAAATTATGTAAACTCCCTATGAAATTAAGTAGTTCCCGTGAAATTCTTTCGATGATGGAAGGTCCTTAGATCTACTACGCACATAACATACTAGTTTTAGACTCACATATTTTTACAAATTCTCGGTATTCTGGAGGCGTGTCCATAATAACAGCTACGTTTAAGATCATTGACCTCAAACCCAACTACCTACTCCGATCTCTGCGTATTATGATTATGTTTTTAGTGTCGAGCGGCATTAAGCATATTGGTCGTCTGTTGCCGTTTTATTGCTCGTGATATAAATGCCACGGATGAAACGAGATGCACATATTTCCTTTAACAAGCTTTGCGGGATGATTGGGGCTGTTTAGTGCCAATTCGCGTCGAGGGGCCCGGGTGTACTTCAAAGTCAAATGCTGTCTTTTGTGGTCATCCGGGGAAGTACAACAGGGGTACTGGTGACCTGGAGCACAGTCTGTGCTAAAAACTGGTGCATAGAATAGACGCAAGTCTGTGCTGCAGTCTTCATACATACAAACTTGCACATCTATCTATAATTTATACTTTAATATTATTATTATATGGGAATTGGGAATAAGGACGTAAGATGAATGAATATTTTTTTAATTTCTACGGAGAGTTGCTTTGGGTAAGTTGATTAGATCCGACTGAGCATATCCTACCAGTTTTTGCTAAGTCGTCACCCTAAATAGCGTAAATTAGTTAATTAATGCACTTAAATACTAGAGTATAGAGTTCCGTTAACAGCTCATATATGTCCCCACCGAGGGGCTCGAGCCTACCCTGATACCAGGGTGACTATATAGAGTGTCCGTACCAAATCCGGTATCTTCAGGAAGGTACAATCTGAGTTAGGATTGGGTATCCACCCCGGCAGAAACCTGTGTAATAATCTGTAGCTGTGCCACCTCCTAACTTTGCAATGAATTTCAGGGCATTGTACGTCAGACGAACATTATGTACGTGTGACGATAAACCAAATACATCATTAAAAAATTATGAAAAAAAAAACATGATTGTGTATCATACTATGCAGCTGACTGTACCTACTTAGTTAAGCCTCGTTTTAACGTAGATTTATGACCAGTATATACATAATACCAATTCCAGATTACGGCGGTTTGCAGAGTGTGAGTGTTATGGCTGTGATAATATATTATCATTAATCGTCGTTGTGCTGTAAGTTTGATACGTTTATTTAGGCATTCAGTACATAACTTTAATGTGCTTATAACTATAACTAGTTTACTACATCCGCTGGCATGACTGAAATTTGTAGAACTGAAATTCGAAGGCATAAGTGACATAGCTGAACTTATAATATTGTAAAAATAATTATTCTTCAAAAAATCCATAGGCCGCTGGTTCAGATCCGGTTCGAAGGACCAAATTATGTATGATTTGTTTTCGTCTTGATATTTGATAAGTAGTTTTGATAAGTGAAATTCTTATATTCGATTATATCAAAATCCCAAATAAATTATGTGTGCACACTTACAAAGGTAATCATGAACTGAATCAATGCAAACATAAGCAATTAATGAATAACGCTGATCAATAAAATAATGTACTTAGTACAAAGAGGAAAAAACTAAATGTGCGCCCTGAAAGGACATTCTCACTCTGTCAACGATATTGAGCAACTGGCCTAAATATTTTTTTGTCGGAATTGAAAAAATTCGTCAATCACATACATATTAAACGGACAGTTTGTATGGAGAAATCTAATTTCTTATTTAGTTTACGGGAAAAGTTTATTTGGGACTAGCTGTCTGCTCGCGGCTACGACCGCGTTGTTTTTCGATTTTCCGTAGTAATTTGTAACTATCCCACGAAAACTCTTAATTTTTTCGAAATTATTAGTATCATTAGTATCTAAGATGTTGACCGGGGATATAAAGTACCCTCAAATCGGTCAAGCAGCAGTTTCGGAGATTAGCCCGTACGAACAGGCAAACATAAAAACAATAAAATTGAAAAATAACTGCATATATTCTATTTCACATCTTATTTTTATGTACAGATTTTCTACCTCTACAGTTTTATTATATAAATAGACTTAACCAACTGAAAGGACGTACTTGGTCGGATTTGCTAGCTGTGTCACTTACAACCTGTATATGCTATAAGCTGTATGTACTAAATTCATTACCTTCTCCACGTCAATCTCGCACGAAAGGAATCCAATAATGTATGAAGTACATAAATGTGAGTGACCGCTGCTACCGTGCCGTATCAGATTCGGTAGCCGTCCATTACTCTATCACTCTTATCTCGGTCCAGATGTATCTGTCGATGCTCAAACATGTTCAACGGTTATAGTACTTTTATAGCCAGAGGCAAAAAAAACACATTATCTATACGATCGCATCTACGAACTAGGGGTCACAATTTTATAGACAAAAAATATTAAGGTCGTTATAAAATATTTAAAATACTTTCGTTTAAAAAATGATGTTTGTAATTTAAAGTGAGGGTACATCTTTCATCGTTTATTATTTGAATGATAGACAGTGATAGAACAACTTATAAAGTTTAAGAAGATAGTTAAAGTTACTGGTCAAACATTATTTTTTCCAATAATTAGGAACAAAAAGGTACAGTAGGTACTATCGTAAAAATAAACACCAGATCAGTGCGAAAATAAAGGATAAATTCCTTTGCTTTATAACGGTTTTGTTTGACCACCGAATGTTCAAACATTTTTATGAACACTTTTGTTTCCAATTTTATTGAAATGCTAATATAATTATAATTAAAGGATTTAGGATTAATTTACGTGGGCCATTAGGCCCTCAAGTGACGAGGCGGTGGGGGGCCGGCTACCGGGCCTGGGCCCCAGGGGGCCTCTCCCACGGGCCTCTTCATCCCGGAATGCCAGTTTTTGTGGCCCACCTTTTGTCTTTTAATCAAGATTGACGGAAGTAAGATTTTTGATCATTATCTTATATTGTCTCCCTTTTTTTATACAGATAATTTTAATTTTATATCCTGCGTGAAGTTTTCATGACATGTTCAAATTATTTATCGCCTGACCGCTACAATAAGTACTCGTTCGATCTATGACATTTTCTCCAATCGTTTGTAATCGTTAAACTAGTGTTCGATTTGAAAATATTATTTATTATTGAAAAACTCAAGCAAATAGTCCTATTATACGAAAGCTTTGTTCTTTTCATATCTCGAAGATATCTCAGCAGCAACGTAAACGTCCGTCCAGGTTCTCGGAACAGAGTAAGCGAGTAACGACCAAGGGCTACTTTCTTGAAACTACAATTACACACAAGCAATATTTGATAATACATTACGTAGCCAATATGATTAAAATACAAGCGTATATATTTAACTCTAATTGAATACGCAATGAACGTCGAACTGCGATTGTAACTCGTAACTTTAAGCTTCGTGAGACAGAGCCCATCGTTCAGTGTGGGGCACCATCATTCATACTCCACTTATAATGATGTTACCAACATTACCTAACAGCCAGCGTGTCCACCCATTGTACCAACAAAAACCACCTTAAAAATGACTCCCAATTTATTTCAAGCATAAATAACACACAAAAAAACAACTCGCATTTCCCATGACACCGGGCTGGGCGTTCTGTCTGTTCGTATGTTCGAACGCCATTCTTCTTTATTTTTTTCCAATCGGTTTTTTATTTGAATCGCTTTGACATTTTGGGAGTTGGGTCACTTATTAAATTAGCCTTTGTATTTAAATGAACAATTAATTATATCTGTTGAAATGCTGCTGGTTATTTTTGAGATAAAAATGAGGAAGTTTGGTTTAGACTTTACTTTATTTTGTTAAGTATTAGAATCAATAATAAAAAAGTGCTTATTTCATTCAATAGATTAACAATTAATCAAAAATTCAGAGAACATAATATTTAACAATTCAATAAAATCAATCAATTAAATATAGGCTCAGAAATGCATTACAATGCATTGTCTATGTCTATAAAATCCATAATGAATTACGAGTATAAACATTCATTGATAGGTAGAATAATGTATAATTACTAGTAGAACACGACAAGAAACTAAAGAATAATTACTAGTACATACCAATATTAATAAAAAATAAAATACCAATTAAATATAGGCAAAGAGATACATTACGAATTATAAACATTTATAGTATAATGTATAATTAACTATTTACTTTATAATGATCCCAGTAGAACACGAGAAGAAACTAAGGAATAATTACTAGTACACGTTTTATCTTAATTGCGTAATGTAGAAGCCTGTCCTTCTAATCAGCAATCAAAAATACCTTTTAAAATATCAAAAACCAATCGCGATGTTCATTGATCTACCATATCAAATATCTAACAGATTCCCATACAAACTATACAGACAAATGTACGAGATTAATCCTAATGGTACATAAGTACGTATCTTAAACGACGACAGTCCAAATACAAAAATGCACCTTAACTAGCTAGAGCATGTGGCTTTGGTCTTGTTGTTTTCAATAGTAGAATATTTTTTTAAATTTTTATTTAAATGTTTTTCGTAGTCATCTGCATTTTGTTTTGTGGTCAAAAGGAATTACATTTTGGTTACTTATTTGATGGTTAGCCGTGTTATATTAGAGGGTATATATATTTTGTCTTCCTGTCACTTTCTATTACGAAGTAGCTAAATGTAGACCACCCAGGAAATAGATCGACTAATTACCAACAACTGCAAACCCCGATCTTCCTGTCAAGCGTTGGGATTATGGAACAACACGTCCTGAAGCTTAGAGCAACGCGGGCCGTCCCGGGTAGGAAGGCCCGCGTTGCTCTAAGTCCGGAAGCCGTGACCGAAGGACAGGACAGAACATAGTCCAACAGTAATAATAATGAAAATGATGTATCGGGTCTACTTACTCTTATAAAAGAACTCTTTTGGAAATGTATTTTTTATAAGAGACAGTGAAACCTGAATAAAACATACAGACAAAAACTTTAAACAAATTAGTGTAGATAGACAAAACTATATAGAAAGGTGGGCTCGTTTCGGTGTCCGTAAGGTATCCAATGAGTTGGAGTTCTTAGAACTTGGAAGCTGTACATCGGCTTGTCATATCACGACCAGTAGGGATGACTGAGGTATGCCAGGAATCCGATATCGATAGAAGCAAGCAAGCAGTGTGTTAAAAAAATATAAGGTTGTAATGAACGCAAATGTTGCCGCAAATTGAGTATTAATGTTGAATTAATTGAATTCCGTAATTTACATAATGATATTGAGTACTTAGCGTACAGCGTGGAATTCTGTGTGGGTTGAAATAATTGCCTTTGATATTTTATAACAAACACACAAGAATAATTGAGAACCTCCTCTTTTTTGAAGCCGATTAAAAAATCTAATCGTATATTACCGATGTAATTATTTTATTATACGTTAATTAAAATAGTCAGTCATGCCGTATAGTTCCCGGCTAAAACTGGACCTATTCAACGCTCTTCTTTGTGGGTGATTTTCAAGACGACTACGAGGTACAATAATGAATCAGGGAATCAAAAGTGTCAATAAACAACAACAACTGCAATCATGAACCCGCTAATTGTGTCTGGACGTTGTATTTTAAGAATTATGAATGTACCTAGTGTGTGAGATGATAATATGTCACCATACATTTTATATTATGACAACATCTCTCTATAAAGACAGAGATGAGTCCAGTTTAAGTACTGTTGTTGTTACTCTAGACATAGAGTATGATAAAACTTGATGTAGCACTTGGAATATCAAATGTCATTCATACTAAGATTCCTAAAAACTAATCGAAGTTCGATCTTATATCGAAAGCATCTCCCATCACTATTGTCGAGAATCAAGCGCAGGCGCACGACAGATGATCACTCATGCGCAAGATGCTGCGCGATAAGCCAGCGGTAGCCGCTCATTAATCTACCCCCCTCCCTTCGTCTCACCTCACCCCCTGCACTCTCCTGTACCTACCAGTTCACCAATTAACCGGACATGGAGACATAGGTACAGTTCTTAGAAACCATGCAACCCCGAATCTAAGTTGGATGACATTGGTTCGAAGTAGAGATAGATTTTTAGTATGGTATGTCTTATACTTACATACTCGTAATATACGTATCGCTTTTAAATCCAGCTACCGGTCAGTAAAATATAGAGAATGATGTTTGGGATCACAATAATACGTTATCTGTGATTATTACTAGTAGCTTGTATGACCCGGATAGCCAAGAAGATTCAGGTTCAAGTTATTTCAGTTTTCGCTTTGATTTATAAATAAATAAATCGGTAAATAGTAAATCTCTAATTTAATTGCATTTTGGCTGTTCTAACTGCGACGTTTCAAAAAAGTAACTGATTAAATTTCGTTTGATTACTGCAAAAAATCATGTTTGTTACGCTATTAATTTTAAAGGTATTAATTTGTTTGTCGGCTTAGATAACCAGCGTAATTACTGCATGTCATTTCATTATGTTTAATTACTTTCCGATATGGAATGCTGTAAAATTAATTTTATTGCGGCAAAACTGGATTCACAATATTTATTTACATGGCTTGTTCGAAGATGAGGTGAATTCACGCCGACTGGTTCCAAAGAAATTCAAAATATTAGTATTGGTTAAAGTATGACATGACACGTCGTATTAGTCAGAACTTTTGATTGATATAAAGCTAAGTTTAAACAAATTAGTACTTAGAATTCTGACTAAAAATTATCCACCGATCTAAATAGAATGGAGTCTACTTGTGCAATAGCACATAATCGTATGACAACTTTACAATATGTCAAAATCATAGACTTCTAAAGGCCTCCCTCGAAGATCTCATCATCTTGAATATTTTACAGCGATATCTGTTTTTCTTCCCATTGCATCATCACCGTCCACAAGTAGGTAACAATAACTTCGTCTCAGACAGAGCTATGGAGTACGAGACAAACACTGTTATTATATTTCAGCATAAGAAGCTCGCCATCTACAACGACTCGTCAGGTTTGGGTGCTGCATTAATAAGTATTTATTAAAAATATGATTTCACAAACCAACTAACTTTAAACTTACATTATAAATATGTATCAACCCAGGATATGCGACCCATCAGACGCACATAATCGAACCTTAGGTTTAGCGCTTGACGTTTTAAGTACTTACCTACTAAACTACTAAAATAAACAGATAAAATAAATATTGTTACATACAAATATATTGGACGAAACCTTAACCCCGGGTACCCTAGCCATACTTACGCTCTGAATACCTATTTACTCGTATAATCAACAAAATTAAGTAAGCATTTTAGTAACCACATCTTGCTACCGTTACGCCGGTACGGTCTGCAAAATCATGCGCTTATAAGTGGCCGGGTACCGCGGCACTTACCGACGGAAGTTTATCAATCAAGACCTGAGTTTACGGGCCTGTCCCCTTAATGGCCTCGTGTGAAACCCCACTAAGCCATAATATGTGGTCATAATGCTCTGTTTGTTTAAAGACCTTGCACGCTCATAAGGACTGTTACTTAGAGGTCGATCGGCTTTTCCTTAAGCCTGATTTCACATTAGTGCAAGTTCATATAGAACGACGACGTAAGAATTTACTTGATGTGGAGTTTTTTCCGGCGAGTTCTTCACCACAAAAGACTGCTATATTCTTGAACTCGCCAGAAAATAAGCATTGCTTTAAAACCCGAACTGTATAAATCTTAACAAAGTGATATAAATATTCTAAAGTTAAAAATAAATATTTATTAACTCTTTGACTTTTTGTCTTGAGGATGTCATGTGTGATTAGATTACCTAATAATAATAAGTTCACGTAGGTAAGATAAGGCCACTTAAAATCAATTCATTAAACGTATAGTTTCATCGTAAATCATATCTTCTGTACTTACATAGTTATTTTATGTACGCTTATATTATGTAATCTGATAGGTATGTATTTTTTCCTACTTTTCATTTTATGTTATTTGAAAACAATTATAATAAGGACTCTATGGTTGGACGATTGTAAATTTGTTTTTGGATATTAATCGTGCAAAGGAATTCTTTTTAAGGCTATCGGTAAGCTTACTTTAAAATTAAATCGCTAAGATAAAAGCTTTGCATCTTATCCTTAAAAAAAAACTAAATCCAAGTGATAACAGGAAGGAGGAAGTGATCGGTCTCTGCTAACTTTTCAGCCAAAAAAGAACATTAAAATATATATTAATAAATGAAAAATGTATTTATTACACTAAATAACAATTACAAAAACTCATGCAGCAGATCTCCGCCTATTTCCAACATCGCTCCAGAACTCAGCAAAATAAATACCAACTAATCAGGAAGAACAAGACTTCATCAGCTGTTTATTTTTATACTCTTGCCTAGTTTGGTGGATGAGGAGTGTTTAAATTATTCTCATTTTAATGTATATAACTGATATGCATAGTCACGGGAATAAGTGAAATTAATTTGGACTTGGAAGTCAGTTTCCACAGTTCGAACTCTCGTTAAAGAATTGGAGACATAATTAAACTGGTATGGTCTCCACAGGTGACCGCTGCCGAATTCAATCCTCACAGTTACCTTCTTTGAGGTCCCGCCATGCGCGCGCCGATGTTTATTTTATTAATACCCTCTCATAATCACTTAGAATAAATGACCGACTCCCGAGACGCCATTAGGCGCGTGATTGGATAGCGGGAAGAGAAAGGTTTGATACGGTTCAAAATTACTTGACGAGTATGAATTTTAGAAAATATTACCATTTATAACTGCATGGAGTAATGTAATGGGTAAAATGTTGCAAAATGGACATTCTGTATCTAAAGGAAAATTATAATGGGCTCAATTCTGGCGTGGCCGCTAAAATCTCTAAATTTAAGTTGTTGGTCTCTTTCATTCATATGGTAATCGAAAAGGATGGGGAGATGAATTAATTTAATTTTGAATGAATGATATGTAAAATAAGCAGCGCAGCTGTCAAATTCAGCTTAATTTAGTCGAGATGTTTTTAAATTCCTGCTAAATTACGCGTAAAATCGATGTTTGACGTGTCTAAATGTAGGTTGGCAATTCTTAAGAACGTGAAAGGGACATGGTTCTTAAATTAAAGTTAGAGCGTAATATGTAGAATCGGGCCCAATGTGCGGTTTATATTACAAATGCAGAAGTATGCAGATGCAGAAGTATGGATGTTTCTCAGATCTGTTTGTAAAATTTTAACGCTGAAACGATTGAACTGATTTAAGCAAAATTCGTTAACTAAATACATCATTCAACTAACGTCTATTACCACAGGAATATTCCAAATGGAAAAATTAAGAATGTAAAACATAGACCCGGATTTTTCCAAATAAGTAAGAAAAGTACAAAACCAGCCATACTCCCGATTTGTGATTGTGACAAAACTCAAGAGAGATAGATCAACCTCGTTTATCAACACGTCAACCCACGTAAAAGAACAAACAGCCCCAATTCGTGGAACTTTTAGCTCCCGAGACTTTCACCACATTCAGTGAGTTAAGACCGGTCACAGTTCAGTACATATACTCGTAACATGTTTAATTCATAAGCGTGCCAATGTACAATGGGAATGAATGCGCGCAATGGCAACTCTGAAACTATAAATCATACGAGAAAGACTTACAAGCTTTTTTTGGATTAATTTCGGTTGTCAATTTGCATACAGGAATTCGGTAGCAAATTGCAGTGGAGGCTTTTTTGAACTGTTTGTTCAGTATTTCTTGTTAAGTGCAACGGTAGTGAATGCCAACGTTGTCGTTGAGGTTGTTGTAGGCAAACTTGGCCAGTGCAGTTTTAGATATATTTTTTAAATTGTTATCAATGTTTACTGCATGTTACATCTGACGAAGACTACGCACGTTGTATGTTATCTTTACTAATAGATGTGCCTTTAATAACCTTATATGCTTTACTTTTAGTTATTATTTGTACTAACGATTTAGAAATACTTAATTGTCATCGATTTGTTTTGTTTTAGCCTTTTCGTCCCGCGTTCATATATTTTTATCACTGGAAGAATGAGTCGTTTTACCAAGGTAAAAAGTATCCAACGCCTGGATGGAAGGCAAAATCCGTTTAGCTGTTTAAACGTAAAAGGGTACCGTACGTTAGTAAAACAAAGGTAAACATGATTGAAAATTATGAATGTATTCAAACTGACTTTGACTCATTCAATACAACCCATATCATTCTACTCTACGCACCAGTCTATTTCCACGTGATTACCTGCGCAGTCGCACTGCAGACAGCTTATTAATATCGTGTACCGGTCAAAAGTTAATCGGGTTTAAGTCGCTCGCATCGCCCACGAAGATTCATCACAATCGTCATTATTCACACACAAATTATGTAATTTCAATAAATGGAGCTTATTGAATAGTGATGAGCGTCGGTAGGCTGCGAAGGACCCCTGCGGAGACCTCTTACTATGCATCTACTTCTCTATACTACAACCAGCACATAACGACATACATCGGCTGTTTATCACACACAGAATTTACCATTAACATCAACGGTGAGCAATACACACGTCACTATTTTTAAAAATAGTATCGTTAGTTTTATTTAGAGGTATTGTGGTACACAGTATTCCCAATAAGCACTTAGATGGTTATTGTCTGGTTTAAACGCATTTTGTTTGGACAAATCGAGCGGGTGGCTACGGGTCGCGGTGTTAATGAAGCTCTACTTAATACGTGCTTAAAATTAAAATAAGTGAAGAGGTAGACCGAAAACAGTCACAGAATATTGATTAGAAAATTTAGATTATACTAGGTGGATAATTAAGTATTGAGCAAACTTATTGAGGTATTCCACTTAGTGCACCCGTACGAATAGCAATCACGTGAAAGCACCCAGCCTGTTCCACGAAGAGCACCGATCAATATTCTTAGCAGGTGCTCTAGAATAAATAAATAAATAATAATATCGATAAAAAAATATTTCACGAAGAGCACCTGTCAAAAATATTGTATTTTCTTTTTTATATATTTATTGCTATTATTATTTTTATTTTCTTTTTTTATAGGTAGGTTTTTTTTTTTCTAGAGCGCCTACCAAAAGTATTGATTGGTGCTTTTTGTGGAATAGGCTGGCTACTATTCGCGTTGTCTCTAAGTGGAATACCTCTTTACTTTTAATCTTAAGTGTTTTTCTAAAACCTATGATGAATTAAATATTTTGACTTAATAAAGTTACAAATCTTATAAAAGTTATTTTTTTGTCTTTAGTCAAATACTTATTTGGATGACCAAATTAAAAAATAATTTGTTTTAAACTCTACCTCGCTTACTTTATAATTAGCACTTTTATTTAATTTTGTCATTGTTTGTTTGTTCGGTGATAATCACGATAGAATTGTGTGAAATTGGGTGTTTATTTATCAAGGATCTATTTATGTGACTTTTAAGTTAGGGAAAAATTCTCATGTAAAAATAACACATGCTTAGCCGAGGCTGGACATCTAGTAGGTAACAAATGTACCAACTATTTATCATTTACAAGAAGAAAGGAGCACAATAATAGAGTATTAAGCGACTCCACACGAGACCGTAATTGATTTATAGGCAAATATTAAATCTGTTCTCACCAGGTTCCTGCTTCAGTGACTAATGACCGTTGGTCAGCCCGCACCAGACGTACTGACACAACTTTTGTTTTTTCACCATTTATCCATCCACACACTTGTCAGTCGGAGATTGACGTCCATCACGCACTCCTGACTATCCAGACCAGAAGTTAAATAGGTGTTTTAGATGTAGAATAAAATGGAATTGTTGGTAAAACGTACCGTATTCACTTGTAAAACCACTGTTAAACTTATGGTTGGTATTAGAATTTGTTTTTAAAAGAGTGCCGGGTAATCCTCGGCTTATACTTAAGATTGACCTACCCAACTTATCTTTGGGTACGTATTGTAGAGACGACTAAAGTAAGGAACAAGGAATGTAGGGCATGGGCCAAACCATCTTTCCTGTGTAATCAAAAACAGCCGCAATCTGTCTTGCCAAGCAAAGGGATATCGGCTACGCCTCCGTTCCAAGGTAGACACCTTATACCAGCAGTAGACGTAGATCTTTGATCATTCCTAAGCCGCGGAAGACCTCCGTAGATCTTTGGCTGTAAGTTGCAGAAGTAAATAGTACGGCCGGAGGGAGGGAAAATATGTTTTTGTATTTAGAACCCATCCTCGTAATTTGCGGAATTCAATCAACACATTAATAAATTCTCACATCGTACGTAGCCAAGAATGTTAACCAAGTTTGTATGCACAGAATACAGGCCATCAGAGCCCAAATACGATCCTCTCGATCACTCTTGTAATGGTGATTGTAAAATGTCAACAAAACGTCCGAGCGCGCAGCATCACACTTATCAAAACAATACAAAATGCGGGATGTTATCGATAATGATCGCGGGCACGACAACCCTCTGACTCCATTTTTTGTTGGTTGACATCGCGCTAATAATAAATACTCATGAGAAAAATGTGCGCCGGACCCCCGTCATCCTCCTTTTGTTTTTAATTTCTACCTCAGTGGCACCGATTTAATTGGGCTCAACTCGAGCGAGCGCACCTTCGTATTTCACCTCGGCTCGCTTCATTTGAATATTTAAAGCATTTCGGGTCCCCGTCGCATTATTTTGTTTATTTACACAATATTTATATATTTATTTCAGTGCCGGCGTCATTTATTTGGTGACGTGACTTACCGGTGTCGCGTCCTTCCCAGTATCGACATAGTTAACGCGGTGAATTCTCTCGCGTTCCATTTAAAAGTTTGGAGTTCTTTCTTTGCTTTGTCTTTTTTGAGGTTCGAGTCGAGTCGCTGGGGCAGTGTGCGGGTTACGGCCGCGTGTGGCGAGTTGCACTCTTTGTTGTTTTCTTGCCAACTCTTATCTTCGACAAGATTGCTCGTTTTTAAATGAAGTTATATCGACCCGATTGAACATCGGGCCACGGCGGAGGCGAGGCGAATTTTTAATTAGTTTCCGAAGATAGAGAATTTTAAGGAGGAATGCGGGAGCCGTGTCCGGAGTCCCGCGGATCTCTTAATTGAGACGTGGGCCAGCGTTTCGAACATCGAAAGGCGATTTGTTGCATCGGACAGATTAATTATGAATTAAAGACTTAAATCGATGAACCTATATCGCGGTGTACTCGAATTGAATTTCTGGTATCCACTAATGAACAGAATTAATGAAAGCCATTTTTTAAGGACATGACACCTCGCCAGAAATTGCAGAGTATTTGGAACAATTGTTGTTTAGGTATACAGTAAACTCTACATGTTTTCTCCGGCTAGGACAGTAGTTTCACGAAGGCTGATATACAAGTTACATAATAACAATGATATATGTATCTAGGCTGTATCGCTAGCCTAGCTAGCTAGTATTTTTGATATCATTTTTTAAATTCTACTTCTAGAAAATCGGACCCCCGGTAGCCCGGTAGGTTTATCTACTTGTTTTAAAAGACAATCTTTAATTTAATCATAACTTTAATGGAAATTAACAATAAGAATTTAATTCAGTACTGTAAATTCCTAAGTATAGTTTTGGGAAAGCTATGGAGCCTTGACGAGAGCAACAACGTTAAAACCAATGTTGTCTGGCTCTCTCTCGATGAACATGCGGCAAACCTTCGAAGCATCTTCCAACAGAGTATCGGCAGTGGTCTGGCCGTGATTTACTGGAAACGCTTTGCGACCGTCCAGTTCAAATAAGTTGCCATCTTTGTGAATAAAGGTGACGAAATGGTAATTGACCGGTTCGTCATCACTAGCGTCATTGCCACCGCTACTGTCGACAATCTCCTTGTACGCGTCCAATATTTCCTTAGAATTTTCAAGAAGGATACCTTTAGCCGAAGGGTCAAGATCCTGAGCAGTATCCAAATATTTCTTTAGTAGGCCGTCTTTGTCCATATCGATATGATGTGCGTTGTTAGCAACGCTGTGTACCAAAGCTATGGTGCCGCAGACATTACTAAGCACTTGCTTCAAATGGAAGACGCCTTCAGGTGGAGTTTGGCCTTTGCTCATCAGCTCCATCTCTTCATTACGACGGTGCTCCTCGTACGCATCAGACATTGGGAATAGCAGGATCACGGCCAGTACAGGTTTGGGCACCCATTGCAATGCGTCATTGTCTAAGCCCATTACATCTACCATACGCCATTTGTCAGAAACCCCCAACTTGTGGAGATATTTGCTCATGGTGTCTGGGTTAGACTCCATTGGTAATGCGACAACAGACATCTTGCGTTCTCGAAGACACGTTTCGGTAAATATTTGTATTATAATAATTAGCGAAAGTATTTCCAATTTTGTTTCAAAGCAACGCAAAGTCGATAAGTCAAGACAGATAGGATGACAATGATGGATGTCAACACTTACTAACTTTCTTCTTTGTTTCTATCACTATTATGTTATCAAGCAGTTTCTAATACAGACTCAGCAGACCTTAGAGCAACGCCGGCCTTCCGGTACGGAAGGCCGGCGTTGCTCTAAGCAGCAGGACAGACAGACATGACAGACTAACATGTAAATACAAAGAAAAGTGACGTTGAGCTTTGACGTACTTATATTAGTACTAGTACTTATAACATCCTTGCCACCAGGGACTACTATTTGGTATTCTGTGCTTATACATCCTTGGCTTTGACTCCTCAAGGAAAATTCAATATAAATTTTTCATATACCTAATACTCCAATCTTAGACAGAAAAATAAAATTATTGAACGGCTTCGTTTCCCTACCTTTTACTTGACACTGGCCTGACACAAAGCCACAGAAGAAAATAATAGTACTAACCCGTATACTAACCCGACAAAGCTATAAGCTAATGCTATAAATAAATAGGTTATCTGTTGTTTTGTTGGTTATCTGTCAGAGAAGTGGGAAATTGGGGAAATAAAGGATGTTATAAGTAGTTAGTAGTACTTATACTTATAACATTCTTGGGCTTGGGGAATATACCGAAGCGCGGCATTTTCAACCTGTTTGTTTTATAACAAGTAATCTATACTAGTAATAAATAAACACATTCAACTTTATTTAATTGGGTTTAAACATGTAACGTTTAAAAAAATTTAAGACCTAATAAGAAATCATGAAATGAACATACCGTTATGCTTTTATGTAAGTATTCAAAACAAAAGATCAACAACAATATTACTTTAAGCGGAACTGTAGCAACACTATGGTATACGTGGTGCAAAGGCTAGCAATGCCCACAACTAGGCTGGCATCTATCCAGACTATACGGTACAGTGAATACTTGGGAGGCCGACGCAAAAGGTACTCCTTGGTGAGAAGCATTGCTGATTCTGAGCTTTTATCTAAAACAAAAATATAGCAATGTATTCCGTGTGGATTCAGGCTTAGCGGGTTATGAATTTTAATAGTTGGGAGGTCTAACAACACAGGTGTTTTCGCTGGGTTATGTACCTTTACAAGTTTAAAGCCTCTCCTTGAAAGAGTTGGATTGGGCCAATTATAAGCTGATTACTATGATTTGGGGTAGGCCATTGTCCAGAAGTGGATGTTTTGGGGCTGAAATAATGATGAACCAAATTTGCATCATTGTGGTGATAAAAAGAATAAAGTGAGGAGTTGTGCTATTAGAATTTTAGTAATAGTAACAAATATATAGGTAACTCACCTTTATTTAAAAGGAGATCTTTGGCCAACATCGTTTGTAGCATCTGATGTTCTTTGGCGGTCAGTTCCAACAAAATGCTTGGAGCGAATAACGCGAAGAAGAAACAAATGCTCTCGTTAATTAAAGCTAAGCTTATCCATGGATCCGTCTGAAAACTCTGAAATTTGAGAACACAGGTCAAATTGAAACTTATTGGAAATATGGTATGATTGCCGGCTTGAGACAAACCCAAATACGTACGAGAGGACTAAATGTATCTATTCAGGAAATATTGAGGACCTCCAGTGAGGCATTGGGCCAGTAGTGGAATTTTATCTTATGACCACTGAAACAAGTCAAAACAGTCTCTATTCTTCTTTTTTTTTTCAATTGACCTATGCTTGTGTCGTAAAAGTACGACCAATCAAGCTTCACCGGGCTTCGTCGAGTCAATGGTCATATTTATCAAAACAGTTACACAATAGATTATTTACTTACATCATTTATTGTTATGGCAATGGCGTTATAAGCGAGGATCAGAAATTTTAAAACAGCCAACGGCATTTCTTGTAGCAACTGCAGAAACATTAGAAAAGTTCATACGATTTTATGTTTAAAAAATAATGGAATTCGTATACTAACATAGATTACCTCAGAGGTACTTGTAAAGAAGAATAGGATACGACTTACAGTTAGTTTAACGATATTTTCGGTCCTTCGGAGGTTGTCAAGCAGATGTTTGTAAGTATACAAACATTTTTTCCATGTTTTGCTTTTATCAGACGTAGAATTCTGTTGGACCCATTTTCGCAACAATCTCATTCTCTTCCATAACGATTCAAATATTATAAGCTTTGTCATACGACCTAGTCCTGAAGAGATTAGAAAAAAGACAACCATATACGGCCCTGGGTTGGTCATTTTAGGATACATTGACGTAATGTAAATTATAACAAAAAGTACATTTAGAACATGCAATACACAGGCGTAAGTAGTATCTTGAGGTAGTTCAAACTTCATAGTGCTGTCAATGGTTTTTAAATTAGCTAGATAATTGAGGAAATATCTCTCTCCGGTCAAAAGAGACGTAATCACGTGCATATAATAGTCCCAACTATGAAAAAAACCTAACAGTAAGAATGATTGAGACCAGTAATTTGGTAAAAGACTGGTAATGATTCCAATAACAAAACTGATGAAAATACACCAAATCATAGCCAAACTGTTGATTTTTTTGTTCAGACTCCACTCTTGGTAATGCCCGACAAGGAATTTTGCTATCAGAATGAAATTTAAGGCATTGATCGCACACTTCTGTGGCACAGCACACATTTTTATTTAGTAATCCGATGGGTTGTAGGTAGGTAAGTCTGTTTCAATTGAATTCAAATATTCTACTGTTCGATCCTAATAATATAATATTAACCATTCCTGCATATTTTATCACATTACACGTATTGCTTGTCAGGTTATTTGATCAACTAACTAAGTATCTAATTCAATTATAATAATTAAATCTATCAACCTTCGTCATTCGTCCTTGTTAATCTAATTTCAGGTAAGTTCTAACATTTTATTTGACCAATAAATTTAACTTATACTCTACAATACTTTACATGCGAGTTCATACTAAAAAATCCTTTTAAAATACCTACTATATACAAAATGGCAACAACGATAGACGACACAGAATATGGATTATACAGCAAGAATCAATTTGTTTGATAAAGCAGCAGGCTGCGAGAAGCTGTCAAACGCGACATAGTGACATTAGAGCCATAGTAAATATGCCATTATGTCGCGTTTGACAGCTTGTCGAGCTTAGCAAGCCTACAGGTGACACAGGTGACATCTCAATTAAGTACTTCGGGTAAAGCAGAAATTATACATTATCTAGGTCTTGCTGCCTTTACATCTGCCTCAGCTGGCTGAGCTCATCACTTTCGCTCCACAATGAACACGTCGTAATAAGTGCGGGTCAGCAGAACCCCGCACATTATCTTGTCGAATTTTGTCAAACATGTCCGGACGTCCATTAATGGAGGTAGTAGGCGGAGCTATTGAAGAGTTATCGGCGGTGTAAGAGGTACGATGATCGGAAGATTTGTCTGAAGATCATTCAAAATGTTCTTCAGATAATGCGCCACGAATATAGCTCCTCTTTTCACATCTTATTTGAAGGACTGCATATGTTCGTAAGATAAATACGAGTATTATTTTTCAGTAACGTGGTATTACGTAAAAATCCGAAAGCAACTTCAAGACTCTATAATCTGTTAACTTCTGTTAAATTGCAATGGGTTTCATACTTATATAATTAAAAGAATACATGGGGAATATAAAAGTCGACCACTGCCCTTGTTTTTATTTGGTCAGATTTGCATCATGATTGATTTGAATCACTAGAGACATAGGGCTAGCGGCAGACTCTCAGATGGTCAGCTCTTAAACTCTTCTTCAGCTTTTTAAATGGTCAATTCCTCGCAACTGGTTTGAAAATATCTTCGGATAACTCCGCAGCAGTTCCCTCATGTGTGCCTGTTGGAGGAGTGTCTCGGTGTTCGCGTTGACTACCTTCAATTATTATGGGCCAAGAGTGCTCATTATTTAGAAATCCGCTCGTAAATACAATAATCGATTCGCATGACAGTGCGCTCGCGCCTGCGCCGGCTGCTGGCTTGAGTAATGGAGGCATACAAGAGGAAGGGGGAATAGAAGGAAAATCGCATAAATAAGTAAATATGTTGCGACATTTCAAACACAGCCCATGACAGCCATCTTGACCCCAAACTTGGGAATTTGCTTGATTCTTTCTTTGGTTGAGCCCATGGTGTAAAAAAACAAGGTCTAACACTCCGACCACGTGACTTGACACAAGCCTACGTCAATTTTCGACAAGGATGAACAGCATGATGACGTAGGCTTGTGTCAAGTTTGACAGTCCGAGTAGAAGACCTTGTTTTAGAGCATGGTTGAGCCTGTACCATGGGTGACAACCGACACACATACATAAATGCTCATTGCTCATCACACGAATTTTTGCCTTGGGTGGGAATTGAACCCGCATCGAAGGCAGATGTAGGTACTAGGCTTCGGGGTCGTCTAAATGTTTAGTTTTAAGAGTTTAGTATCGATACTCTAATTTATTAGCACTAATCGTATTTATAAATTTAGACTAGTCACTTAAATTCTTAGATAGATCAGTGTATTGATTGAACTATATTGAGTCTTTGCTTAGAAGAAAGGGACATAAATTTAACGAACACAGGAATACCGAAACAAGACAAATAAAAATTTAATATTCATCCACATGCTACTAGAAAGTCTAGACTTTTTTTATTTGACTTTTTTGGCTTTAAAGTCAAATTAAATTACACCTAATTTTAATATTTAGAAAATAAATTATATTTTGTTGAGGCTTTCGCGCTTATAATTATTACGACATACAGTTACAGTAAAAAAAAACATTGTAATGCTTCCATCTAAATATTTATTTCGCTCATTTACATACACATTTCGATTAGAATGGCTACACTTTCCTAAACTAGCTACTTTCTTTCATATCATAACCCCTACGTTTTGTACTGGACAATTTCATTTGGCGGTTGTCTATACGACTACGTATTCCTAGATATTAGCAAACAACTGAATAACGTTAGATAGAACCTGGCGGTAAATAGTGCACATGGGACCATATTGGTAGATTTTTTTGTGCTTCTATATCTATGCATGGGACGCAAAGAGGAAATACGGATTTCGTCTCTTGTCTCGAGGAAAAACGACTATGAGATGGGCCGTTAGAAAGAGTCGGTCATCTTTCACGCACTAACCAATTTCACATGAGTGACAGAGACGACGTTCTACAAAACTGAAAATGCCCATTATTATTTACTTACCGCCGAGTACTTTACATCAATCAGAACCTGATATTTGCTCCGAAGTTCTACAATTATCTTGACTAAATTCGGCATCAAACAAATTAAAAATATTTTTGTACTTAATTGAATCCTTTCAGAGAACGTTTTTAAAAGGACCCATATTTATGCAATCAAGAACTTATTGCAAAAATCTAATTTTTAAAATAGCAGCCAAAAAATAATATTATAGATTGTTTTTAGCAATATAAAAAATAAAGATTGAATACACAATGTAGAGCTTAAGTCTAAAATAATGTGGATATTTTGCCCATGTTTTTACTTTTCCCTAAAACACAACAGTTTCACGCTTTTATAACGTAATTTATGCTATAGATTTGCTATTGAACTTTCTTCGGACGGATACGTCTGCCAATAACCTTCAATTAAGATGACCTTTCATTAATTTGTTTGATGCCTCGAAGACAAACACATCACAAAATTCATTCAGAATACAAAAATAGCCGAAAGTTTTTTTGGTATATACGAATACACATAACTTAAAAATTAAATACATTACTTACTCTACTGAGATGTAACGTTAATTAAGGAATATAATAAAATCACGCATGCATGATCATAAATTCATAAGAAATATACTTAGTCAAAAATAATATCAGTCAGACATTCGAAATTAGGTAACTTAATACTTGTGTACAGCAGACATTGGATAATTTTTATTTTATATAACACGCTTAATTATATAAACTGTACTTAGATGTTACGTAAAATACTAAAATATTTAGATTACATAGTTAGATTTAGTCAAGTTCTCACAATTTTTAAAAATATTTTTATAAAAAGTAGAATAGAAATTGAGTAGTCATAAAATGTTGGTACTTGACCGAGGTATCATTGCTGATTAGCAGCCCGCGTGAGCGATTTGTCCATTATTTAAAAGAAACCCGCGTGAGCGATTTGTCCATAGTTTAAAATTTATGTAGAAATATAATACCGCTATAAATAAAAATAATAAGACAAAATCAGCTGCTTTAATCTATATAATAAAACTGTAGAGGTCAAATGTCTGTACATAGTAAAAAAAAATCCGAGTCATGTAAGAAGTGAAATAAAACATATCCAGATAATTTTCTTTTTTTTTTGTTTCTCGGTCTGTTTGTCTGTTTGTACGGGCTAATCTCCGCAACTATTGGTCTGATTTGAATGAAAGTTTGCATGGAGGTTATTTACATCCCTGGTCAACATCTTAGATACTTTTAATCCCGGAAAATTAAAAAGTTCCCGTGGGGTAGTTAAAAATTACTACGGAAAAGTCGAAAAAAAAACGCGGGCGTAGCCGAGGGCAGACAGCTAGTAACTCATATTTAGACGTGATTTTTCAAATTATTTATTTATTGTGTTGCCTGAAATCGGTTTCATTTGTTATAGGCGAAAAAAAAGCTGCCATTGATAAAGTAACAAGACCAAATAACATTACAAATCGCTCAGACAAACTTAACTGTTTCAACTTCGTCAGATGTAACACCCGTCGCTACTGATTTATATTTTATTATAATCCTCTAATATACAAAGTAGTATTGAACCCTACAATTACGTCAACACTACCCATAGTAAATAGTAAAATACAAAATGTTAACAGAATTTTAGTTACCATTATTATCTTAGGTACATAACATACGGTTATATAAACAGGAAAGAGTTGTACGTTGGAAAACTCGTTTAAAATGTTTCTTAAAAGTTAATAAAACTGTTTAAAAACTACAGTATTAAGGTAAAATATAAAAATATCGCTCGATTATTGGAAAGACTTCTAAATGTTTGTTGCATTTGGAAAGAGCGCTTTTGATTGTACTTATTTAATTAGTAATTAAATGAAACTGCAATGCCAAGAAAGATGATATTTGTTGATTCCACTGAGCAAAGCTTATGCGTTATAAGAATATTTGAATTAGTAAACAATATAAGAGTAAATAATAACATGGGTGATAGCCCACGGATACAGTAAATATAAATAACAATCATATCAATAAATGTAAACTTCATTTAACTTATAAAATCGTCAAAAGACATAAGAAATTATAATAAAATTGCACCATTGTATTGTAGAGTTGTGTTTAGATTCTTTGCAATAAAGTTATAAATAAAGATTGCGGGCTTGCTAGGCAGAACCACCCTATACTGTATCATACATTATATTTAAAGTATGTTGAAGTATGGTTCACAGATCATGATGGTAATATATTTTCAATCTATAAGTATAAGTATATTTAAAAGAGCCTAAATGCACTGGAATAGTTGATAAATCAGACTTATCTGTAGGCTTACTATCTAAGAAGCGACAGGCTCGAGAAGCTGTCAAACGCGACATAGTGTCATTAGAGCCGTAGTAGTTCTGTCAATATGTCGCGTTTGACAGCTTTTCGAGCGTGTCGCTTCTTACGTAGTAAGCCTACTGAATAGCGTAACTATCTCGAGTAATTTGAGCACACAGTTTATATAAAAAAAAAACAAAAGAACGTATCACTGATTAATTACTTACTATTGCTTATAATTTATGTGTATATTTTTATGAATGAATAATATAATTTTAATAGCACGTTCGTTATAACAACGGACTTAGGCGAATATATACTGGTCCTGCTGAAACATTATTATTTTTTACAAAAACGCGACGGAGTAAAAAGAATAAAAATACCGAAAATCAGCTCAGTACTGAGAAAATGCGGATCGTTCGTAAAAGTAAAGATTTTTTTATCATACTTTGAATAGCTATTCGTCATTCGTTTAATAGTCAAAGATAATTTAACCTATGTATCAAATTAATACTTTTTATATAGGAAACACTTGTTTCAGTGTTTAACTATCACATACCAATTGATAATAGCTAAATGAAACTCAGTCGTCGTCACATTAATAAATTTACCAATTCCTAAGTCAAATAATTAAAATTCATTATTTTAGTTTATAAATTATATGAAAATAATAATAAATATTCATAAGAGCAAAACGCATTAAAAAAAAAATTACTTAAAATTATAATACATATGCATTAAATCACCTGTAATAAAATATGGCCCCGTGATTGTAGAAAAATAAATCGACACAGACACATGCTTACACTATTCCTAAGTAATATTTATAGTAAAAAGGATGATATGCGACTAACAACGAATATTTCGCTTAATAAATAAAGTACTTATAAATTGCATTGTTTAGTTTGGAAGATTATTTTAACAGCAATTCATTTTAGCTTGCAATTGGATGATAATGCTATATGTGGTTCCACAGGGGTTTAAAATGAGGGCTATGATTAATTCCACAGGCGTATTTTAAAGCCGCAAAGAGAACAGTTTGTTTTGATTGTAGGTTTGCCTTGAAGTTTTTATAACTTAGACATCAAATAGTATACTTTGTAATAATATGAAGAATATTATTTTGTTATATGATTTAACAATACTTTGATTCGACACCTTGGAGAAAATTTTATATTATTTATTACAATGTTTAATTTACTTACGTTTTGGCTTCAGAGTGCCTATATTTTTAACCCTTAAACGCAATACGACATTATTATTAAAACTAAAATAACTATTGCACAAAATTATCTAAAAAATTGGCACTGATACAGTGTGGTAAGATAAAATGGCTTTTCATATTGTTTTCATAGTATGGCTGGAGGCAAAAATCGCGTTTAAGGGTTAAGTAAAGTATATCCATACATACACGTATCAAATTGGAACATTTCCTTCAAGTATAAAAACGTTAACTAGATAGACGAATTTACACAGGTTGTAAAAGACATTTGCAGGGATAATTGACCCCCTTTTCTTAGTTGCTGCTACTGAGAGGGGGCTGGTTGTTTATGTAGCAGACTCCTAAATGATGATAAAATGATGATTTTTGCTACAAATCCGTGTCACGTAAACGACAAAAGTTGATTTTTCCGTGAATGAGGGATTTTCATTTTGACAGTTTTAAAAACAAAAAAATGTTTAGGCTCAGCCATGGTCTAAGAAAACAAAGTCTTGCATTCGGACCACGTGACTGACACAAGCCTAAGTCATCATGCGCTGTTCATTCTTGTCTATTAACAAGCATTCGACAAGGATGACCACGTGACTGACACAAGCGTCAGTCCGAATGCAATACCTTGTTTTCTTAGACCATGGGCTCAGCAGTGCGACTCGCCGTTTTTGTGGTCTCCGGGTACCTGTTGCATCGAAATAGGGCATGTATAGATAGGTGTGTATGGACAACTTATCGAGTTTAGGCACAGTAGACTTAGAACAGTAAGTTATCTCTATACCAACTGGCCGCATCGGTTTGAATGTGAGCGCGCCGTGTAGGCACGCGCCGTCACGCACACGCTTGCATTGAGCCCATACTGCCGCCCCCTTATTTGATGCTAGCATGGTCTAAGAAAACAAGGTCTAACATAACAGTTAGACCACGTGACTGACACAAGCCTTCGTCATTTTGCGCTGTTCATCCTTGTCTATTACACGCATTCGACAAGGATGAATAGGCCAAATGACGTAGAAATGACGTATGCTCGTGTCAGTCACGTGGTCTAATGGTTAGACCTTGTTTTCTTAGACCATGGATGCTAGTGTGTGACAGCGCGGCGCGGACGCACACATTCAAATCGAAAGCGGCACGTTTGTATGAAGATAACTTACTGGTTTTCCTGTGGTGTAGGTTCAGCAGTGCGACTCCCCGTTCTCGTGGTGTCCGGAGTCGAAGCTGCTGAGGTGGCCGAGCCCCTTGGGCGGGATGGGCGGCGGGGACTCCGCCTCGTCCACTCGCAGGGGCTCCGACATCATCGAGATTATCTCCTCGTAGCGCAGCGACTCTACAGTTAGGTCGAGGTCTGGGGACAACGTTGTAGCGATTACATTCCAGATACAATACAATACAAATAATAATATGCTTTATTGACACCCAAGGAAAAACACAAAAAATATATTAAATTCAAGATACAGAAGTCAACAGGCGGCCTTATTACTAAGGTAGCAATCTCTTCCAGGCAACGTTAGGATAAGGAGAGTTAAAAAGAAAAGAAACTATTCGGGTCGGGAGATATTGTTTTACAAATCTTGCAAGCATTAAAATTTATATAAAAAAATCATAACCCTCTATTTTGCTGCGCCGTAGTCGGGATATATCCAAGTGCAAAGTGCAAGTTTTGTAACTATATAATAATAATAATAATAAAGCCCGACCAAATAAATAAGAAACCTCGCCATATTGCGGAATTTCAATGGAACTAATTTTATAAGGGAAATTGTTGCCATTTTCGCAAAAATATACACGTGGCGCCCCCAGAGCAGGTTTCTTATTTTTTTGGTCAGGCTTTAACTAACTAAACGTGTTCGATATCGACAACGTAAACGCGATTTTGTACGGGGAAAATATGCTTCAGATATACGTCAATAGATGGCGCAGCTTGAATTCTATTGGAAGTGTGTTGCTGTAGCTGTGGTCGACACTGACGCCTGAGTCCCGCTCCGAGGTGGGAGTGTGTGTGTGTGTATATACAATCACTATACAACACATGCTAGTTACCGTTGTGAGTGTGTCTGTCTGTTGTTGTAGCTGTGGTCGACGCTGACGCCTGAGTCCCGCTCCGAGGTGGGAGTGTGTGTGTGTATATACAATCACTATACAACACATGCTAGTTACCGTTGTGAGTGTGTCTGTCTGTGTTGCTGTAGCTGTGGTCGACGCTGACGCCTGAGTCCCGCTCCGAGGTGGGAGTGTGTGTGTGTATATACAATCACTATACAACACATGCTAGTTACCGTTGTGAGTGTGTCTGTCTGTGTTGCTGTAGCTGTGGTCGACGCTGACGCCCGAGTCCCGCGCGTCGTCTCCGCGTCGCTCCGAGGTGGGAGTGTCTAAGTTGCGAGCGGCGCGACGCGGTACGGTCGGCGGCGCGTCTGTCCAGCTGCGTTTGTCGCCTGAATAAACAGTTTTGTCATTAAAATTTTATAAAACAACTGTCTGTATTGGTATTTGGTATCGTTCAGTACATTTACATACAATACAAAACGTGTTTGTCACTATCAGCCGGATGATGCTCACTGCAGGACAAACAGTTAACCGTACACTGCCCTTATCCAGTACCATCTCGCCACTTTCATCTCATTGATAGTCTATTTTGTCTGAATACGTAGCGTTGCGCCGTCCTATGTATGACCCTTCTGTTCGGCAAGTTACGTGGGTTTACTGCCACTTAAAGTCAGAAATTCTTGGCCGGTTTGTCAACTAAGACTTAGCCCTGATTTCACCAACAAACTTTACGGTTGCTTAGTGTTTAAACGGCCGTTTGGCATAAATTTTATATGAAAATCAAATGTCAATGGCCGTTTAAACACCACGTCATGGTTATGTTTGTTGGTGAAATCGGCACTTATTAGTGCTAGCCACTAGCTAGGCTGTACTAATACTTAGGCACTTTTTGCTTATAGCTCATAACGACCAAATCAAATCAAAATATTTTTAAACAATTTTTTCTTGCCTGAGACCCTGGGCGGCAGCGGCGGCGCGTCCCCCGGCTCGCTCCACGAGGCGCGGCTGTGGCGGCGAGTCTCGACCACCTCGCCGTCTATTGAGTCCCTGCACGAACACACAACACGGGTATAGGGTACAGATATTCTTGGATCTTATCTTATTTAGCCTAAACTGTCCTACTGCTGGGCAAAGGCCTCCCTCTATTTCTTCCACTGCTCCCTGTCATGAGCTACTTCTGTCCAGTCTTTTAAGTAGCCATCAAGCTCGTCCCGCCATCTCCTACGCGGCCGTCCACGTCTACGCCTATTGGTTGGCGGGTTCCAGACCGTGGTTTCTTCTGCCCATAGGTCTTGAGGCATGCCGCAGACGTGTCCCACTTAAGTTGATATTCTTGGATATATGGCTAATTTGTGTGAGCTAGTTTTGGTGTGAGATGTATGGTAAGTGGGGTGTGTAATGTGGAGAACACACAACACGGGTTAGGTAACAGATATTCTTGGATATATGGCTAATTTGTGTGAACTAGTTTTAGTGTGAGATTTTGTGTGTGTGTGTATGTGTGTGTGTATGTGTACCTGTAGAGGGGCGCGGGTCGCGTGGGGCTGCGCGGGTCCCCGGACTTGGGTCGCGCGGGGAGCGGGGGCGCGGACTTTATCATGGCGTCTTCCGACGTCTCGCGCCCTTCGCCCGCCGGCAGGCTCGAACACATCACGCTCTGTTCGGTGGAGTCTTCCATTGAATACTGAAAATACGTGGAAATATTGAAGGTATTCATATAAAAATTGAAATCACATTGGAAGAAAGTCCGGTAAAGCTTGATTGGTCGTACCTTTTTGACACAAGTATAGGTCAATTAAAAATGAAAGAATAAACCCACAGATGCGGAAAAGCGCCAACTGCGGGACAAGATCGGAGGTTATATGCAGCCTGTAAACCAGACTGCGCCCACTTTATATGGAATTATCTGCATATGAACTCCGATATCGTCATACAACCCACTCTTTCCTGCATTAGGTACGCGGCTTTATTCCTGTAAGAGGCAAATAATGGGCGCGATTCTACATATTACGCACTAACTTAAATTTAAAAATAATATGTCCCTTTCACGTTCTTAAGAACGAAAAGGGACAGGTCATTGCCAAACTACATTTAGACACGTCAAACATCGATTTTACGCGTAGTTTAGCAGGCATTTAAAAACATCCCGACTAAATTAAGCTGAATTTGACAGCTGCGCTGCTTATTTTAAATATCATTCATTCAAAATTAAATTCATTCATCTCCCATCCTTTTCGATTCCCATATGAATGAAAGAGACCACAATTTAAATTTAGAGATTTTAGGCAGAATAGAGCCCAATACTGCTCCTTCAAGTTTAAAACCAGCACTAAAAAAAAATTGGTGGTTCTATAACAAATAAATAAATTAAACCATATGGGTTTGGGCCTTTAAGCTTGTCACGCAATATTTAGCGTATACTTACTATTGGTTTGTTGTAAAGGTGGCTATCCTCGTAATAACTATCTCCTTGCTGGATACTTTGTGACCGTTTGTCCATCATCGGAACCGGTGGCAACGGTGTGCTACAAATTAAAATGCACTGTTTAAACATAAATTTTCTACACATAGTACTCGTATAAAAGATTAGATTAAATGAAAAAGGTTAATATGCATTCTAAAAATTAAAGAATGATAGAATACAACAAACTTACTTGACAATACTTTCTGATAGCTGCCGTCTCGCTCGAGCTAGCCCAGGCCCCAAGTTCTGTCTCATTTGGTTGAACCTTTCAACTAATCGTCTGAAAATGTACATTAAAAGATAAGATAAAAAAGATAATTGCTTCGACACCACACCAAAAGGGCCTCCCTCAGCGAAAGCCGCAGCCTCATTAGGCTTCCGGGAGTCCTTTTGAATTGCTTCACTGACGGCTATAGCACAGAAGAAAGATACCCAGTAATCACGCACACCTGTAAGAATCATTTACACGGCCGCTAACCTTTCATAGTTTTGCACCGCGAAGATGGGTTAGCGGCCGTGTAAATGATTCTTATGTGTGCGTGCGACGACTCGGGCGGCGCTCTTGTATGGAGTGCACATACTGGGTATCTTTCTTCTGTAGCTATAGTGACATTGATTTAATAAAAATAAAACAAACGCAAAGCATATTAAGAGTGGTTGATGTACAAAAATGGAAGCACTAAGGAAATAAATAAATATACAACTACTTACTCGAATATATCAATAAATAATAATATATATGTGGGGACATCTCACACACGGCTATCTGACCCCAAACTAGGCAGAGCCCGTACTATGGGTGTCAGACAGCTGATATACATACATATATAAATATACAACATCCAGACACAAGGCAAACACAAGTGCTCATCACACGAATGTTTGCCCTGGGCGTGATTCGAATCCGCGACCTTGTGCTTCGTAGGCAGACGTACTACCAACTAGGCTACGAGGCCGTCGAATATAAACATAAATCATACAAGAGGTAAGAAGTCAAGAGAGTGATCATCACCTGTGCAAGGGTTTGACGTCATCGGGAGCCAGTCTGCCATGTAACGAGAGCCCTGCATCCAACACAGCTAACTGCGACCCCACGAGTCTCCTCAGCTTATTAGCAGCGGCCGCCTCCCTCGGCGCCGCGTTGCGAGAGAACTCCGATGTAAGGAAAGCTTGCTCGTATTTGGATATGCCTCCTTGTACGTTAGCGTCGATAGTCCCTTGCAGCCGCATGGAGAATGGGTTGATGTTGCGAGTGGGGTCGGCCGTGTATTGAGATATCAGGCTGCGGAGCTCGCGTTCTGTTGCTTCGATTGTTTCGCAGGCGAACTATGAGGAAATATGTAGTTAATATTGTATAGTAGAAATAAGATACCTGCTCTGGGGGCGCCACGTGTATATTTTTACGACTATGGCAACAATTTTCCTTATAAAATTAGTTCCATTGAAATTCCGCATTATGGCGAGGTTTCTTATTTCTTTGGTCAGGCTTTAATTGTGTAATCTTCTTCTTCTTATCGTGTCGATGACAAATTCCTTAGATAATTTTGGCCCAGAACCTAGCTACTTCAACTGCATTATCTGTGGCATCCATCAGGTCCTGCTGCGAGCAGGTGGCAGGGCAAGCAGGGCAGGACACTAGGTGGGCCATAGACTGCACCGTCCCACACACACACTCCAGATTTGGAGAAAATGAAACTATAGAGCATTGACTTCTGTCATCTCGATTAACGCAACGAGAACGATCTCGAGCCAGAGCAATGATAAAGCAGTTGTTTTGGCAAAAGCCAGGGTTACTCCGGTCTAATACTCAAGTGTCCAAAACTTTTTTTTCCTTATTTATTTTTGCAATTATAATTTAAGGGTTTAATGATATATAAATTAACAATTTGCTTACCTCGACAGGTGGAATTTCTTCAACAGATCTGGATACAACTTCAGACCATCGTAGAATCCCGGGAAGAGTGTTTTCCGTTACTAGCGTTGTACGTTCGATCCATAAACTCTGCAATATTAATAAAATAAATAAATATAAGAAAACCACTAACAAACAATTGTTCTCTCTTACAGCAACTTGTATAATAGTTTTGAATTTAGTTTTATTGTACAACCTTAAATGATACAGAGTTACTTGCTTTGTTATTTAGTGTATGCCGTTGTCACTTATAATTAGAGTAACAATTAGTATATAACCCTAAGTATAATGTATTTGTTGTACCTAAGTATTATTGTTAACTCTGTGAGTGACCTTTTTAAATAAATAAATAAATAAAGTTATTTTGCTTTGGCCGCAATCTTTTCCTATGTTTAGCGGATGGAAAATAGCATAATGAAAATTGGGGCCGGTCTTCTTAGGCCTAACATTTTCCCGGCCTAATGCCAGAGTCCGTTTTCCTACTGATTAAATTCAATTCAATTTCTTATTGTATGGCGCTTCCTTTCCTTAGTGATTTCGCCAATGTCAAGTGTTTATAAACTCTACATGTAATAAGGCTTCGCTCCTTCACCTGACATTACAAAAAAGTAAATAATATTACCTTAAACTCGTTGTCCTTGTCTATGGGTGGTTTGTGTAAAGGCCGGTCGCAAAGGAAAGTGTTAACCTCGTTGCATGCGTAGAACCGTTTGACTTGCTCCGGTGTTCCGGACGGCCAGTTGCGCCGAGACGGCACTGGCTTTACGTTGCAGATTTGGATGTCTGTAACATGTTTATTAAGAACGGGTATTTTTTCTGGATATTACGACAGATAATCTATCTATATCTCTATAATATAAAAATGAATCGCAAAATGTGTTGGTAAGCGCATAACTCAGCAACGCCTATTTAAACAATTTTTTTTTAATGTTCGTTGAAGTCCAAGGATATTTTTTTTTTACAAAGAGAAATAAAAAAAAAAAACTCATTCCCACGGGAAAAATGTATAACGCGGGCGGAGCCGCGGGGCGGAAAGCTAAGTAACCTTATAAAACAGTCACACTTTTCGTGCATTTACGTTCGCACCGCAGGAGATGGGTTGAGAGCATTAAACAAGTCTCAATTAAGGTAAGACCGCACTAGGCGTAACTGAACTGCAGCGGAACTGCGCGACACGACGCGTCATTTTTGGGTATACCGCACTTGAACTGCAGCGGAGCTACAAAAATATATTCAGTATCTAGGCAACCTCTGCTCTGAGCAAAATGAAAGTTGTTTTTTCTGGAAGTATTCATATAATTTTCATGCTGGACGTCATATATCTCCGGATATTGGCTCACAATTACAATTAATTTTTCCTCGTCCATGGACATTTTAACTGATTATAGCGCTTCGAACCAGCTGACTGACTATGAAAATGAAGTTTGTCAAACCGCACTGCGCGGCAACGGAACTACACGTCGCGACGTCGCGACACTTTTGGTCAGTTGATTAACTTTGCCGCGCAGTTCAGTTGCAGTGCAGTTCAGTTGCCGCGTAGTGCGTGTTGTCTCATATAATTTCATACAAAGAATATTTTGACGCGTCGTGTCGCGCAGTTCCGCTGCAGTTCAGTTACGCCTAGTGCGGTCTTACCTTTAGAGTAAAAAAGCCTGACTATGCTGGGATATAATTAATAACAATACCCAACCAGCACAAAACAGACATTACTCCCCACAATGAAACGAAATTGCACCCTTTCCATATTACATAGGCGTTCATCGGTAAGCAGTTGTCTGTTGCTCCCGAAAAGAAAGATAATTCCGTGAAGGTATGTAAAGCCACTGTACCAGCTCTACAGATGTAGTCGTTACATGAGTCATATCAGAAGCCACAAGCGGCTTAAGAATTCCAACACAAGTTTTTAAGGTAAGATAACCTCGAAATCCACACGATAAGCGAGCTTTTGACATACGTGCAAAGTTTCCCAATTTCCCAACTTATGCCATTCCTGTCTTACTTAGAGGAGAACTATGTGAAGAAAAAAACGCCCTTGGTACACCCAGGTGGACTAATGGGGTGAACCACGGGTTTGGACTGTACGGACACAAATAGCGTTAGCTATATGACGTGTCTGGTGGACTAATGGGGTGAACCACGGGTTTGGACTGTACGGACACAAATAGCGTTAGCTATATGACGTGTCTGGTGGACTAATGGGGTGAACCACGGGTTTGGACTGTACGGACACAAATAGCGTTAGCTATATGACGTGTCTGGTGGACTAATGGGGTGAACCACGGGTTTGGACTGTACGGACACAAATAGCGTTAGCTATATGACGTGTCTGGTGGACTAATGGGGTGAACCACGGGTTTGGACTGTACGGACACAAATAGTGTTAGCTATATGACGTGTCTGGTGGACTAATGGGGTGAACCACGGGTTTGGACTGTACGGACACAAATAGCGTTAGCTATATGACGTGTCTGGTGGACTAATGGGGTGAACCACGGGTTTGGACTGTACGGACACAAATAGCGTTAGCTATATGACGTGTCTGGTGGACTAATGGGGTGAACCACGGGTTTGGACTGTACGGACACAAATAGCGTTAGCTATATGACGTGTCTGGTGGACTAATGGGGTGAACCACGGGTTTGGACTGTACGGACACAAATAGTGTTAGCTATATGACGTGTCTGGTGGACTAATGGGGTGAACCACGGGTTTGGACTGTACGGACACAAATAGCGTTAGCTATATGACGTGTCTGGTGGACTAATGGGGTGAACCACGGGTTTGGACTGTACGGACACAAATAGCGTTAGCTATATGACGTGTCTGGTGGACTAATGGGGTGAACCACGGGTTTGGACTGTACGGACACAAATAGTGTTAGCTATATGACGTGTCTGGTGGACTAATGGGGTGAACCACGGGTTTGGACTGTACGGACACAAATAGCGTTAGCTATATGACGTGTCTGGTGGACTAATGGGGTGAACCACGGGTTTGGACTGTACGGACACTAATAGTGTTAGCTATATGACGTGTCTGGTGGACTAATGGGGTGAACCACGGGTTTGGACTGTACGGACACAAATAGCGTTAGCTATATGACGTGTCTGGTGGACTAATGGGGTGAACCACGGGTTTGGACTGTACGGACACAAATAGCGTTAGCTATATGACGTGTCTGGTGGACTAATGGGGTGAACCACGGGTTTGGTCTGTACGGACACAAATAGCGTTAGCTATATGACGTGTCTGGGCTATGTCTTTTTAACCCCCGACGAAAAAGTGATGTTATATAAGTTTGACGTGTGTGTCTGTCTGTCTGTTTATGGCATCGTAGCTCCTAAACGGATGGGCCGATTTTAATCTAATTTTTTTTGCTTGCAAGGTGTCACAATCGAGAGATATTTTAGCTATGATTCAAGAAAATATCTTCAGCCATTTGAAGATTATCAGCTCTTTTCTAGTTGTTAAAAGGGTCAAGTAAAGGTTTTGTGTCGGGGGTTATTACATTTTTTAATGTTATGTCCTGTATTCTTACACTGTGAGTCGGAAGCCACGATGGAGTCATCGGGAGGGGTGTTCCGCATGAGGATATGCGCTGAGCAGTACTCCGACTGCAGGCGCTGCGTGAACGCACCGATCCGCTCGTAGTCGTGCCCTCGGTACACGAACTGCTTGTTCTGAAAACAAAAACAAACGATTCGGAATTTCGAAACGAAACGAGCCGCAATATGGAAGCAGTTTAAACAATACGAGTATCAAGTGTCTCGTAAGTGTAATACATTTTTTTATTGCTTTCTAATTGTGATACATACTCTGCAGGATAAGAATTGTAATACATGTCTTGTCCTCCGTAGAAAATAGATACCTATATTTTTTTAGTCTTTCTTCTTTAACAATGCTAAAACAATACAAATTCGTGGTTGAGTGGTAAAAATCCTCGCGTCACGGGTAAACGCACGCTGGTGGTAATCTGGGTGTAGGTGTTTACCTAAAGAGGCGGCTCAATAATATAAATGGGTATTTTTAAAACTCCTTTTTATTACCTTTACATCAACAAACCCCCCACTCTCTCCTCACAAGCGTCCCCTCGCGCATACAATCAGAGGCAGCAAGGCGAGTAAAAAAAAAGACTGAAGCGGTTGTATGCGCGACGCACGATGTAGACGCCTGAAAGACGCTAGTATGTGGGGGGGTGTTATACAACATGGTCACAGATAATATAATACTAGTTACACTAGTGACATAGTTAACTTACCCTAACAAAAAGCGGGCAGCCTTTCCCGTAGAACCCAACTCTAAAGTACTCCGGCTCGGGGCGCAATTGCTCCAGTATCGAGTCCAGGAACGTGGCGTGCGTGCGCAGGCAGCGGGCCAGTAGGGCGATGTCACACAACTTCACTTCGTACAGGGTTGCCAGCTCGCGTAACAGAGGCAGGCCTTTCTCCCAGCACTGGAAATAAATTAACGTGATCAGAAATCAGAATATACTTTATTGCACACAAGAGAATACAACAAACAGAATTAAAGCACACACATAAACAACACATTAAAGATACAAAAGGCGGCCTTATTGCTAAGGTAGCAATTTCTAACAGGCAACCTTTAAATAAGCCATGAGAGGCATTCATTTGTAGGACATCGCAACTTATCCCAACAACCACACATAGAAGGGTTTTACTCAGCAAGAGTCGCAGCCTGGCTAAACTACAGCACTGTTCTTCTGTGAGCCCTGTTAATTAGTCATTTATCGTGCAGACTGTAGTGATTTATCTAATATCTCTACAACAAACATTTTTAGACAGCCAAACTTTTGGAAAATATATGTGAACGTCATGGCTTATTTAAGTGGTAATGGCAGAGTCTAAATAGGACCTCAGTATATTGTTTAGTAGGTGGATGCGTGCGGCCGAAGATCAGGCCAAATGGCGCGCTTTGGGAGAGGCCTATGTCCAGCAGTGGACTGCCGCAGGCTGTTATAATTACCATTGGAGAACAAAATGTCATAATAATGTTGTGAAAACGTGATTTCGTCGATTCAATACGTACTTTTCCCTTGTCAAAATATTGCAGCACTTGGTTGTAGATGGCTTCTTTCCGTTTCCACTCCTGAGTTTCGGGGTATTCAGGGTCCACTCCAATTTGATCACTGTCCCAACTCAGGGTTTCTGCATACAACTGTAATCAAACTAAGTTATTTTACGATCCTGACAAGACAAACTGTAACAGGCAAAAGTTGCTTAAATATTGGTAAAATATTAATTAAAGGCGCTTTATTGAACCAATGCAATATAAATACTTGCCTTCCATTATTTTTATAAATCCTATTTCATATTAGTTTGCACTTCCTTACCAAAAGCGTGCACCCGGCCTCAATAAAGTTGTCGGACGCGATGTGAAGATCGTGAAGCTTGTACACGTAACGCAGGTACATTTCCTTGCGATCGATCTCATTCTTGTAGAAATTCTGTGAAACAGAAATATTGATGTATTTTTTGCTTGCATAAGTTAAAACTTTCGCATCTGGAGTGCCAAATTCGAAATTATTTGTGGTTACATTTTGTCTAAATCAAGAATTTTTCCTTGATAATTAATTTGGTTAAATATGTTAACAATAGAACAGTCAATTTTACTTTTTGCACAACGTCCATAATTCCCCTCGCAATGAAACGTTATTAGCCACGTCCTTCACATACACTGCATGCAACCTCAGTGTCCTACCGGACCCAGGTGGGTCGGACTAGGGATAACTTGTACCGATGAAGATTCATTATGGTTCACCAGAAAATGGACTATCTCATTAGCTACCCTTCTTGTCCTGTCGCCTGTACGCGAGAGGACTTGATGAAGGCTACTGACGACGCTAGAGTGTAGCTGGTTTATGAGACGAGAGTATCTGAGTTTGCTATCATAACTTTTTTAAACCACTTATTGACGTCATATCAGAAGTTAGAAGTTAAGAAGCTTTGCTCAAACCAAGATCGGCTCTCGTCTCAAACGAATGTTACAAGTCTTAAAGGGGTACAGACTACTATGCTACAGCACCCCGAGTCCAATTCCGTCGGTCCAGATTTTAGAAAAATATTTATTTTTTCCCCAGTTATTTTTTTTTAAATGGCGGTGCCACTTGGCACAGTGGAGCCCATTAACAAGAAGAGTGTGATACCAGCAAGTTGACAGTGGCAGCCATCCTCTTGTCCCTGTGTTCTGCGCCCTGCATCACCGCCCGGTAGTCCAGCAGTCGCTCCAGCAGTCGCGTCACACACCCAACGAACGCCGCGCCACTTGGCATAGTAGAGCCCATTAACAAGAAGAGTGTGATACCAGCAAGTTGACAGTGGCAGCCATCCTCTTGTCCCTGTGTTCTGCGCCCTGCATCACCGCCCGGTAGTCCAGCAGTCGCTCCAGCAGTCGCGTCACACACCCAACGAACGCCGCGCCACTTGGCATAGTAGAGCCCATTAACAAGAAGAGTGTGATACCAGCAAGTTGACAGTGGCAGCCATCCTCTTGTCCCTGTGTTCTGCGCCCTGCATCACCGCCCGGTAGTCCAGCAGTCGCTCCAGCAGTCGCGTCACACACCCAACGAACGCCGCGCCACTTGGCATAGTAAAGCCCATTAACAAGAAGAGTGTGATACCAGCAAGTTGACAGTTTAGTTTAGTTTAGTTTAGTTTTATTTATCACATACTACAAGATTGCACACGTTTTTACAATAGTATAAAAAAGGACATCCGTAGTATGATCGTCGATACGAGTATGTATAAAAACCAAAAAAATAATTATATTAAAGAAATTCATTTATGTCAAGGGAATAATAGAAAATATTGTATGTCAAAAAGTAAAAATAAAAATTATTAGTATTACCATAATGGTAAATTAACTCATGTTAAATGCTAAAAAATGATCATAATACTTATGTCCAGATAATATAGAATAATAACAGAAAATAATTTAATAAATTCACAATAACAAAATGTCCAAGTAGAATAAAAATAACTTAATAATTGCTTACAATTTTTTACATAGATCTTTGTACTCGTTTATTGAGTACAAAGGATTTTCCAACAAGAGGTTTTTCAGTCGGCGGCCAAATGTTTCGTCAGTCGGTTCATTTTTAAAGTCAGTGGGTAGTTCCTCATAGAACGCGGGGCCGATAACGCGCGGGTTTTTGTTTAGTAGCGCCAGCCGGTGTGGCACTGCTCTCAAGCGTCCTGTCTGGCGGGTTATTCTGCCGGGTATTTGCATTCGCTCGAAACTATTTAAATTACGACGCGTGAACATTAAGACTTCATACAAATATTGCGAATAGTGCGACATAATATTGTACATTTTAAAAAGTTCTCTGCAAGATTGCCTTGGCTTTACCCCTGCCATGGTGCGTAGTGCTCGTTTTTGTGTTTTGAACACCCTGTCGGAGTCAGTCGAGTTTCCCCATAACATGATTCCGTATGAAAGAATGGAATGGAAATACGCATGGTAAACCTGCAACAGTGCCTTGATCGACATCAGGGGTTTGAGTTTCCTGAGTGCGAACACAGCACTACCAAGCCTTTCGCAGAGTGATTTTGTGTGTTTCTTCCAATTTAAGTGTTCATCAATGTAAAACCCAAGAAATTTAATATCAACACAAACTGGTAATTGACACCGGACAGGTGGCGAGGTTAGTGGCTGACAAGAGAATAAGATAATATTTGATTTTGTGACATTTAAAATAAGTCCGTTTGCCGTGAACCACTTCTGCAGCTGGTCGCAGGTACGAGATAGCTTACTCTCGAGTTGTTCGTAAGTCTTTGCTTTTACTACTACAGTAGTGTCGTCGGCAAACAGAACCACTTCTCCATCGGTAATAGAAGAAGGTAAGTCATTTATAAAAGACAAAAATAGAGTATTTCCCAAGGCTGAACCCTGAGGGATACCGATTTCCACGTTACCCTTTCTTGACCTACATCTTTTTCCGTCTAATTGGACTTCTACAGTCTGGCGTCGGTTTTTGAGGAAGGACGACAGCAGATTATAAACATTTTCGTGTATACCGTACAATTTTAATTTTTCAAGCAATAAATCGTGATTTATAACGTCGAACGCTTTGGAGAGGTCACAGAATATCCCTGCTACCTTATACTTATCGTCAAGCGCTGTGGTGACGCAATTATATAATTGATAAGCAGCTTGAGTGGTGGACATATTTTTCCTATATGCGAATTGTCTGTCCGTGAGTAGGTCGTTTTGTTCAAGGTGATTTATTATACTTTTTGAAATAAATGATTCTATCGGCTTTGAAATATTAGGTCCTATTGTAATAGGTCTATAATTGTTTGTTGATGTTTTTTCGCCTTTTCCCTTATATATTGGACATACTCTAGTGTTTTTCAATGCATCGGGGTACTGGCCGCTTGAAAACATGTTGTTTATTAGTACGACCAGGATCGAAGATAATACCGGCCATATACATAAAAGTATATTCATGTTTATGTCATAAACATCTAACGTTGTACGTTTTTTTAACATGGTACGTAGGACTCGGTTTAATATTTCTATGGTGATAGGCTGTAACGCAAGATTAGGTATATGCCTGTTATGGGTACTTAAGTAATCTTTTAAATATTGTTTTGACATTGACGTGTCGACCTTAATCACATAATTTGATGCGACGGAAAGAAAGTGCTCGTTAAGGTAATCCGGTAGGTTTTGATACGGAATAGTTTTCGAGTGTTTATCCTTGAGCAGCATTGTGTGAGATACAGATTTTGAGGATACCTCTTCATTAACTACTCGCAGTGGCAGCCATCCTCTTGTCCCTGTGTTCTGCGCCCTGCATCACCGCCCGGTAGTCCAGCAGTCGCTCCAGCAGTCGCGTCACACACCCAACGAACGCCGCGCCACTTGGCATAGTAAAGCCCATTAAGAAGAAGAGTGTGATACCAGCAAGTTGACAGTGGCAGCCATCCTCTTGTCCCTGTGTTCTGCGCCCTGCATCAGTCCAGCAGTCGCTCCAGCAGTCGCGTCACACACCCAACGAACACCGCGCCACTTGGCATAGTAAAGCCCATTAAGAAGAAGAGTGTGATACCAGCAAGTTGACAGTGGCAGCCATCCTCTTGTCCCTGTGTTCTGCGCCCTGCATCACCGCCCGGTAGTCCAGCAGTCGCTCCAGCAGTCGCGTCACACACCCAACGAACGCCGCGCCACTTGGCATAGTAAAGCCCATTAAGAAGAAGAGTGTGATACCAGCAAGTTGACAGTGGCAGCCATCCTCTTGTTCCTGTGTTCTGCGCCCTGCATCAGTCCAGCAGTCGCTCCAGCAGTCGCGTCACACACCCAACGAACACCGCGCCACTTGGCATAGTAAAGCCCATTAAGAAGAAGAGTGTGATACCAGCAAGTTGACAGTGGCAGCCATCCTCTTGTCCCTGTGTTCTGCGCCCTGCATCACCGCCCGGTAGTCCAGCAGTCGCTCCAGCAGTCGCGTCACACACCCGACGAACGCCGCGCCACTTGGCATAGTAAAGCCCATTAAGAAGGAGAGTGTGATACCAGCAAGTTGACAGTGGCAGCCATCCTCTTGTCCCTGTGTTCTGCGCCCTGCATCAGTCCAGCAGTCGCTCCAGCAGTCGCGTCACACACCCAACGAACGCCGCGCCACTTGGCATAGTAAAGCCCATTAAGAAGAAGAGTGTGATACCAGCAAGTTGACAGTGGCAGCCATCCTCTTGTCCCTGTGTTCTGCGCCCTGCATCAGTCCAGCAGTCGCTCCAGCAGTCGCGTCACACACCCAACGAACACCGCGCCACTTGGCATAGTAAAGCCCATTAAGAAGAAGAGTGTGATACCAGCAAGTTGACAGTGGCAGCCATCCTCTTGTCCCTGTGTTCTGCGCCCTGCATCACCGCCCGGTAGTCCAGCAGTCGCTCCAGCAGTCGCGTCACACACCCAACGAACGCCGCGCCACTTGGCATAGTAAAGCCCATTAAGAAGAAGAGTGTGATACCAGCAAGTTGACAGTGGCAGCCATCCTCTTGTCCCTGTGTTCTGCGCCCTGCATCAGTCCAGCAGTCGCTCCAGCAGTCGCGTCACACACCCAACGAACACCGCGCCACTTGGCATAGTAAAGCCCATTAAGAAGAAGAGTGTGATACCAGCAAGTTGACAGTGGCAGCCATCCTCTTGTCCCTGTGTTCTGCGCCCTGCATCACCGCCCGGTAGTCCAGCAGTCGCTCCAGCAGTCGCGTCACACACCCGACGAACGCCGCGCCACTTGGCATAGTAAAGCCCATTAAGAAGGAGAGTGTGATACCAGCAAGTTGACAGTGGCAGCCATCCTCTTGTCCCTGTGTTCTGCGCCCTGCATCAGTCCAGCAGTCGCTCCAGCAGTCGCGTCACACACCCAACGAACACCGCGCCACTTGGCATAGTAAAGCCCATTAAGAAGAAGAGTGTGATACCAGCAAGTTGACAGTGGCAGCCATCCTCTTGTCCCTGTGTTCTGCGCCCTGCATCAGTCCAGCAGTCGCTCCAGCAGTCGCGTCACACACCCAACGAACACCGCGCCACTTGGCATAGTAAAGCCCATTAAGAAGAAGAGTGTGATACCAGCAAGTTGACAGTGGCAGCCATCCTCTTGTCCCTGTGTTCTGCGCCCTGCATCACCGCCCGGTAGTCCAGCAGTCGCTCCAGCAGTCGCGTCACACACCCGACGAACGCCGCGCCACTTGGCATAGTAAAGCCCATTAAGAAGGAGAGTGTGATACCAGCAAGTTGACAGTGGCAGCCATCCTCTTGTCCCTGTGTTCTGCGCCCTGCATCAGTCCAGCAGTCGCTCCAGCAGTCGCGTCACACACCCAACGAACACCGCGCCACTTGGCATAGTAAAGCCCATTAAGAAGAAGAGTGTGATACCAGCAAGTTGACAGTGGCAGCCATCCTCTTGTCCCTGTGTTCTGCGCCCTGCATCACCGCCCGGTAGTCCAGCAGTCGCTCCAGCAGTCGCGTCACACACCCAACGAACGCCGCGCCACTTGACATAGTAGAGCCCATTAACAAGAAGAGTGTGATACCAGCAAGTTGACAGTGTCAGCCATCCTCTTGTCCCTGTGTTCTGCGCCCTGCATCAGTCCAGCAGTCGCTCCAGCAGTCGCGTCACACACCCAACGAACACCGCGCCACTTGGCATAGTAAAGCCCATTAAGAAGAAGAGTGTGATACCAGCAAGTTGACAGTGGCAGCCATCCTCTTGTCCCTGTGTTCTGCGCCCTGCATCACCGCCCGGTAGTCCAGCAGTCGCTCCAGCAGTCGCGTCACACACCCAACGAACGCCGCGCCGGCTTCGCGCCAACCCTCCGTTGATACTCGCTCCATCAAACTGTTACACATTTACATTGTGTTAGCACGCCATCTGTGAGAGTCTCTGCTAACAGTTAACCTACATAGGTTTAGGCTACATTGCGTGTTATCGTTCTACGAGGCTCTTGGCACGCCATCTATGAGACGTCTCTGCTAACAGTCAACATACATAGGTTTAAGTTGCATTGCGTGTTATCGTTCTTGATCATCTTGATAGTTCAACTAAGTAAGTAGTTTGACCTTGATTCAATAGATGGCGCTGCTCTGATTGTATATAAAGAATGTCATAGATAAAAAAAACCCTCTTTCAAATCGAAGAGACGTTCGTGATCAGATATTTTTATACAAAATAATAAATAGTCATATAGACTCACCCTATTTGCTAAACAAAATTTTGTTCCATTGTCCTAAATTAAACTTTCGCAAAAAGAAGACCTTCCATATTCCTACTTGTAAACGCAATTTTGCAAAAAATAGATTTCTCGTTCGAGCATGCTCAAACTTTAATAAGCATTATGATGACATAGATATATTTTACGAAAACCCTAGCTCATTTAAAAGACTGGCTTTAAAAAGTTGCTTGAAAAGAAATGATTCAAATATCTAGTAGCATCCTTTTCTTACATTTCTGATGTCTTATATACCTATAAGTGTTTGTATTATATTACTTCTTGAGTTTTAGTTGATCGGTAGTGTACAAAAAGTGTTGAGTGATTGTTATCTTTATAATTCATTGGTGGAAACTGTTTTGGCTTGTGAGTTTTAAAAAATGCATAATGAACCTATGTAATAGTATAAGCTGTTTGTTTCCCGAATAAAAAAAAAAGTACCTATCGAGAACAAATCGACGTTAATTTGCTTGCCTATTTTCAAATTCCAAATCAAATACACATAGTAAAAAGTTTATAATAGTAAATCTTTAGTTTTGCTGATAAAACGAATAATAATAATGTACGTTATTTGTTACTTACACTGAACTTAGGTGCTCCCTGAATGTTGCATAAACATAGCAAAGTTATATTATTTTATGTAAGCAAAACATGATGGTTTAATTTCTAAAATCATATGAATCAGTACAATAATATTTCTTTATTACTGTGTTAAATAGTCGTCAAATACTGCCACGTTATTGGTGACCAAAGTCTAGTTTGTTAACCAGGGCTACATCAGTCCTATCAGAACCAGATAGCAGCTCGTTTAGAAACACCGGTCATCTTAGTACTCTATAGTAATATTTAGTAATGGCCACTTACACAGTGTCAAACAGCCGTCTATATTGATCGTCAGCCTTATTATCAGCGACCAAAGAGTCAAGTTTATCCACCAGGGCCGCCTCAGTTCTCCTAGCAGAGCCGGTAGCCGCGCGCTCGCAAGCCATGAGAGACACTAGCGCCCCTAGCGCCGCCCGCCTCAGTTCCGTTACGAGGGTGATCTCTAGCAACGCGCCTACTGCGCCTGGTACTAAGTGCAGTTGGGCTGGACCTGTGAAGTATAAGATAGGTTTAATACCTCTTAGCTGATAAATAATTCTCATAATACAAAAAAGAAAAAAAGTATAATTTTATAATTGAGTATTGTTTTTTCTGAACATCAGCATAGAATTCATAGTACAGAATGGCAAATTATTCCTTCGCTAGAATCGCGATCATCCCGCTATAGCATAGCATCCTGCCCACATCAACCGGGCGCAAGGGCCATTTCGCAGCAAAATGCCAGAAACGCATTTGGCCAATAACGGATGGGCTTGTGAAATGTCAAAATCACAGCATAATAATACGAGTAATAGTTTTGTTTAAGATAACTGATATCCAATGGTTAGTAACATTTAACTTACAGCCCGTCCCCATTTTGTGCGGTGTGCCTCAGCGCGCGCCAAATAATAGGAGAATAATCCTTTCGCGAATGGATCGCCCACGCACAAGTACGTTCGTTACTACAATTTGCACCGTCTGGTCACCGTCCACGGCACCGTGTCACGGTACAGCGCCCCCGTGACGTTACACGGTGACAGCGCCGCGCCGTAGAGATGGGGACGCAGTCTTATTTATTATTTATTTATTTCTTTAAACTATTGTGAGTACACACAACTAAACTCGAGCCCCTCGGTGGGGACATATGTGAGCTGTTAATGATGTATGAGGTGTAACCTTTGTAAGCTATGCTTGTCTTACCCAGCCTACTCCACACAGCTAGTACTTGCAGCCCGGCGGCGGCGCGCATGGCCGGCCGGTCGGGCCCGCGCCCGGTCCAGCGCTCCGGCTGCAGAGCGGTGGAGGTTACGAGAGCCACGCCCAGCTCCATGTAGCCTGACCACAACTGGAAACAAACATACATACAGTACCATACAGTACATAAATATTACAATAGGTACAAAGTTGAGTCAACAACAGGCGGTTATTGCTAAGGTAGCAATCTCTACCAGGCAACCTTTGTTTAAAAAAACGTCTAAACAGATAGCGTATGGCGGGTTGGCGGCATAATAAGTTGATAGGTATATTATAAATATAGTATTTACATTAAGTACTTAACATGTTAAATAAATAAAAATTACATAGATACATAACTATTATCTCACTCGCGACGTGCTCTTTTCTTGTGATGGCTGAATAGCTACCGCAACCAGAAAGAGAACTAAATAATTATTTAAAAAAAAACCAAGAATATTCCACTGCTGGGTTAAGGCCTCCTAATGCCGCGTTTACACGCTTGCCGTGGCTTGCCAAACCTAAGGGACGCAGTTATGCGCAAGAGTAAGCGCGGTGTATTTCTATCTCATTCTAACGCATAACTGCGTCCCTTATGCTTGGCAAGCCACAGCAAGCGTGTAAACGCGGCATAACCTTCTTCAATTCATTAAAATAGCCTTTTTTTTAATTAGACGAAGCTTGTGTCGAAAAGGTACGACGAATCAAGCTTATACTATATCATGTCCAGTCTTGTCGACAGGTCTCTACTTCGTTTCCCTGTCGCAAAAACTATCCTAAATAATTTAACAAAACAAGAAGAAGTTACCGTACGCTGCAAGACCAAATAAAAAAACTATGAATATAAATGGTAAGGTAACAGAAAATTGTATTCCATTGTAAGATGTTAACTTATTTTGTAGGTACCTGTGAATCGAATTGCGGCGGTTCTTCTCCCATGAACCGTTCCAGTAAAGGTTTGGCCAAGTCTTGAAGAGCGGAAAGTAGCACTTTACAACTCTGTACCCTCAAAACCATCCAGTCTGAAGGGAATACCTGCAATAAAGCAGTGCAATGACACTTTAACATAAAAAAGTAAAAAATAAAAAATTCAGTGCAGAGTAGGAATGCAGTTTATAGCCAAATGGGGGATTTGTTGGCAGCTGGAAATAAACGAAAAGTAACGCTCAAGATTTTCAATAGATGGCGCTAATTAAAAATGATCCAAGTCGACAACATTTGTAAATCATATTTCTTTTCCTTGTTGGATAGTATGTGGTTTTGACTAAGATTTATTTTGGAATGGTGACTTGATTTTTCAGTTAATTTCTACTATTTAAAATGTTCAACTGCTCGCTTTGTATCACATCGTTATGTAATAGTGCCATCTTGAGCTATTTTGTAGACTATTTTTTATACTACAGGAAAACTTCTCAAATCAAACAATTTAAACCAAATACAATTGAATCAAGCAACCATCTGACGCAAGGCAAAGAATGAACCAATAACTTACATCCTGTTCAATAAGATGCCTGAACACGAGGAAAGCGCGCATCAAGAAGTCCTTAAGTGGCTTGCGGTCGTGCGGATGCGGGGCTAAATGGCTCCACAGTCTTTGGTAATGGTCCGGCTTCAATAGCTCCATGCAGCCGAGGAGACCTGCCACCATTGAACCCTGCAAATACAACATACATACAGACATAAAGTTACGCCTCATTCCCAGAGGGATAGGCAGAGACCACTTCCTTCCACTTGCTACGATCCAAACATACTTCTTTCGCTTCATCCACATTCATTAATCTCCTCATGCATGCTCGTCGGTTTAGAGTACTCTTGACCCGACCTTTTATCAGAACGTCCCCGATTTGATTTTGGAACGTTTGTCTTGCTCTTCCCCTTCCAACGCTTCCTTCCACTCTCGCCTTATAAATCTGTTTAGTCAATCTCTCTTCACCCATTCTCTCCACGTGACCAAACCAATTTAGCATCCCTTTCTCAATTCTCGTACAGCATAAGGTGGGATTACTGATGCATCATTGGCCAAGGTTAGGAAGGCAGGCAGGCTCCTCACAAAGTCCGATGATCTGGTGATAGTCGCGAAAAGACGCTGGATGCAAACTGGGCCAAGCATGACCGATCGTCGAGGGGCAGTGAGGGAGGCAGTTGGTAAAGCCTGACCAAAGAAATATGACACCTACTCTGGGGGCGCCACGTGTATATTTTTACGACTATGGCAACAATTTCCCTTACAAAATTAGTTCCTCTGAAATTCCGCAATATGGCGAGGTGTCATATTTCTTTGGTCGGGCTTTACTTGGTACAGCAGTGGATGTTTTTCGGCAGTGTTGCGAAATCATTGTTGAAGGAGATTCTAACGCTTCCAACAGACAATTCCAAATACACAAATAATCATCCCTATCGTCTGGTTTTCTCATCATTATCGTTTCATCAGCCTATAAAAATCAAATTCCAGAAGGTGGTTTTTCTATACCAAATCATTGATCCACCTCATCATATTTTTGATGCGTAGAGAACCTTGGAGAACCTTTCTAACTCAATGGCTATAATGACTAAAGTACCTTTAAAGAAACAAAGAAATACCGACACCCGAGTCTATCTATATCGTTACGGTTGCAATTCGGAAATATGAGAAATATTTACCAACACAGGCGAGTTTCCTCCAATCAAATGCAGGACTGTTTCGACTAGCACATCTAAAGTGTTCAGACACAACACATCCACATCTGGGTCTATTTCGTCAGGATCCGTCATATCCTCAGGGTCTTCCTTCTTCCACAGCAATGTGACCAGTTCGCCGAGCATTTCTGCGCATTGGGCCAATTCGTCTCGTCGTGCTAAGTGTATTCGGAGGTGGTGGCAGGCTGTCGTTAGGATTATGTTGCGCGCTTCTGTAAAGTGAATAATATCTAATAGAGGTCTGGAGTGTCATGTGTTCATATCAGTGGGATCGGTAGGGTCGGTCAGGTATATAAGTAGGTACCTAACCCGAAAACAAAAACTCGACCACATCTAATCAACTTGAACGGCAAGTTTTATTGAGAATATTTCCGGGAACGGAATATTCCTGGTAACTGTGGGAATATTCCCGGGAACGGCACACCATTACCTTACATCTTTATCTTTACACATTTTTTTCATAGATAGCGAATGCTAGTTAATCAGACAGCCAAAAAACCTGGAAAATGTCATCTAAATCTGGTTGCTTTCTGGTTTTACGAGACTCAAAGCCGCCACTCTATACCTGAATTATGACTCAGTAGCTTCTGGCATCCGCAGTTACCTGGATCCTGCCCCAATGGCCCCTTCAGTATCTCCTGGGCATACGCCAGTCGCGCCTTGGCCAGTGCAGGCGGCGCGTTGGCAGCCGGCGCGTCTAGCATCGACGCCGTCACTCTAGCCGCCTCTACCCGCTCCTTACCTGGATCCTGCCCCAATGGCCCCTTCAGTATCTCCTGGGCAGCCGCCAGTCGCGCCTTGGCCAGTGCAGGCGGCGCGTTGGCAGCCGGCGCGTCTAGCATCGACGCCGTCACTCTAGCCGCCTCTACCCGCTCCTTACCTGGATCCTGCCCCAATGGCCCCTTCAGTATCTCCTGGGCAGCCGCCAGTCGCGCCTTGGCCAGTGCAGGCGGCGCGTTGGCAGCCGGCGCGTCTAGCATCGACGCCGTCACTCTAGCCGCCTCTACCCGCTCCTTACCTGGATCCTGCCCCAATGGCCCCTTCAGTATCTCCTGGGCAGCCGCCAGTCGCGCCTTGGCCAGTGCAGGCGGCGCGTTGGCAGCCGGCGCGTCTAGCATCGCCGCCGTCACTCTAGCCGCCTCTACCCGCTCCTTACCTGGATCCTGCCCCAATGGCCCCTTCAGTATCTCCTGGGCAGCCGCCAGTCGCGCCTTGGCCAGTGCAGGCGGCGCGTTGGCAGCCGGCGCGTCTAGCATCGCCGCCGTCACTCTAGCCGCCTCTACCCGCTCCTTACCTGGATCCTGCCCCAATGGCCCCTTCAGTATCTCCTGGGCAGCCGCCAGTCGCGCCTTGGCCAGTGCAGGCGGCGCGTTGGCAGCCGGCGCGTCTAGCATCGCCGCCGTCACTCTAGCCGCCTCTACCGGCCCCAGGGCCGCCGCTACCTCCTTAGCCACGCTAGCCCACGATGTCATTAAAGCTACCTGGGCAATAAAGAAATATCCTTCAAGATTTCCAGTTTGTCGTGATTGAAAATTGCATAAAAATTTTTTGAATGGTTATAACATTTTTAAATTTATAATGTCTTTATTTCAAAAGTCGAAGATTTTATTTGAAGTACTAATAAAAAACAATTCCTCGACGTCAAAGATAATAAGTGTCAAGGACTAGAGCAGTCCATGGTTGGTCATTCAAAGATGGTGGTGGTGTATCGACATACAGACGTATGCCATAATTGTCGAATTACCAATGCGAATCAAACATTACATATTTTATAAGCCATTACACGGTAGAAGCCTCAAATACTTATAACTAAGTAAGTCCTTGAAAAACACACTACAAACGCTACTTACTTTGTCCCTTACCTGTGCAGGTGCTAAATGTTCCCTATGCGGGTGTTGTGCTAAAGCTTTCAAAGCATTTAATGCATTTCTGACATCTCTTCTAAAGGCATCTTCATACTGGCCGCCAGTCGCTCGAGCGAATAGGCGCCGAGAGCGAACAGCCAATCGGAAGACAGCACCGAGCGATCGTAAACATTTGCGGATTGGCTCTTGGCCTTCCGCCCCGGCCGCCCACTCCGCGCAGTGTTGCACGGATGAGAGGAGACCTCTGGGTGACAAACGATATCGTCTTAATTCTACGTAAGGTTAGATAACTAGTAATTGTACGCCAAACTGTGCGTCAGAAATCTAACTTTCATTCATAGCAGGCCTCCGTCACTCCATGTACTTGCGCGCTATAACTACCTACCGCCCGGCCGAGCGGTCTTCGGGCCTTTTGCGGACCAATTCTCCATTCCCTAAAGGTGTTAGTAGAGTAGCGCAATACGCGAGAGAGATGCAGCGACTACTTCTTTTCGCCTAGCGCCGTGCGATCTGAATTGCACTTTATTATAACTGAGTTAGGGTTGCAATTTATATGAATTATGTCGCCTAGTGCAGCTTCTGTAGGGACTACTATTTGCTATTCCGTGTTCATAGGTATACATATACGTTATTTTATAGACTTGTTAGTATGTAGGTATAGACCCAATTAATTCTTCTTTATTTCATCCGTACCAATTCAGGAACTTGCTTAGCTAGCACCACTGAGTAAAGGTCTATTTACGATCTAGGCCAACGGCAATCAGCTAGATCCAACCGATTTGGCAATATCGTTGGATAATCGTCCTGATAGTCTATCCACTAGGCACTAGCCTTGTTGCTTTTCTGGACCATAACTGAATAACTGCAAACACAATATTGTAATCGGATTCTACTATACTAACTTGTAAACCAAAGCGGCGGAGAAATGTTCTTCAATGTAGACGTCAAGCACTGGTTTGAAGTGTTGGAAACGGCTTTCATCCAAAAGACTGCAGATTGAAACTAGCACCAAAAATACGGTACCAGAGTGTGGTGTGCTGAAAAGAATAACAACTAATATTGCATACACTACTACTGTTATAACAGTTCATTAGAGAACTAAAGCTCCTCTCCTAATTTGTGATGTAATTTTGTCATGATAAGTAGTTTGGCGAATAGATCTGTCCATCACTGAATTGCTTTAAGTACTTATAACACCTTTAGAAAGAGTTAGTTCATGTTCTAAGTTTTAAAGACCACGCCGTAATTTAAAAATGTGTATAACCAAATAAAGAAGAGGTGGCACTTTGCTGAAGCCAACATAAGAATAGTCTTTGTCCTCTAGATTTATTAATAGATAGAATAGATTTTGAAGCAACTTTGAATCAATTTTGATGCACCTTTGAATCAATTTTGAAGTAACAAGTTCTAGCACAACGTCCATTGTACAGTCTCCTGTAAAGAAAACGGACTCACTCGTCGTAAGCGGCGACTATTTACCTGTTTCCATCTTCAGTAGAGAACAACGCGAACAAAGCGTCGAGCACATCTCTTAGAAATTTAATCAGTTCTTCACAACTAAGTCCGTCTCCTAGCCGCAGCACTCGCAGTAACGTCTCTTGCACCTTCTCTGGGTGCGCGCGCCATTGTAATAACGCCAGGAGATCCTCTAAAAGATAGAATTTCACGTCGATCGAAATTTCTAAATGAAAGTTCTTGTTTAAAATTGACATCCTGGCAATTTATGTATTTATTTACATAATTACACAATCTTTACAGTTTAATCCTAAAGCGATTGAGTAAGCAAATTATGTATTATATACAATATTAATTACCAATATTAAGATAGGTACGAGGATCATTGATGAATATCGTAGCCTACTATCGGAAGCCTAAGGCGGCTCAACAATTCCGACACCAGGGTTTGTGAGGAAGGGTAGGTTAACCTCGAAACCTACTCGATAAGCAAGCAAGCATTGCTGAGTAAGTATTCTTATATTTGAAAAACATTTTTTATCTTGTAATCTTCTAGAACTAGTAACGATCTATCAAAACTGTGTGCCTAGTGATCCAACTGAATCTAGTTCGTCTAGATCTAATATCTATTAGACTAACAAAATTACAGTTATACAGTTTATATTTTAAACGAGATTCGTTTAGAGAATTTGACATTTAAATAATTTATAGTTATTTTAGGATTTAAATAATTATGTCGGAAGGGATTTTTTGTTTAGGAAGACACAAAATTATACCACGCTACAAAGTGGACACACCTTTTTTAATAAAAGAGAATATTGTGATTTATGTTAAGTTACAAGTTGGTAGCCGACGACGTGTCGCAGCGACACTACCGGTTTCTATGTATTTCTATGAAATTCTCTCCGTAGTTAGCGACATGAAGCTAGCATAGAAATACATAGAAACCAGTAGTGTCGCTGCGACACGTCGTCTGCTGCTGCTGCGTGCAGTCAGCTACCAACTTGTACCTTTATTGCGATCCGAAATAAAGCAGAAAAGCGATATATTTACCGTTTTGTGTAAGTTTAGTGGAGCAGAGTAGCGTGTTGATAACGCAGTTTTCTTTGGAGCTTCTTTGGAAGGACGCGACCACTCCGTTGGCGGGCGCCGGCCGCGCCGTGTCGTTTGCACACGACGGCAGAGATAGGTAACTTGCATTCGCTAGCCTGATACAAATACCAACATTTAAATCAATATAGGTTCTTCAACATACTTTAAAAAGTAAAATAAAAACTACAAACTTTATTTTCATATAACTATTTCTGGAAACATTTGCCATTATGTTTGTTCCGTTGCTTGATTTCCTTTAAAGGCCACAATATGAGAGATTCTTTTTCTGAGTGGTTACTTTGTAATAATTGTGGATAGGTAAATAGTAAAGCACACAAATAAGTAACACTTTATTGCAAACACACAACGAAACACATCAATCATGTTATGAGCAAAGGCGGTCTTATCGTTGAAAGCGATCTCTTCCAGACAACCTTGTTGTAAAGAGACAATAATTAAGAGAGACGGAGTAGCGTATACCAATCATAATTACTAATATTATAAAGAGGAAAGATTTGTATTTGTGTGTGTGTGTGTTTGTAATGAATAAACTCAAAAACTACTGTGCCAATTTCAAAAATTCTTTCACCATTAGAAAGCTACATTCACCCTGAGTAACATAGGCTACCTTTTACCGCGGAAAAATGCCTCATTCCCACGGGAAAGAACTGTTAACGCGAGCGAAGTCGCGGCGGAAATCTAGTGGAAATAAATACATACTTGTTAGGGTCATCACATTTGTAGACGTAGAGTTCGTGAGCCCCGTCGCGCAGCGTGGCCCCGCTCGCCTCCATGAGCCGCGCAAACGCAAACCCGAACAGCTTCCTCTCGTTCTTGTCGCGCGCTGAAAGTCACAACACTTATTTTACTCAAATCAACCATCAAAAGAGATAGTCAATAATGCTTGGTTCTTCCTGCTAAACAGAATGGAGAACTGATCCATTGTCATTTTCAATATGAACCCAAAAGTGTTTAACGTTGCATATAGTTATAACTAAAAGGAGGGGCTGTGAAATTACTGATCAACATTACAGTGCGACCAACTTATCTGTGAAGTGGTCAGAATTGGTACTAACTCCGCTATATGGACGACAAGTATGAATAGGTAGGTACCTAAAAGCGATTGGACAATTTCACATCGCTACTAGCGCCGCCCTTCAGTTCACAGATAAGTTGGTCAGTCTGTACATCCAGCCATTGATTTATAACAGACCACAGATAAAACATGAACGATTCAAAAAATGTGACGGCAAACATTTTACCACTGTGAAAATACAACCATAGTAAAAAAAGACTAAGGTTGAAGTTAGATTACATATTATATTTTGATACCAGTGCACTACGTTACCGCAATGAAAATGCGACCGAAATGGGAGAAAATAAGGTTGTAATTAGGAGTCTAAACATGACGTGTGTCAGACGGTCCCAAGTATTTAAGTAATGCATCCAGCCCATAAATCGTGGTTAACCGCCAAATTCAACAGAACATCATAGGTTTTCCTTATGGCGTCACCTGCTCGCACTGTTCTCAGTGCGTGGTCGGCTTTCTGTTGCAACGACTGTTCTGTTTAGGTTAGGTTAGGTCCCATTTACCGTCACGTTTTGTTTTATGTTACCTCTTCTATAGTAGAAAGAAACAGGAATATTTTTTAACTTAACAACGATAATGAATAAGGGGTATCTATCTATCTTTCTTTGTGGGGGACGACTGCGCAGACGGGTGATCAGCTCCTGGTATAGGAACTGTTTCACCCTTAATCCCGGAAACGAATAAGGGGTAACCGTGTTATCACAAAAAGGTTAAATACGGATTGAGCGCGTGCTTATAAGATCTATGAGATTTTTCATACTAGACTTTAGTTAGACAAGCGTTTTTAACTTTCTTGCGTTAAGACCATGGTCCAAGAAAACAAGGTCTAAAACTCCGACCACGTAACTGACACAAGCCTACGTCATTTATCGCTGTACATCCTTGTCTATTACACGCATTCGACATGGATGAACAGGCAAAATGACGTAGAAATGACGTAGGCTTGTGTCAGTCACGTGGTCTTCTTGTTAGCCCTTGTTTTCTTAGACAATGGGTAAGACCCTTTAGGTGTTTACATGCAAACAAACAAACGATACTTACTGGAACAATGTCTAAACTCAATCCGGACATGCGCGTTGGTAAACGTGTCCAAAGGTACAGTCAGCCTGAGCTGCTCGCACCACGCGGGGCTGTTGTTGTGGTACAGTACTAATGACTCGTAGGAGGTCGACCCGGTACTGCTAGCGCCCCAAACGCATTCCTACCAACATTTCATACAAAAGATGAATGAAGGAAAAAGGTTATAGAACAAATAAGCTTCTTTAAAATTGTCTTCGCAAATAATAAAAATAAATAAATTAAATATGTATCAACATTTTAGCCGAAAGACCTCCACTGCTGGACGGCCTCCCCCAAAGATCTACACAATGCACAGGTCGAAATAATTAGAAAATAAAGATTTGTTCAAAATTTTGTTTGACTAAAATTCACAGCGAGCATAAAAAGCTACTGGTAATTTTGGCATACTACCTACGTACGTGGGTGCGTTGTAAAAGGCATTTTCTTAAGAAAATAATATTTTCTATCATAGACTTAAACCATGGTCTAAGAAAACAAGGTCTAACCACTAGACCACGTGACTGACAAAAATCTACGTCATCTTGCGCTGTTCGTCCTTGTCGAATGCGTGTTAATAGACAAGGATGAACAGCGAAAAATGACGTAGGCTCGTGTCAGTCACGTGGTCTAACGGTTAGACCTTGTTTTCTTGGACCATGACTTAGACTAGATCGTCAGTCCCTTAATATAATAATATACAATATAATAATATACTGTGCTATGTGCCTGGTACTCTCCAAGTCCGTAAACCAAACAAACCTGTGTCATAAAAATTTGACATCGTCACTGGCTATTTGACTTGCAATTGTGGTCATTTATATACCTACTTTTATCTCTTTGATGTAAGTATGTTCCAGAATCACGGGACTTAGTGAAACACCTTATATCGTAGACTATGGTCAGTCCACCAGAATCAGCCATATCATATACAATACAAATATTATGTATTCTTTATCAACTTACCTGAATAACTTGCCCACTGCTCTCATAAACACTAATGGTAGCCAGTACATTTTTAGCCGTACTCTTTCCCCCCCTCTCAAACTCCGCCTTCTCCAGAGTGAGATAGAGATCGTTTCTGACGTCACCAGGCATTATGACGTCAGGGAAGCCCCGTTTGGCCGTGATTGTGGCTCCGGACGCGACCGCTTCTGATATATTGCCGGGATTTGTTAAGAGTCGTAAGGCTACTACGATACCTGAAAGATATTCGTGTATAGTTATTTATGATACTAGTGCGGAAAGTATGTGATTTCCGATGAGATGCGAGTGTATAAGCCGACACGAGTCGGAAATCATCTTTCGCACGTGTATCATACAAGATTTTACAATGCATTGTGCAAGAAAAAAAAACAGTTATATTAAAAAGGCGTATAAAATGACGGGCTTCATAAACAAAACACATTCGCGCTGAAAAAAACATCTACTGCGCATGTGCAAAGCTGTCGAATCGCAATAAGGCAATGAGTAAAATTTATTCAGCCACGCAAATTTTTAATTAATATTTGAACGTAATTTATCAATAAAAATCAATTTCTAAAGTAATTATACTAATTATAAACGCGTTTATTGAATTGTTATTTTTATTGTTCTCTTTATATTAGTAAAAATTGGTAATAAAAATATCTCAAATACTGAAATGTTAGGTTGACTGGCTGAATGACAGGCTGAGAAAAAATTAAAAAAGAACTGAAAAGTAAAAAGCACTAGTGCGAAAAAGTGCTACTTTCCGCACAGTTTGGCTGCTTAGAAAACGCTCTTTTCGGGCACATGCATTGTAATAGTTATTTATGATACTAGTGCGGAAAGTATGTGATTTCCGATGAGTGTCATTTTATTCACGAGCGAGCAAAGCGAGCGAGTTTATAAGCCGACACGAGTCGGAAATCATCTTTCGCACGTGTATCATACAAGATTTTACAATGCATTGTGCAAGAAAAAAAACAGTTATATTAAAAAGGCGTATAAAATGACGGGCTTCATAAACAAAACACATTCGCGCTGAAAAAACTTCTACTGCGCATGTGCAAAGCTGTCGAATCGCAATAAGGCAATGAGTAAAATTTATTCAGCCACGCAAATTTTTAATTAATATTTGAACGTAATTTATCAATAAAAATCAATTTCTAAAGTAATTATACTAATTATAAACGCGTTTATTGAATTGTTATTTTTATTGTACCCTTTATATTAGTAACAATTGGTAATAAAAATATCTCAAATACTGAAATGTTAGGTTGACTGGCTGAATGACAGGCTGAGCAAAAATTAAAAAAAAACTGAAAAGTAAAAAGCACTAGTGCGGAAAAGTGCTACTTTCCGCTCTGTTTGGCTGCTTAGATAACGCTCTTTTCGAGCACATTTCGAAAACATTCCTTAAAATGTAATTAAAGTCTACTCATTTAACGTACTCCCTACAATGTAAACAAACCGCTCGCCGAAAAGTAGCTTTAAGTTATATCTTAAACACACACACATAACACTACAACATACACACACTCACAAAACAAACACACAACACCCATAATATTGATTAATCAAGTGACTAGACTTTGAGTTGGTAATAACGCCACCAGAACATTTAAATCGTAACGATTTTCGTTATATTTGTTTAAATTATAGGGACTCCGTTTAGATCTAGTTTGTTTAGTAAGTGCGTGAGGTGTGTGTGTGTGTGTGTGTGTGAACACTGAGAGATGTGTGTGATCTGTCAAGAAACACCTTACCATAATTTGGCTGTCCAGGTAAAATATTACATTTGTTTGTCTGTTTTCGTATTAACATCTCATGCAGCTGATGGAAATCTTTTTCTTCACATTGGTACACCTGAAATAAAACATCAAAAAGCTTTGATAACATGATCGATCACATATTATATTCTATGATATTAACTTACGATGTATATATTCTAAGACATTAGACAAATCCTGTTTATAAAACAGGATATGCTAATCACTTGGATGTTCACTAATAAGTAGCATTTTTGCTTGATAATGCAAATAAACTTGTTTCCATATTACCTAGACATGATTATGATTTACTAAGAGACTAGACTAAACTCGGTAATATATTTAATGTATTATTATGCTAATGAAGATAAATTTGATCAGAATATTTTCGACTAAAACTAAGTTATCTTACGGTTATTTTATTTTCATTTTGCTTTGCTAGTGTAGTTCTCTGGACTATGAAATACCGCCTTAAGTACACACAAATGATAAAGAATGAAAAAATACACATTTTCCCCAGTACCAGTGTGGCTATGACCAGCACCTGACCATCTTCGCACTCTAACTACAAAACCACGTAGCTTTGACTCACCTTTCTCCGCGCTACTCAGAACAGGTTGTCTCAGGAACTCAGTGAAAGCACGTCAGCCCCCAAAGGTATTTTAGCCACTGTTCCTCTTTTTTCCCAAGTACCAGTGTGGCTATGACCAGCACCTGACCATCTTCGCACTCTAACTACAAAACCACGTAGCTTTGACTCACCTTGAATGTATACTCTTTCTCCGCGCTACTCTGAACGGGTTGCCTCAGGAACTCAGTCAGTGACAGGACACCAGCTCCCAAAGGTCTTCTGGCTACTGGTCCTCTTCTTTCTCAAGTACCAGTGTGGCTATGACCAGCACCTGACCATCTTCGCACTCTAACTACAAAACCACGTAGCTTTGACTCACCTTGAATGTATACTGTTTCTCCGCGCTACTCTGAACGGGTTGCCTCAGGAACTCAGTCAGTGACAGGACACCAGCTCCCAAAGGTCTTCTGGCTACTGGTCCTCTTCTTTCCCAAGTACCAGTGTGGCTATGACCAGCACCTGACCATCTTCGCACTCTAACTACAAAACCACGTAGCTTTGACTCACCTTGAATGTATACTTTTTCTCCGCGCTACTCTGAACGGGTTGTCTCAGGAACTCAGTCAGTGACAGGACACCAGCTCCCAAAGGTCTTCTGGCTACTGGTCCTCTTCTTTCCCCAGTGACTAGCGCCTGACCATCTTCCTACTCTAACTACAAAACCACGTAGCTTTGACTCACCTTGAATGTATACTCTTGATCCTCTTCTTTCCCCAGTGACTAGCGCCTGACCATCTTCCTACTCAAACGTGCTCAAACTACAAAACCACGTAGCTTTGACTCACTTTGAATGTATACTCTTGATCCTCTTCTTTCCCCAGTGACTAGCGCCTGACCATCTTCCTACTCAAACGTGCTCAAACTACAAAACCACGTAGCTTTGACTCACCTTGAATGTATACTCTTTCTCCGCGCTACTCTGAACGGGTTGCCTCAGGAACTCAGTCAGTGACAGGACACCAGCTCCCAAAGGTCTTCTGGCTACCGGTCCTCTTCTTTCCCCAGTACCACTGCCGCTGTGACCAGCGCCTGACCATCTCCCTACTCTAACCACCCACGCCACCAGCCATAGTTCTCGGGTTAGGTCTGTCGTTGATAGGTCCTGCATAGAATTTACACTTGTAAAATGTTTGGCTTCACTGACTAAATTACTATAGATTTTGTGACACTCTTATGAAATACAAGTATTAAAAAATGTTTACTTAAAATATGGGAAATATATTATTATGTGTTGTTATATTTGATTACATCTGACAGGGTTACATTGCCTTATAGGAGATATGGATTTTTTTTATTTCAGAAGTTCATTATCTGCATTACATACATATTATTATTAGGTACATATACATAATTGAACTGATGTTTGTTCATAAACGTATTAAAAACTTCTACAGCTAAATATTTTTGTCTCGATGATCCGCACTCCGTAAAATATCCAGACAAAGGCGAAAAAAAAAGAGGTTCAAAAATAGCTATTCTCTCATTGCAACTAAATCTAGCTCCGCTGTTTAATGCAATTTTACATACTAGAACGTAAATAATGATTTTAACTGTCACTCCGGTATCATTAATCTTGAAAAACGTGTGATGTGATGATACATAAGATCAGATAACCAATTCAAAAACATTTAACAGGCTCCCGAGTATCAGTTCTAGTCTTCTAGACTAAGTTGGTTTGCTATTTAAACTAAAAAATACCTATTATAAAGGATAGGATACAGTGAAAGAAAGGAGATAAAAGGTATAGTTTAAACCTTGAAACAGATAAAGATTAAGATAAAGATTTTTTTAAAGACATATTTTTATCACACAGAAGACTCCTTAACATTTTGTGACCACTATAGTATTTACATCCGTTCTAGAGGCAAATAATAAACCAACGACATTGTTGATTACTTTATAAACACTTAAGATCAAATATAAACATATACTAAAACTACTTAACGACTATCATAATCAGAAAGCATGATAACAGCCAATGATCTATAAAAGTTTAGCTAAACAGTCTTTTAAGTTCCCTACAAGCAAATAAACCATACTTCAGCATATCAACCACAAGGCTATTATGAAACAGCCAGTCAATGTTGTCCTGACTGACTGAACATAGGTACAGTAATATAGGATTAGCTAAAAACGGATTTTTGTATTAATTGAAAAACAAAGTGGGGCGAACTTCGAGTGAAAATATTTATTCCTTAAAAAGTTAGAAATTAAATAGAAACAATATTTATGTATTTGAAACTTTGTGTACAAAGATACAAATCTTCAAAGTTTCTGTAGAAGAATCGTTTGTAAAAACATTAAAACGTTACATCTGCTCACCACTTACTCGTGCAGTCACATGTATCATGGTTTTATATCCCTAACATTTAGAGGAGGAAGACTTTTGTATTTACTATTTCAATGTTTAGGGTCAACCCCTGATTTCAGGGTAGGCTCCAGCCCCTCGGTGGGGACATAATATGATCTGTTAACGTACGTACGTACGTATTTCAATGTTCATACATAGTTAGATGTAGTATACTATACTGTGACTATATAAGGCATCACAATCGATTATGTAAGCGGAGATTTACGTAGGTGTCCGTCCGTCCAGTAATAGACAATAATAGATATTATATTGGGTGAATGATCTCGCCAAATAGAAGGCACAATTTTATTAACAGGAAATAAGTAGACTAATAGAATTGATCTCATTTGTAGATTCTCCAACCAATTGCACCATACTATAGTAAGTACCTACAGAATAGTTAAGAATGTGTGAATGTAACTAGGTACTCTTCCATATCACGCTCTAAATGTTGGAATAATATACCACCACCAATAAGAAACATTAAATCTAAATGGGGTATCAAACTAAAATTAAAGGACTTTTTTGCCCTACTAAAATTGTCTTAAGTTCATACTATACATAAGCACGACAGCTTTATGCCCACCGGAAGAAAAAAAAATGCCTTTCACATTTTATAGTTGTATAAATAAATAAATAAATTCATTTATTTCAGGCAATATTTACATAAAGATGTTAAATATGTAAACAGAGGCCCATATCATAAATACCTTACAGACTAACATACATATTTTATACTATAGATAATACCTGCAATCATAGTATTAGCATGTAACCTGCACTATGCCTGCAATACTCAGGTGCTGGCTAAATAATAATAATATTCGACCTGAAGTACCCAAATAAAAAAAAAAACAAATGCTGAGCCTAGCAACCTTTTTGTTTACACGTATATTTGCCTGTATTTTATTCCAGTCCATGTTTCATGTGTTGCAACGTGTGATAAATAAATCTTCTTCTTTCTTTCCATTCATATACAAAGGCCCCTATTAAGAGTCAAATCACTAGCTACTACAAGAAAGAATCAACAACACAAGATTCTGATTTCATGATACAATTACTTCATAACACAATGGCGCTAAATAAACCAGGTAAGCTGAAGATCAACTCAGCCATTTTAAAATAAGAATAAGATAGTTATTAGACAGAAAGCTGTTATATTGGTAATTTTGCAGTCATACGATATGTCATTTAAGATCAAATTAGAAGCTCCACTTTAATAAAAGCAACGGCAGTACTAAAAGTACGTCTACAACATTAAATAACTGCAGCCGACCTATAAATTTGATGTTCATAACGTAGTACCTAGTAAATGAATCATGACATTTTTGTCATATCGGCTACGCAATGTAGGCACTTGTCATTTGTAAATTGTAGCTTCGTGTAACGCGGCCTATTAAGCCTAGCATCCTAGCATTAAGTTATTGTGACAAGCAATATCTCATGATGATGCTGATGATGATGATGATGATGATGATGATGATGATTATGATCCAACAAATATTTATAAACGCGAAAGTTTATTAGGATGGATGAATGGATGTTTTTTACTCTTTCACGCAAAAACTACTAATGTATTTTAATGAAACTTTACAATAACATAGCTTACATAAACATCAGAATGGGCTACTTTTTACCGCGGGAAAATCCCATAGTCCCATGGGAAAACCTGTTAACGCGGGCGGAAAGCTAGTGGTGTCATAAAGCTTCGAGAAATCCGCCATAAAATATACTCTATTAGGATATAATAAGTGTATACGCATGACAAAATTATAGCTGTAACGCGTGGACGGACGGTCATGCAGCGTGGATGTCTAGCATAAGATTTTAAATTATGTTTTTTTCACAGGTATGTAAGAGATATACAGTTCGTCCCAGTGGTCATATTACAGGGGAAAGGAGGGCTGGTATATTATATTTACTGACTTATGTCACATACACACTCGGAACATTTTATTAAACGCTTGAATATACTTACAGCGAAAAGGGTACTGTTGGCGTGCAACCGATCGACATAATTTGAGAAGCCATCTCTAGCTATCCTGACTCGGAACCTCTCGGATAATGGCGTCGCTCTCCGCGCGTCGTGAAGCCACAGCAACAACTCCGCTTCGTCTCCTCCGGCCGTGTGGCCGAAATCTCTCATGCTGCACATCAGGTGGTGGGATTGGGCTGTGGTGGGGATGGGGGCGGCGCCATTTGTGAGGGTGCCAGCGTTAAAGCTGCTGCCAGAGCCGCCTGCTCTTCGTAACGTGCCGCGCCACTGGGGATTACAAAAAATAAAAAATAGTATATTTCATTACAAGTGCGGAAAGGCTGTCATTGCAAAGAGTTCCGACAAATGTGTACCCGAGCCGAGGCGCAGCCGAAGGCGAGGGTAGACAGTCGGAACGAGTTGCAATGACGGTTCCGCACGTGTACTGAACGACTATTTTTAATACAGTTGCGAAAAAATGAAGCAATTTAATAAAATAATAAAAACATATTAAAAAAAATGACGCTAACCGTAGAATATAAGCAGATATTTTTTTTCTTCACCCATTCTGGTAGACAAAGGGAACTATGCCCATAGAGCCAAGTCTTCAAATTTTTTTATTGATATGAAATGAAAATGAAATTTAATAAGATGAATTAAAATGAAACCTAACCTAACTCATTCAATCAAATCATTAAATTTGATATTTAACAAATTAGTAGCTCCTTTTTAGAAATATACGTATTTCCTTGAATCATAAAAACTTTTATGATTTTTTTTAGTAAAAACTTCATGGTTGGTTTTTCTTTTTAATAGACATTATTTTGACAGTTGGGAAAGAAAACGCACGTGTGCGGGAAAGGTAAAAAAAAAGCACGTGTGTGTAATAGCCCACTTCCCGAACGCTATACCTCCCTGCAATACGCCACTTTTTGAGCAACTGTATTAAAAAATATATATATGGGGACATTTTGCGCACGGTTATCCGACCCCAAACTAGGCAGAGCCTGTAGGTACTATGGGTGTCAGTCAGACAGCTGATATACATACATAATTATACAACATCCAGACACTGTGCTTTGTAGGCAGACATACTACCAACTAGGCTACGTACGGCTACGGTACGGGTTTTTGTTTTATTTGTTACGTTCAAAATCAATATTTAAATTATTTTGGTAAAAAAATAGATTATTTTGTGAATACGGTCTTTAGCTTTTTGAATATTGGTCTCTAAATTACCTGGAAATAACAAATCAGTCACTTAAGTAATCTATAAACACGTGATAAACACTTTGAATATAATTAAATACTTTTAATTTATTTTTATTTTAGGCCATAATTAATATTTTTTCATATAAATAACAATAAAAAAGTTAAAAATAAGCTAATTTAAGCTATAGTCCACATGTGGCTACTCAAGCTGTTTATCAAATTTTCCGAGGGATTATTTTGCCCGTGGTAAAACCTAGCCTTTTTTATCCAGTGCCCGATCTATATTTCAACGAAAATTGAATCAAAATCTGTCAAATCGCTTACATATGATAAGGTAACAAAGTGACAATCTTTCATAATATAACTTAGTATTGTGCGGCACGGACCCTGCCAGACGCAGTCGTGGCAGTAGGAGTCCCTACGCACTCTCTATCCGGTCCAGGGTGCGGGGGTCTTGATCCACGCCGAAAATAAAAGCCGCTTTCCACTGCTTGTTTGCCACTTGAAGACTTCTTCCTTTGGGAGTTACTTCTGTTGGAACTGAGCCCGCCGCCGAACTGATTTGGCACTAAATCGGTCGGGCTTATATAGTTTTACTCACACATATGCAAGGAGACTGCATATGTGTGTATACTCCCATAGGTGAAAATCTCCAAATCACATTTTTATTATGATTTTCACATTCAACTTACAATTTCTCAATAAAGTTAACATTGGGCAACTATCATTAATTTCTAGGTAAAGAACATAACAACGTGTGCATCTGGATTGAGGGCCCATTTTTTTAAAGTTTACAAAACGATTTGAGATTTATAGGGGATTTAATAAAGAATAGTAAAAACATGAAGCACAGGGTCACGAATTTCTAAAACATAAATTGGAACTGTGGTGATTAAATAGCTTGGGCTCTCAATCCAGATGCTCGGCTAAAATGGCATATTTCAAATCTCAAAAAGTACAACCTCTGGGTTTATAATTTTCATTTCAGCATTTAGTTAAGAATTTCTAAAATATGTATATAAATTCTTAAATTTGTATAATATGATTTACATATTAATATTACGATTTATCTTGGGCCCTCAATCCAGACATATCTGGATTGAGGGCCCAATATTTGACTTGCAAAACATTAATTTATATAAAGAAATACATAAATATGACTTCAATATGTTATATTTAGACACCTATGTGAATTCCTAAAAGATAAATAATGACACAAAAGTTAATTGTTTAAAAGTAAATGACGATCGAAAATAATCGAAATTTACCAAAACGTCTGAACTGAGAGCCCAATATTTTCGGCTTTATCGACTAGGCTCACCCTCATAGATCACCAGTAATTAGAATACGTTCTTTTAGAAAATTTAAACTAAAAGATTATAAATAATCCGTTCTTCTAAATTGCATACTTTAAGAGAAAATCGGTTTTCAATTTTTTATATGAGAAAAAATTGTAGGGTGGATATGATTTTGTTACTTTTTCGGACAGAAAGTCTTACCCTTGCAGATAATAGCATTATTTATTTTCATAAATTAAACACGGTTGGTAACATAAAAAAACTATATACTCCACTGAAAGGGACAGTAAAAATACACATATAATACAAGCTTAAGAAACAGTTTCGTTCAGAGAAGCAAGTAAAAGATATTATTATTGTTATTTTCAGTTTTGACTACACCCCAGATATTTAATGGCTTGGGTTTTTTTATGCTTATAACTTTTTTAAATATAACTTACTTTTATTATAGACTAGCGACCCGCCCCGGCTCCGCACGGGAAAATGGTTATTGTGGGTTATTCTTAAGTATATTATGCATGTATTATACATATAAACCTTCCTCTTGAATCACTCTATCTTAAAAAAACCGCATCAAAATCCGTTGCGTAGTTTTAAAGATTTAAGCATACATAGGGACATAGGGACGGAGAAAGCGACTTTGTTTTATACTATGTAGTGATAATTACTTTATTTACATTTTTACTTGTCTGACGAGTTAGGGTTAGGGACGATGACAAATCCACGAAACTGACCAATTAGAATCCGATTCACAGATAAGTACTTAATTAAATCAAAGATCATTAAAATCCGTGCAGCCGTTCCCGAGTTACAAAATATTGTAAATAACACGACTTTGTTTTATATGTACCTACAGATCACCTACAATTTTATCAAGAATGACTGTAATGGCCTTTTTTCTTTACATCGGGTGCGTAGGAAAAACAGATGACTTGAAATGATATTCGTTAAATGAAAATAGGCAATATTAATGTGATCTAGGTACCTACTTACTTACGTTGACAACAAATCGCTGCACATAAATCACAATTGCTTATGACAGATCGAGCAACAAATATTTACTTAGTCGTTTAAAAAATACCTTGTATGAGAGTACATACTTCAGTGGCTGCCCATCCGCCACCGAAGGAACTGTCACATACTTTTTCTTCTATATTCTGTTCTCTTCAACCCCAATTCTCCTTCTTATCTCAAAGATATTTTCGTTTTTCGCTCAGTGCCGTAATCTTCGTTCGTGTAAAAGACTGTTACTTAACATGCCCCTTCATTCTACAAAATTTTACTCCATGCAACTCATGTTTATGGAATGATCTTCCTGAGTCGGCCAGGCGAGCCCCTTCACCCGAGTTCTTTAAAATGCGCGTTATAGCGCACTATTCATAGCTATTTGTGTAAAGTATTATTATTTTTTAAGTATTTTATTTAATGTTGGTTAAGTTGAATTTTAGTTTATTTCAAAACCTACTCTGTATAAAACACCAAACCAACCCGCATAACGTTTACCTACGCTATTTTCATACCCAAAAGTTTCCTGGTAGAAATTGCTACCTCAGCAATAAGGCCGCCTTTTGACTCTTCTGTTTTTCTGTACATGTGTTGTGTTTCTGTTTGGTGTCAATAAAGTATATTTTTGTATTATATTGTACATACGGATTAGTCTCCAAAAAAGCACGAAATCATATCCACCCTACAATTTTTTCTCATATAAAAAATTGAAAACCGATTTTCTCTTAAAGTATGCAATTTAAAAGAACGGATTATTTATAATCTTTTAGTTTAAATTTTCTAAAAGAACGTATTCTAATTACTGGTGATCTATGAGGGTGAGCCTAGTCGATAAAGCCGAAAATATTGGGCTCTCAGTTCAGACGTTTTGGTAAATTTCGATTATTTTCAATCGTCATTTACTTTTAAACAATTAACTTTTGTGTCATTATTTATCTTTTAGGAATTCACATAGGTGTCTAAATATAACATATTGAAGTCATATTTATGTATTTCTTTATATAAATTAATGTTTTGCAAGTCAAATATTGGGCCCTCAGTCCAGACATATCTGGATTGAGGGCCCAAGATAAATCGTAATATTAATATGTAAATCATATTATACAAATTTAAGAATTTATATACATATTTTAGAAATTCTTAACTAAATGCTGAAATGAAAATTATAAACCCAGAGGTTGTACTTTTTGAGATTTGAAATATGACATTTTAGCCGAGCATCTGGATTGAGAGCCCAAGCTATTTAATCACCACAGTTCCAATTTATGTTTTAGAAATTCGTGACCCTGTGCTTCATGTTTTTACTATTCTTTATTAAATCCCCTATAAATCTCAAATCGTTTTGTAAACTTTAAAAAAATGGGCCCTCAATCCAGATGCACACAATAAAATTCACTGTAATTTACAATAATCGTCAATTTTCTTATTATATAGGGTCCTCAACATTAGGTAGATATAAACCACCTAAGCTCAACACTTTCAAAGCCATGCCCGAATATGTTTTCTAAAATGCGCAAAGGCTTATAGTAAAAACTAGTTTTAACTAGGGAAAACTAGGT